>CM053767.1:26813344-26835280 GCA_028658305.1 Pachyuromys duprasi | reverse complement strand
TGATCGTTTCCATGTCCCACCATTTGCCTGCGAATTTCATGATTTCCTCCTTTTTAATTGCTGAGTAGTATTCCATTGTGTAAAAGTACCACAATTTCTGTATCCATTCCTCAACTGAGGGACATCTGGGTCTCCTTGTACTACTGCATTGAGCCCAGGGCCTTGTGTATGCCAGGCAAGCACTCTACCAACAAATTACACCCCCAACTCAGGATTTTGTCTTCTTTTTTAAAGAAATGCCGATTAATAGTCCATATAGTAAATTAACAATATCTTGAGCAAATACTTCTTATAAGGCATAGATTATTGAGTTAAGTAACAGAGATGGGTTATTCCTAAGTGAAAGGTTTTTGGTGATGTAGCCTATGAAAACATAATTCTTCCAAAAAGCCAAGCTGTTTCTGTGTTCCAAAACAACATTCAAAAGGACTTGGAAGACTTAAAAATAAAATTATTGAGCATTATAAAATTTTCATTGTCTGACATTCAAAAAAACATTCCCCAGGTATGCAAAGATGACATCTGTAATCAGAAGAAAATGTAGTCAGTTAAAAAATAAATAAAAACAAGGCACAAGTGAAAATAATTAGTATACAAGAGCATTAATGCCTCTATTATGAATACACCATATATTCAAGAAGGCAAAGGAAGCATGGACTGATTAAGAGATGACTGATAAGAAGAACCAAACTAGACTTCAAGAGATAATAAGAACAGTGTCTAAGGAACAATGAGTGAATTAAGAACAGACTAAAGTATTATAAAACCCAAAGAGTTAAGTCAGCAATGGGAACTACAATACCATGGAGAACAAAATGACCTTTAAGAAGGGGGACCAGTGGGCAGTGGGACACATTAGGACAGCTTAAGATACAGGGAATTAGAGTTCTAGAAGGGGGCAACAAAGAGCACTTGCAAAAGTAATGGCCAAAACCATTCCAAATGTGATAAACATTTTGGACCCACAGATTCAAGAGGGTCAATATTTTAGACATAAGAAGCAAGAACATGACACCATAACCCTACAATCAAATTGCTTAGTATCAGTGAAAAAGATAAATCGTCAGAGAGAAAAGACTCACTATATCAAGAAGAAAAAGAAAAATAACTGATCCTCCACCTGGCCACTTTTCCTTCACCTCCTCTTTTAGAGATGGTCTGATTATATAGCTCTGGCTTACATGGAAATCAGTGTATAGATCAGGCTGGCCTTGAACTCAAGAGATCTGCTTCCCAAGTTCCGGTATTAAAGGAATGTGTTAGCACTTCAGGCTACAATAGATGGGAAGAAATGAAAGCCAGGGAATAGCGGAACAAAATCTGGAAAGCACTTAAAGCAATCAAAAGAAAACGAAACTGTCAACTTTGGATTCTCTATCCAATAGAAATGCTGTGCAAAAATTAAACAGATACAAAAGCTGGATCAATTCAGCCCTGTTCAATGAAAACCTAAAGGCAAAAGGGAAAATGGATGAAAACCTGGATCGACTCAATGTAATACTGAAGATACTGAATATATAATAAGTATAAAATGTGTCTTATATTAAAAATCTCCCCAGAAGATAATTGGTAAGTCAAACATTGAATGTTGCATCATTCACAGTATAGGTACAAGTAAATTATATGCTAATAAAAATCACCAGATTTTAATTTTATTTTTGTATTTATTTGTTTTATTATTTATGACAATAGAAGAAAAGTAAAATATACTTTATTAGATTCCTTTACAATATAAATTATATAAAGTCATTTGAAGGAAGACCATAAAATTTTTCAATGTGTACTATAAATCCTAAAGGAATCTCCAAAACAGAACACCAAACAAATAATGTAGAGAACACAACATGGAAATAAACCAGTAGTGGAGAAAAATTTATAAGTATACTTAGTTTGCCCAAAAGAACAGAAAAATAGCAAAGGGAGTAAAGAACAGAGGACAAACAGAGAATGCAGATAATGACATGACAGATATCCAAATGCATTGATCAGGGCAATGTAAGTATAACAATGTAAAAGATTGAGCTCTGCATGAATAAAATAAGCAAGACTCAAACCTATACCGTTTATAAAGAAACACTTTGAATATAAACAGCAAATAGATTAAAAGTAAAAATAGGAAAATACTGCATACTAACATAATTAACAGAAAGTAGCTCTGGACATTTCAGACAAATGAATTGCAAAGAATATGGTTATAGTATAATGATGAACATGTCAGTTCATGAAGATCCTTGTGATCTTAAATATGTACATGATAACAGCTTAGAAATAAAAGAAGCAAAGTTGCCAGAAGAAAGAAAAAAAGATAATATACAATTATAGTTGGGGATTTAAATGTCCCTCTTTCAGGGATGAATGAAGACATTAAAAACTAAGCATGCAGAAGTGCACAGGTGTGTCAGCCAGCTGATTATCTTTGAAGAACACTTCATCAACAGTAGCAAAAGCTACATGCTTCCCTAGTACACACGGAACATTGCTAAAGTAGTCCATATTCTGGCTACAAAGAGAAGTCCCATTAGTTAAAGATTCAGGTAGTTGGAGTTTCTTGTTGAAAAAATGGAATTAGGGATGGCTCAGTGGATAAGAGAACTTGTGTTTTTCTGGAAGACCTGAGTTTGGTTTTCAGTACCCACATTAGACAGCTCACCACATTCTTTGTTTTCTGACGTTCCCAGGCAGACACCCACACAGACACACTCGATACACATAATGTAAAGGATTAACTATTCTGGCATATACATGTGCTTATACTTACACAGACACACATGGTACACGTAAAGACAAACAAAGTTATCCTGGAGGGAGAGGTAGGTGGATATCTATGAGTTTGAGGTCAGCTTCCTCTACACAGTGAGATCCAAGGCAGCCAGGGCTACATAATGAGACCTTGTTCTTAAAAAAAAAAAGCAATAAATACGTAAAATAAAGAAAGAATATTCTCAGATATTTGAAATATAACATGAGCAACTCATAGGAGAAAAATTTTTTGAGACAAGGTCTTACTGACCTAAAATTTGTGATTACCCTGCTCCAAACTTTCAAATGCTAACTAAGTTGTAGAATTTACAGCCATGACAGAGTTTTACATTTGTATGCATTAAAATTTTAAGGAAAAAAATAACTGAATGAAAAGTACAAGATGTTAACATTTGTGAATGTATGTAAAGTAGTTCTTTGTTGGAGATTTATAGACGTAAATATGCTGGAACAGACAAAAGGGCATAAACCACTGACTGGATTTCCACTTTTAGAAAATAGAATGAAAAAAGCAAATTAATCCAGGCATGGTGGTACACACCTTTAATCTCAGCACTTCGGAAGCATAGTCAGGCAATCTCTTTGAGTTCTAGGCCAATTTCATATACATAGCAAGTTCTAGGACAGCCAGGGCTTCATAGAGAAACCCTGTCTAAAAACAAAATAAAACAAAATGAAAAAGAGGAAAGAAGGAAGGAAGGAGGAGAAGGAAATCAAGCCTAAAGACACCAGGAAGAAAGAAAAATCATAAAATTGAAGTTAAAGCCGGGCACCTATGATCCCAGCACCTGAGGAGGTAGAGGGAGGCAGTCTCTGTGAGTTCCAGGCTACCCTGGCCTACAAAGTGAGTCCAGGATGGTCAAGGCTCCACACAGAAACCCTGCCTCAAAAAAAAATTGAAGATCAAATCTACAGAACAAAATCTGTAATGAAAAATCAATGAAACTTGTGACCAGAAAAATTAAAAGTTTTTGATATTGGCTCAGCTTATAAGCAGGCTCTAAAGTCTTTAACTTGGTTTCACTCTTCCCAATGATAGAGGCTGTGTTTATCTCCTGGACCACATTTCTATGCTGTATTTGCACCGGTCTTGAAGATCTTTTTTTAAAACTGTCAAAGGACTTTTGCATGTGCTGCTGTTTTCTCCATCCTTAACCATCCAGATGTCTTTGTTCTACCAATTTCTATGTAGTTAATGTCCACTTATTATTTATATTTATATTGACTATTCTCTAGAATTTATCCTAATCTTTAAACCCCACTAGAGTAGAAACTGTATTTACTTTTGCTCAGTCTTTTCAACATTAAACATAGATGTGGCTCATGGCAGTCTGAGGAAAAAAAATTGTTGGATGAAGAATAATAATAGGTATGTATTCTTAGGATATATCTTTTTTGTATTTCACAAAGATGATAGTTATTTAAAGATCATTATTTGGGAACTTACCATTAAGAGAACATATTTAGAGGTTCTACCATCCTTTTATTCCTTATTTATACTTATGTACCTATTGCTTTGTGGTTACTGCTGTAGATCAAATTCACTTGGTCTTTTGATATATTACATAGTGTTGCCAATTTTCACTGATTAGTCTGTTGTTTGATTCATTATACCAACTGCACAGGAAATCTGACACAATCTGTGCCAAATAAGCCATCTAAAATAGTATATAAGGACTTAAGAAATAGCAGTCTTGAAGATACTTTGACTTTGTGTTTTTAATGCCATTTTACAGATAAACTTACGGTCATCTGCTTAGAATTTCAGTCCTGTCAAAAATTCATACCTAATTTTGACGCCCCAACCCATCATCTTTCCACTGTTATCTTATCTCAACCACACCAACTTAAACTTCTTTGCAATCTGAGGAAACTCTTTAGGTGTTAGTCACGTTAACTAACAATGGGCACCAATTATTCCAGTTGTCTGACTGTGACACAGTAAGTTAAACTCAGCTTTCTCTAAGATGAAATTGTGACCAATATATTTACAGATAACCCTCATAAGAGAAGATAGAGGTAAGATTTTTATCCAACATAAACTTCATTCCTAGATAAGATGCCAGTTTTCTGTCGCCCAATTTCTGGCACACATCAATAGGGACTAAGTCTAATGTGTACTTAGAAAGACTTTCATAAAGTTGAAGATGCTCACTAGCATGCCACACTTAAGTCATTAGCTATGAAAACTGAATAGATTGTTAGCTGAAGATTATTGTGTGGCTCATGGGTTAAACTAAAGCTCTACAAAGCAGGGTGGACATTGAGTAAAGCAAGCTGTGGCTACAGAAGCCCAGAATTGGTGTAAGAAGGAGTCCTAAGGATAAGATCAGCAGAAAAGAAGCTCTTGGACAAGGAAATAGTACAAAGTGTAATCCTCCTTTCACAACTTTCATTCCCTCCATTTAGGAATTTGCAAGGCTGTCTGGATGAAACAGGAATAAGAGGTGGTCTAGGCATTACAAGCAATAGTCCAGGACATGGAAAAATTCCATGTGAGACAAGATAAGATCAAGTTTAGAGACACAGAGAACATTGGTCAAGTGTCAAGACTCGGAGTGTGAGAATGATAAAGACAGACTGGATTATTTGTTGTTCCTTTTTGAGAGGAAGTCTGGGAGGTGAAGATGAAGAGGAAATGGTGTATAAAGTGGGAAGAATCAGGAGTCTGATTTTATTGATTAGTTATAGGTTTTCATAGGTTAAGATATGTAATATTGAAAATAGGGCACTGATGCCAGATGGGGTGGCACACACCTGTAATGCCAGCACTTGGCAAGGCAGAGGCAGGCAGATTTCTGAGTTCAAGGCCAGCCTGGTCTGTAGGATAACCAGGGCTACACAGAGAAAAAAACACAAAAAACAAAGCAAAAAAACCAAAAAACAAAAACAACAAAAAGGCACTGACAAGAATAAAACTCTAAAACAGTTTTATTGACCATTCATCTTGTTAGCAGAGTTATGAACTGAGATGCTTGATTCATTAGCAGGCAAGAAGCTATGTGAAGGAATCTTCTGATGTCATAATTCTGGGTGTAACTGGAATTCCTTTGGCAAGTCTAGCCTTCTATGGAAAGTCAGTAGAAGCAATTGATTTATTCACCTCTACAGGAATCAGACTTGGCCTATTTTGGTAAGTCTACATTTCCTTATGCAAGGTAGCTAAAGCTTAATTTTCTACAGAGAGTGATAATAAACCACAGGTGACTCTAAGAAACTTCCCTTTCTTGATAATAGCCACAGTCTACTAATCAAATCCTTAAAACTTAAAAATTTAGTTTTATTATTACTTCCAATAAGTATTTACTTATAAATATATTACTAGGCATAAAACACTTTAAAGACATTTTTCATGTTTCCTGTTCATTATGTATTAACAGTTGAAGATGTGTACATTTATTCAAGATAGAGATATTAAATGTCCATTATATGTCCAAACTCTTATGGTAACAAAGATGGACAAGTAATGGCTAAGGATATTTCAATCATTTGTTAAAATAATTAAGATACTGCTTCTTAGCAGGGAGAGTCTTTGCTTTTCTCGCCTACTAGGGGATACTTGGCAATGTCTGGGGACATTTAAAAAAGGAAACTGTCAAAACAGTTTTGAAGGTTGTTGTTGACATCTAGGGGGTAAATACTGAAGAACATTTGACAGTGCCTATGACAGTATACCTTTCTCCAGCGTAGCATCCTCCTTGAGAAATACCGAATCAGAATGATAACTGTCACAAAACAGAAAAAGGTAGTGCTATGGAGGCTTAGTCAGTAAGGGTTGTGGAAGAATCTCTCTCCAAGAAAGGAAAATATAAATGCAAACCTTGTGGATGGATTAGCTCTAGCAAGTAAAAGGTGGGTTGGGGAGAGTTCCAGACACAGGAAACAGTAGGTAGTAATTAATTTCCTTGTGTACATGTATTGTGTATATTCAGTGTCTCCCACTTATATGTGTGTTTACTAATGCTCAGTGCCTACTAAATAATAGTCACTGACAGAGTACTTATTGTGTGTCAGGCTTTGTATTTCACATCATTTATTTCCTTTAAAGCCTACTGTTACCTGAAAACAGATATTTTATATACTTATCCTTTAGAAATATAGACAAGTTGCCAGGAAGTCCTGGCATAGATCTTTAATCCCAGCACTGAGGAGGCAGAGGCAGGTGAATCTCTGTAAGTCTGAGGGCAGCCTGATATATAAAGTGAATTCCAGGACAGCCAGGGCTACACAGAGAACCCCTATCTCCACAACTAACTAACTAACTAACTAACTAACTAACTAACTAACTAACTAACTAACTAACCTAAGGACTAGTTAAATGTTTACTCTCCCAAAGCCAACTTCTTAACGAGTGCACTGTGACCTAGGAGGAGGGAAGACTAAATGTTAATGGAAACAAAATGATCATTTAAAGGTATTTGAATGGGCATGGAATTCTGCTCAAAAAAAGAGCCTAAATTAGTGAAGAGTCATGGAAGGGTAGGGAATGAAGACTCAAGTTTGCTGATTTTAATAACTCTACGAAGGCAATTTGAGCTTTACAACATAGACATCACCTATGATGTCACATAGACACAGGCTAAGCACAACATAGGTATGGTTTTATTATACTACCGGGGGGGCCATTTTGAATTCTTTATAAGACTCTAAATTGTTTATAAGGGATAGTTGTATAATTAACTATTTTGTAGATTTTTCAGATGTCACCTTCTGAATGTTTTGTACACTTGTAAAAAATTGCAACATCATAAATGTCAACTTATCTTTGAAGATAAGCACCTTGTTTTGTTTTTTTTTAACTCTGTATTCTAGGATTTCAGTGAATTATGCCTTTTCGGTTTGGGACCCAGCCAAGGAGGTTTCCAGTGGAAGGAGGCGATTCTTCAATTGGACTAGAGTCAGGCCTGAGCTCCAGTGCTGCCTGCAATGGGAAGGAGACATCACCCAATAGGTGACTATCTTGCCAGCTGAGAACAAGGGTGTCGCTGTCATCAACTCGAACACCGAAACTTAATGTTAGCAAGAAAATTTAAACCTGGGAATTCAACACTGCTATTGTTAAATTAGTTTGATTTTAATGGTCTACATTTTGTAACTTTGTAAGTTTAGACCAACCTTTACCCCTACCCTCATAAGTTTTTATCTAGATTGTCTATGTATTCTCAAGATCAGCATCAAATCATCGGCATAATTATGTATAGGGTATTGTTCTAGGTACAAGAGTACCTTGGCTTGTATTAGACCATTGGCTGAGTGTTACAATATTGAAGCAAACTATTATCAATAGGATTTGCTTCATTTTCTGTTGTTTGTCCTAACAAAACAGTAAATAATACAGAGTTAAGGTTAGTAAGGTAGCTATTTTAAAAGGTAGACTTACTTATGGACGGAATAGGCAAAATATCCAGGGCTGATGATTTGCTAAAAGTGTCAGAAAAGGAGCCCAGACTCCAGATGCATTTGAGGGTATTTTAACTCAGAAATTCTACCAACTTTTGAGCATTAGTCTGTTTGCTTTCACCCCACGAAAGTTCTAGTTTTGAAATTACTTGGCCAAAGTGATTGAAGGCTCATGCCTGAATTAATTTACATATGATTATCACTTATATTTATGCATTTTTACCATTTAGTAATTACTGCACACCCTTGAAAAGGAGCATCGGGAATATTAATTTTGTTTTTATGAATTTCCTATAATATATGACAATAGGCTATGTTCATTGTTATGTAAGTGTAGACTCTCATCAGAACCTCTGATTATAAATTTTTGTGACATTCAAAGTCTTCAGAGAGATTTTAAACAGTTGAAAAGATAGTTTTTTGGGGTTATTTTTCTTTGAAAAGAAATTTCTATTTGGTACCTTAACTACATACCATTCATTTGCCCTTTCATTCAGGCAACTCCGAAGATGCCCTGGAAGTCATTGCCTGACAATAACTGATGTTCCCATCACTGTCTATGCAACAATGAGAAAGCCACCTGTGCAAAGCAGCAAGGAAATGCATCCCAAATAGCATCATTAAGTCTTCTGTTGAGGGTTGACTAGGTCAAGGGTAATGGGCCAGTATCATCTTATGGTCTGTGTGGTAAACGAATAAAGGTGGGGGCACTAGTTGGGTGATGACAACTGTTGAATATTTGATTTTAATGAGAATCACGATGATAAGCCATTGGTTGGTCTGACAAGATAGACTACTTCACACCTAGTACCTTAGAGATCATCCTGCTCACAGATTACTAGCTTCAGAAATTCAAGATAAAGCCTGACCCATGATGTCAGGTTCTCAGAGCTTATGCAGATCTCAAAGGTATTTGCATTTTCATTAGCTTAAAGAGAAAAGACCATGTAGAAATGTGAGCTCTGGGTTTGCCACTATAGGTCTAAACCATGTCTATGAAGAGAGACTAATATGTATAACTCTAGCAGAGCTTGAAAGTAAGATGAGAGAGTCAAGGTGATCCCTAAGTAACACAGTTGTCTATCAAAGATGCAACACTCCTTAGAGAAAGAAAACTAAATATAACTAAAGTTGCCTGAGGGTAGGAAAAGAATGGCAGGAAAGGCATCATGAAAGATCCCTGAGAACTCATCCAAGGGTGGGAATCATTGATGTTTCAACCACAGTGAAGTCCTTTCTTTCCTTCCTTCCTCTTCCTACCCCTCCCTCCTTCCCTCTCCTTTCTCCCTTCTCTCTCTTCTTCCTTTCTTCCTGTATGTACTCAACTCATGGTCTCCCACATGCTGGGAAAGTGCTGTGTCACTGAGTTACACTAGCAACTAAAAAATATCTTTTAACACATGGACCTTGAGTCCGTAGTCCTTGCCACAGTGAGGATGGGGCTGGACTATATGAATGGTGAAGGCCGCTAAAAAGTAAGACTGACTTCTGGGAACTTTACTGTGTCCAGGTGTGAGAAGTAATAACGAGAATAATGACATTATAAGAAATATCTTACAACTTGACAGTAACAGTCATTCAGAGGAACAAACCAAGGACCATGCATGGAGATAACCTAGAGCCCCTATACAGATGTAGACCATGGCAGCTTAGTCTCCAAGTGGGTTCCCTAGGAAGGGGAACATGGACATGATCTCAGTGGCTGGCTCTTTGATCACCTCCCCTTGAGGTGGCAGCCTTACCAGGCCACAGAGGAAGACAATGCAACCAGTCCTGATGAGACCTGATAGGGTAGGGTCAGAGGGAAGGGTAGGAGGTCCTCCCCTATCAGTGGACTGGGGAAGGGACATGGGAGGAGATGAGGGAGGGAGGGGGAGGGTTGGGAGGGGATAGGGGCTACAGCTGGGATACAAAGTGAATACACTGTAATAAATAAATTATATTAAAAAATAGAAAAAGGAAAAAACACATTTTTCATCAAAAAAACCAAAGCAAAACAAAAAAACATGTAGTAAGACAGTAAAGCATCCTTCCCCTCCTCTCCCCTGAGAGAGGGTATGTAGGTTAGGCTGGAGCTTGCTATGTAACCCAGGCTGGCCTCTGTCTCCTGAGTTCTGAGATTAGAGATGTGTGTTGCCACACCTGAGTTAAAACATTATCTCTAAAGCACCTTTCAGAAAAGTAAATTAAGTAGAGATGTTTTAACTACACATGCTCTAAGAATTCATCCCCACCAAGTCTGCACTATGTTCAAGGACGTTTAAGCAAAAAGGGAACGGTAGTAGATGGAAAACTGAATGTGTAGAAAGGGACAGCAGAAAAAAAAAAACTGTGGATAAATGGCTAAGCCAATTCCTAATGTGTAAACATTTATCAGGGCAGCTATATAAAGAGGAAAGCAGTGATGACATGTAGAAGAACAACATATGAACATATGAATTTTAAAAAGCAGAGGAAGGGCAGAGCCTGCTCAGGGAGCAAAGTGCTTGTTGCCCAAGCCTGACCGAGTTTGATCCCTGGAACCCATATAAAAGTGGAAGGATGGAATCAATTCCACAAAGTTGTCCTCTGACCTTCACACGTTCACATGGCATGCATGTGCACACGTCATTTTTTTAAAGGCAAGGGGAGGAAAAAAGTTCTAGATTTTAAATATCTTAAAACTCGAAATAGCATCATAGTACTTGAAGATTGTAATAAATGTGTAAGTTGTAAAGTTTAGAATTATTTCTAAATAGGAAGTAGAACAGATATACACACAGTAGGACTGAAGAATCACTCTGAAAGCAGAAAAAGTAAAAAGAAATATATATATATATATATATAATAAATTTACATTCTATCACTTAGTTGTATCAGTTACAAATGCTCTAAATTTCAATTTCAGGGCAAAGACTGTCATATTGGCCAGAAAAAAAGAATGTAAGCATAAGCTGTTTATATGAATTCACTTAGTCTTAAAAGGACTGGAGCTGGAAAGATGGCTCAGAGCACAGGCTGCTCTTCTAGAGAGCTTGGCTTCAATTCCCAGCACTCACCACACGATGTCGATGTCTCACAACCATCTAGAATACCAATCTTAGGGGATCTGATATTCTCTTCTGGCATCTGTGGGCGCTGAACCCATGTGTTTAATAAACATGTGGACCTCCCTCCCCACATTAAACATAACTTTTAATAAAGTACATTCTATATAAATAGAATAGCATGCAAACAAGTTAAAAAGATTGGAGTAACTATATTAATAATTATATAGAGTTTCTAAGTTCATCGAACCACAGAATCTGATCCCACCTGAGAGGAATAACTCCACATTTATAACATAGACTTCAAGTAATAGAATAAAAAAAGAAACAGTGCCAGGTGTGGTGGTATAAGCCTTTAATCCTAGCACTTGGGGAGGCAGAGGTATGGATCTCTGTGAGTTCAATGCCAGCCTGGTCTACAAAACAAGTCCAGGACAGCCAAGGCTGCACAGAGGGACCCTGTCTTGAAAAAACAAATGAATGAATGAATAAACAAATAACTAGCCATCAGTGAAGACAGAGAAAACATGATTTAGTTGGTACAGACTGCCACCTCACAGAGCCAGGATAGTGTATATTCTTTTCAAGTGCACATGAAAAACTCAATGTGCAGACCACATTGTGGGCTATCAAATCTTAAAAATTAAAAAGCCCTGAGCATGCAAAACTTTCAAACTATATTCAACTAAATAAACTAGAAATAACAAAAGCACCCAGAGAATATAAAAATACCAGAATATAAAATGATATAATTCTAAGTAACCCTTGAAAAAAGAGGCAAAGAAGTCAGTTTGAGCTAAATTAAATATCAAAATATGTGAGCTTTAGCTACAGTAGAGCTTAGAATTAGAGCGTTAAAATTATTTATTTAGAAAGGGGTAAGCATTGTGTGGTGGTGCATGCCTATAATCCCAGCAGGCCGGCATAGAGGATTGCCACAACCTCTAGGTGCTCCTGGGCTGAAGGTTAAGACTGACTTAAAACAACAAAATCACAAGGATAACAGCAGCAACAACAAATAATTCCCCCAGGCAAAATGAGAGGTTAAGGGGCTGAATGTCATTAAACCTAACTCTGAAAAACAAGCAGGGAGAAAGCTGGTAAGATGGCTCAGCTGGTGAAGAAGCTACCAAGGCTGCCGGCTTGAGGTGGTGGAAGGCGAGAACTAGCTCCCACACATGGCCCTCCACACGTGTATCAAAGCACATGTGCCCACATACATACATCTTCCCAAATAAATATAATTAAAAAATAAGAATCAGAGAAATAATAGAGAGAAAAAAAACAGTGGAACCCAAGCATTTTCTTAAACATGACTCATAAAATCGATAAACTTCTTGGCAGGATTATCATGGAGAATAAAAGACACAAATTCCTGATGTCAGGATTGACCGTGGAGCACCACTGCTGATCTTATGACAAGGATAAACACCTCCTCAGCACTATGGATGCTTTAGCACTGAATGAATGTCTTCTCACATTCCCTTACATTCCTGGGTATATGCTCTCAGAGTGCATCATAGCATCATATTTTCATAACTTGCCTCCAGGTTGACATTAGCCATTTGAAAAGATACTCTGTTGAGTCTGTGGGTGTAGGTTGAGGCTCACTGTGAACTCCGTATGCTCTGCCTAGGTTGACAAGAATAAATTCTGAGCTCTCTTATCACCACACTTTGGGACTTCTGGAGAAAGTCTGTTGTATCTGACTGGCAGTGTCATCTTAACATTTTTATAAGTTTGTGCCTTTCTGCCTCATGATTACCTTGACCATTGGGTATCATTCTTTGATCTTATTTTCTGCTTCACCCTCCCCTTCCCCTACCGGCTGTCCCATCTGCTTCCTTATGGGCTGGTGGTTTTGAGAACTCAAAAGGTTATAGATTTCTTGCCTTTCTGATGGCTGTCCATAATTTCTCAAGTCTTATCACACTCTCAGGCAAGTTGCTGGGGCTCAGTGGAATCAAAAGTTGAAGCATCAATCTTTTCTCACACTCCCAGGATCTATATTATTGTCTTGGAAGGTGAGGCAGGGTGAGGGGAATAACCTTTATGGAAACTCTGGAAAGTATATTCCTATACACGTCAGACACAGCTCTGAGCTCTTATGACAGATTTGTGAGCAGTCTAGAAATTCACATAGTTTCTCATAATATTTTATGTGTATAAGCATTTCATCTACATGTATGTTCTTGTGTGCCATAGGAGGTCAGAAGAGGTGGCAGAGGCCCCTGAAACTGGAGTTACAGCTGGCTGGGAGCTACCAAGTGGGTGGTAAGAGCTTAATCAAGGTCCTCTACAAGAACAGTATTTGTTCTTAATCCCTGAGGTATCTTTCCGGATGCTAGCTTACATTTTTGAAGTCGTATGGGCTTTTTCTAAGGAGATGTGAACATATGTTTATTAACAGGGCACCAATGACACCAAGAGTAGAGTGACAAGCCAATGAGTTTCATTGGATTTACAAAAGTAAGGGTAAGGGATTACTTATAAAGACACGAGAAACTTACAGGTGGCTACACCACTGAAGAAAAAACATTCTTACCAAACTTTGATTGCCAGTTTCCAGGGGAAGTGGAGCTTCACGTGCCTCCTACCCAATAACTATCAGGCCCTATACATTTTCAGGGGAAGGCAGGAACTGTTGAAGCCCCTTCATTAATGGGTCCAATTCTTAGCTGAGGACTGAGGTGATCACTACTGGACAAAGGGTAGGGGATGTGTCATATCCACAGAACGGCAATGCCAAGATTTACATGCCTACGAATGCATCCTGAGCTGCTAAAATTAAATTTCAGTTGACATCTCTTTGGCTTCAACTTCTATTATGTGCCTGATTTTCTCATGTCATAATCCAAACTCATAAGAGAAAATATTCAATTATTCACACTCATCTTTTCACACTGGGAATATTTTGTCCAGGCAGTTATGGCCATGGGAGAGGAAGTGGAACAGAGCAAACAGAGACTCCATCAGATAAGGGCTCTTCATTTTGTAGGGCTCTGAGCCAGCAGGGTTCATGAATAATTGATCAACAGCACATAGCTTTTTTTTTTTTTTGTATTGAACACTGATAATACTATTCGTAGATAAAAGAAGAAAAAAAAAACCTTTTTTTTTTAGTCTGGGGGAGTGAAATCTCATCCAAGAACCGATTCAAGTTCATGTAAATGTTGAGGCTTTGTTCTCAGAAGGTCACCATGTTTTATATGGTACATGAGTTAGGAATTCTCATTTTCTGAGCACAAGAATGTGAACTACTAAGTGTAAAAAATAAATTAAACTGCAATTTTTTTCTTTAAAAAATTTGTGTGCATATCTATGTGTGCACACATCTATGTGCCCCATGAGTGCTGACGCACACATGGCACTTGCTGGGAGGTCATAGGTCAACTCTGCTGAAACCTTCTGGGGGCTGAGGAGCTAACTCAGTTCGTTTGGCTCATTAGAGCAGGTCCTTAAACCAGGTATTCCTGCTGTAAACGGAAAACACTCTTGTAAAGGTGAAAAATGATAACCGAACTTAGGATGGGATGGAGTCAGTAGAGAAAGCAGTTGAGGGCAAACATATTTGGGTCTAAGTTGAATGATCTTTCCTGAAAGACTTCGGACTCTGAGAACGTAGTCATGCTTTGCATACCAGGGCTGATTTAGAACCCCTTCCACGGGTGGGGGAGCTTTGCCAGCTCGTCTACGTGGGCTCTCAGTGTAAGGAAGCCTGCCACTTTTTGAATTGCCGTCCGCTGTAGACATTTTGGATCCACTAGTATGAATTCCAAAAAGAAACAGGAAGCGGCCGGTCTCCGATTTATTGAAATCCCCTTCAACCAGGCAAGGGCTTCTGTAGGGAGGGGGAGTTCCGGTCCCCCACTCCCACCCCCCTCATTCTGCGATTATCTCAGTGCTGGAGAGAACTCTCCTCAGCCGCGCCCTGCTGTGTCAGGCTGTGGGACAGGAGTTGACGCTCACAGCGCCACTGACCAGAGCTGCTTTACTGAAGCTCACTGGGCGCCCGTCAATCACAAAGTGGCGGATGCAGCCTGTGAAGGGTTTGCTGGGAGCCAAACGTGGTGACAGTAGAGACTCTGGAAAGAGAGAGAGAGAAAAGAGCAAAATTCAATGTGGGGAATTCCAAGCTCCAATGTTACCATTTTGTATAAACTAGAAAATCGCTCAGACTATCAAAATGATTTCCATGTCCGCTATGGCACTCAGTTCCCTATCGGACTCCCAGGAGCCGCACTGGCTCTTGAAGAAGAATGAGCACACATGGGGGTTGTAATGTTGGCCATGTTTTTTTTACTGTGATCACATTCTTGTGCATACTGCGGCTGTCTTCCAGGGCTGAGATTCGCCGTTTTCCTGTGAGGCCTCAGCAGTGAGTGTTCATGATCTACCCGTGCTGATCAGCGTTAATTTCCCCAGGCGCTTTTTGTTTACCGTGTTTTGCTGAGGAGGGGAAAGGAACTTGAGCTTCCGTTTCATTTTTGCACAGAATGAATGCTTCTGTTTAATTCCTATCTTCATTACCCTTCACCCTTAAGCTTCTACACTTTTGCCAAGCTTATAGAATATGAGAAAATAATGAATTCAAATGAGGTAAAATTTAATTTTTCTTAGCTCAAGGCTTAAGAACTATAAATAGGGAAGTGTAAGTAGCATAGATTTTGTATAGACACAGGTGCTTTGTCAGGGAACCTTCTTCACTTATTGTAATTAGGTGTCTAGAAGGAGCCTGGTGTTCATTAATTGTACAGATACAATTAGGTGTGTTGGGATGATAGAAGAAATATGATTTAAAGCAACTTAGCTTATAAATATTATGAAATTAAAATCCATTTAGTCAAAGCTCGTTATCATAAACACAGCTCCGTGAGCAATGTCAGACAAAAGGGGGAAAACACAGCCTGTAACCAAGGAAGGAACACAAAGTAGGGGACCAAACAAACAGCAGCAAGCAGCTGCCGCCCTGCGCCTTCTATGCCATGTGGAGTCGTGTACACAGAACCTGTGTTCTGAAAATAAAGACAGGAAAGAGCGCTTCCTTTCTAGAATGGTAATCAGGAAGCTTGAGACTCCAGCCGGGCAGTGGCGGCACATGCCCTTGATCCCAGCACTCAGGAGGCAGATCTTTGAGATCAAGGCCAGCCTGCTCTACACAGTGAGTTCCAGGACAGCCAAGGCTACACAGAAAAAAACCTGTCTTGAAAAAAATGAAAGAAAAAAAAGTTTTAGATTTGAAAGGGGCTCCAGAGATTAGTTCTTTTTATTTGTATCTAATCTATACTGGCTACACGTTTGTAAAGCCTGCTTAGGGCACTTCATCCTCAGAATAAGAACTGATTGAAAGCCTGTGGAGAGGAGCCTTCCAAACCCTCTGCCGTCCTGTGAACAGCGGGGCACAGCCTCCATTCTGCCTCAGCTGTCCAACCTTGGTTCATGCAGAAAATCATCTGGAGGAAATAATTAATATAGCAATTATGGCCTGCATGATGTACAGTGAAATTAATTATATGTAGTGAAAGAAGAGTCTACTAGGGTCATAAGTAATTGGTTAACAAAATTAACACATTTGTTTTTGTGTTTATGCAAGTATGTGGTGTCCGTGCATATATGTAATGCATGCACCTATGTGTGCCAAAGTCAGAGGAGTGTGGTAAGTGTCCTTCGATATCTCTCTTTGTGCCTTATTTCTTGGAGGCGGGCTCTCCTCAAGCACAGTACTTTGTTTCCAGCTGTGAGGATGAGGTGTTGAGGCTCAGGGAGCCTCCTGGCTCTGCTGCCCTCAGTGTGTCGGGGTCACAAGCATGCGGTGGGCAATACCATGCTTTTATGTGGGTGCTGGGATCTGAACTCTGCCCTCATGCTTAAGCACCAAGCACTTTTGATATCGAGGCATTTTTTTCATCCCCCCAACACATAATTTTAAGAGAGAATTTAGAATGAAGGTTTCTAAGATCGAATGAAGGTTTGACTATGTTTTATAGAAAATAATGTGGGGCTTTCAATAGTGATTGCTTAGAGTTGAGAATGGACTACTCTAACCTCAAAGATTCTATAACTGAGGTGGCTGTGGTGGCACACGCCTTGCATTCAGGGAGGCGGAGGCAGGTGGATCACTGTGAGTTTGAGGTCAGCCTGGTCTACAAAGGGAGTCCAGGACAGGTCAAGGCTACACAGGAAACACTGTCTCAAAACAACAACAACAACAAAACCCAAAAAAATCCTCTTTAACTTTTAAATTATCATATGGAAAAGTTGTGTGTGTGTATGTGTGTAATAGTTAAATAAATTTTATTACCACCTTCTTCTGTCTCCCAAGTGTTGGGATTAAAGGCGTGAGCCACCACCACCCAGTTATTTATTAATGTTTTAGTGAGATGATTGCTAATTTCTTGTCAACTTGACAGAAACTAGAGTTATCTGGGAAGAAGAAATATCAATTGTGGAATTGCCTCCATGAGATTGGTGAGTCTTAGGCTAGGCAACTCTTGGGGGTATTTTCCTGATTAGCAATTGATGATCAAGGGCCCACCCCATGATGGGCAGTGCTACTGCTGGGCAGTTGGCCCAGGTTCGTATGAAAAAGGCAGCTGAGTGAGCCCGGAGCAGCAAGGCAATAAACTGCATTCCTCAGGGCCTTTGCCTGAGTTCCTACCTTGACATCCCTCTCTTTCTCCCCAAGTTGTTTTGGTAGTAGCATTTATCACACTCACAGGAAACCAACTGGGACATGAGAAAATGTGTTATCAAAGTTGTGAGTTGTCTAAGAATGACTGGCATTTCAAGAGAATTCAGGGCATAGAGGATTTCTATCTACGCTTAATTTCTTTAGTTATTGTTCTTAACGTCCTGGTTTCTGATGTGATTTTAGTAGAATTAACCTCAAGCAGCTCAGAATGATAGAAGTAATCACAGCCAGCTTACGTTATAATTGCTTTTGCTGTAGGCTTTGCTGGCGTGGTTCCTAGATGGAGTGAAAAGCTTCAGTGGTCCAGTGGGCTGGTGGATCGGACCATGGTTGCTGGTCCTTGTGGGGTGGCTCACTAGAGAAATTAACTCTACATTATATGTGTTGGATGCCCTGGTTTTGGTTTTCAGTGAATCTTGTTCACTCAGTCTTTGGAGCTTACTAGGACCAGATTCAGAAAGCAAAGGAGAGTCCCTTATGAAGTACTTTTGAATCGCACAGTAAACGCTTCGGGTACAGGGAGAACAACAAATGCTGTAATGTTTGCACTGGGGAGGCAAGCTTGTTTTGCCACCAAGAGCTTGGACACGTGGTTAGTAGTGAGTATGGGGAATGAAGTCTTGTTCCCTTCCAGAAGGTGGTGTGCCACTTAGCTTCAACAGTGCTCTATGACCGATCCCTGTGATGGCTTGAATGAAAAATGTCTTCCACGGTCTCAGGTGTTTGAATGGGTGGTCCCCAGGTGATGGTGTTGAGCTTGGGAGGTTTAGGAAGTGTGACTCTGTTGGAAGAGGTATGTCCCTGGAGGCAGGCTTTGCGAGCTCAAGGACTGTAACTCTCTGGAAATGTAAGCCTAAAGAAACTCCTTCTACTAGAAATTGCCTTGGCCACTGTGTTTTATCATGGTAATAGAACAGTAACTAATATAGTTTCACAACAGTGGCATGTATCTTAGGGAGAAAGGATGGAAGGAAAAGCCAAGTCCAAAGGATCAATAAGGATCTAGATTGGAGGAATAGAAGAAGCGGTTCCTTGCAAAGGTACTAGAAGAAAAAGGAAGAGGAATATTCACTAGAAATTGAATCCCCAAGTATTTGTGGGAAGACATGGAGCAAAGACAGCATCCTTGGATAGTGGAGCTTCAATCTCGGATAGCAGAGGGAGGCCACAGGCAAGGGCAGGGAGGGGACGGACACATGCTTTGTCTAATTTAATCCTGTGTGCACTGGAAACCTGTGAAATAGTTGAAGCTACACCGTGACTTCTAGGAAGGCAGCAAAATGGAGAACTAGAACTCACATGATGCAATGGTGCAATGGTGGCCTTTCCTAGAGTCCCTTTCAGAATCAAAGCCAGAATGGAGGCAGAGGACTGGGGAACACTGGTGTGAGTACCTGTGTGGAAATCCAAGAGGGGGCTTGTATTTTGAGTTGTCTTAACTATGCATTTTGGCTCCTGAGTTACCATTGCTGGTACTGCTGGTATCTCAGTCCCTATTCTATTACTGGGAAGAGAGACCATGACCAAGGCATTTAATTGGGGGCTTGCTTACAGTTTCAGAGGCTTAGTTCATTCTCATAATTGTGGGAAGGATGGTAGCATGCAGAGTGGGCCTGGCATGGGCTTTTAAAAACTCAGAGTCCACCCCTAGTGGCACACTTCCTCCAACAGGGTCACACCTCCTAATCCTTCTCAAATAGTGCCATTTCCCGGTAACTAAGCATTCAAATATATAAGCCTATGGGGGCCATTCACATTCAACCCACCACAGCTGGTATCTAAAAATATCAGCATACAAAGAAAAGAAGTTACTTGGTTACTACTGTTTTGAGAGTTCACAATGTGAGATGCTTGATTTTATCTGTATATTTTTCTTTTTTAAACTACTGGTTACCTTTATGTGACAGTAAAAAGAAAATCTAGTTAGGAGACTATTAAGATCCTCACAAAATTCCAGGTGAAAAGCTTAAACATCTCCATCTTATGACACCCTCTCCATTCTCACTTTCAACTTTTGCACGTTAGAGAAATACATAAAAACAGTCATGTTCAAACTAAGGTAATGGTCTTTGTTCTAGGAGCATAGTGTTCTAGAGAGCCCACAGTGTCTTCTCAGTGCTGAATTAGATGCCATTTGGGCAGCTCTTTATACAGCTGTAGCTAGAGATTGCTCTTAGGGAATGCCATTCCATGAGAGCAACATAACTTACGGTCTACAGCTGTTTTCATATACAGACTAATCCTATACCTTCTTTCCTTATTGTGCAAGGGGAGTAACTGTCGGTAACCTTCAACACCCAATGTTCTCAGGTTCTATAGCACTTTCATTCATAAATAAGCTTTCTCTGCAGCGTTTGTGTATTTGTTGAGGATATTTAAAGGAGAAAGAAGGGAAGAGAGAAAAGCAAATAGCAAGATGAAACAGCATCTCCTGGTGCACACACTGATTTTATGTGCTAATAATGTTGAATGAGGAGTTTGGTACATTATTCTTTTTTTTTGTGGTAAGATCAAATTCAGCACTTTGCTGCTCTTTCCTATTAAGAACCTTTGCATATAAAACCCTTTGACTTATTAGGTGAGTTATGAAAATACATAGTTCAATTCTTAATGTAATAACAATTGTGAGAGCCGACTGGGTCCTTCTGGATTTGGAAGCTTGGACCTTCCCAGATGCTTACCTGGGACTCCTCCAACAAACACAGGCTCCCTGTGATCAACTGGCTTTGGATTCAGTGGTCCAACCACGTGGTTCACTTCTGAATCTACATCCAACTGAACCACGTTTGAGTCTCTAATAACTGAAAAACAGGACAAAGACTGGTCAGACGTGGTACTGGGGTACTTTTTACATGAAATGAAATAATTTGTCCAACATCAGTACATTCCAGAATAAAAATCCCTATACTTCTCTATCATTGAAAGCAACAATAATGTCTAAGCACAACTAATCAAGCAATTATGGTGACACTTCCCTTAGAAAAGGGGACTGTTGGACTATACTTATTTTTTGCTCCAAAAATTTCATGTTTTATATTTTGGAGCTCTTTTTGGTAGCATTCATCTTCATGCGTTCAATGAATACATCTTAGTTTGATGATACTTTCTTTTCTTTTCTTATCATTCATTATGAATCAAGTAAAGTCTGAGTTCTTCCAAGCCATCATTTGCTGCCCCCCACCCCCATCCCCACCCTTGTGCAGGCTCAGGCTTGTACAGTGTGCCCAGGACACTCCGAGTTTTTCACCTGTAATTCGGTGCCATCTGCCATCACAGAGATTCTGCTTGGGAATTACTGAGGTAGAAAAGTCTCTGACACCGTTGTTGACTTTCACTATGACCTGCCAAGATGAGGCATGTTATGTGGTTAGTTTAATTTCTCATCACAAGGGAAAAACCGAGTTTTATAACTAATTTGCCACAGAGAAGCAATGCTTTGAATACCCATCCATGCTTACATTTGCAATGTGAACACCAGAGGTCACTCTTTGATAGGTGATAGAAATAGTTTAATTAAAATAGCTTAAATTAAAAACATTAAAATAGTTTTCTCTTTGGAGAGAGAACAAAATAATCCTACTGGAGAGAAAATAATAGAGGAATAGCAAGAACTGTAGTAGAACAAATTTACTTAGTTTACAGAGTGTGTTTGTTTACACAAAGCAAGTTGAGACCCTGAAGACATTCCAGGGCAGGCCTGGTCCTCAGGAGTAGTTGGCTACTTCAAAACAAACTCGACATACTTTTGTGGAGTTTTTGTCTTATTTTGCTTCTTTGTTGGCATTTTTTTGTCTTTTTTTTTTCTTTTTTACTCAGCAATAAAAAACAAGGAAATCATGAAATTTGCAGGCAAATGGTGGGAACTAGAAAAGATCATCCTGAGTGACGTAACCCAGAAGCAGAAAGACATATATGGTATATACTCACTTGTAAGTTGCTATTAGCCATATAATATAGGATAAACATACTAAAATGTATAGTCCTAAAGAAGCTAAACAACAAAGAGGACCTTAGGGAAGAGGCTGAAACCTCACTCAGAAGAGCAAACATGATAGACAT
>CM053767.1:26790635-26812844 GCA_028658305.1 Pachyuromys duprasi | reverse complement strand
ACACACACACACACACACACACACACACACACATCTGTGATAAGCATTTAAATACTTAGAAAGATGCTTTTACATTTGTGGATGTTGGAAAGTGGATATATTTTTACTTTTCATTTGCTGAAAAGCTTTTTTTTTCTAATTCTTTTAGTAAACTGTCATGCTGTTATTGGTGATTTTCTGGTAGCTTTGCCATATTTTCATGACCCTGTCCTAATCAACTCACAGTACATGAATGTGAACATATGCTTTGCACACACTTAAATCTCATGTTCAATTTCCCTCTTTTTCTGTTAGAAAGATTGATGAAATAATTCTGTATGATACACCTGCTGCTTTACACCAGCATTCAAGGTTAGATGACACAGACTGCTAACTCTCAGGACACTTACCTGCCCGTTTTTCATGTGCACATTCAGGTACTCCCCGTTGACACTGTGGCCATGAACCAGGGTTCCAGAACTGCTCCGGGGACGGACTTCAAATGCAATTTCAAACTTTAACCCAATATTGAAGGACTCGTCTGTAGAGGGAAATGGAAATTACCCAAAATAGCAAAGTAAAATTTCTAGCAGTGGTGTAATTTTATGAGGACAGCACACTCTAAGTACTCCCTATGCTGTGAGAGTTTGGGGGAAGCAGCACCACTTACTCCTTTACAGAGGAGGACAATGCGGACAGTCCTGATGAGACCTGATAGGCTAGGGTCAGATGGAAGGGGAGGAGAACCTCCTTATCAGTGGACTAGGAGAAGGGCATACGGGGAGAAGAGGGAGGGAGGGTAGGATTGGGAGGAGACAAGGGAAGTGGCCACAGCCAGGATACAAATTGAATAAATTGTAATAAATGATAATTAAAAAAAGAAAAAAGAGGGAAGGGAGGGGCAGGAAGTAAAGCACTTGCTGTATAAGTCAGTAAAGATGGAAGGAGAGAACCAACTCCACAAAATTGTCCTGTGATCTCACACGTGTGCTATTGCATGCACCCACCATCACCACACACACACATACCCACACACACAATAATACATAAAAAGTGAGAAAGGCAGGGCAATTTGGGCAAAGGATGGCATCAGAAGACAAACAATTTCAAAAGAAAGGAAGGCAGGAAAGTCTGGGCAGAGACTGTAATTTGAAGCCACGAGCAGAGGCAGGAAAACTTGGAGAGCCCTAGGAAGGAACTCCAGATGTTTCTGCGGGTATGCCTGGCGGGCTCCATGTGGAAGGTGGGGAGGCCTGCCTGGAAGGGCTCCAGTGTGCAAATTTGGAAGATAGACTTTGTTTTGTAGTCATTCAGGAAGAGGTCTGATTAACTGTACTTTAAAACAACTTCAGCTTCAACATTAACTGGTACTGGGATTTAGAAACTGTTGCTGCGGCGACCTGGGATGCTGCTTATTAAAAGCAGCTGTGCTCAGTGATTTACGAGCACCGGCTGCTCTTTCAGGGAACCGGGGTTGGATTTCCAGCATGGGCACAGGGGCTCACAACCACCTCATCCCTAGGGACCTATCTAGCACCCTCTTCTGGAATTTGTGGGCACCAGGTGTGCATGTAGTGCAGAAACACTCATACATGCAGGCAAACACTCATACACGTAAAATCAGTCTATAAAAAAGAATAAAAAGAATAGCCGTGGGGCTGGAGAGACGGCTCAAGAGTATATGCTACACTTCCAAAGGATCTGAGTTCTGTTCCGAGCACTAACACTGGGCAGCTTGCAACCATCTAGAACTTCAGCTCCAGGGGATCAGATATATTCTTCTGGCACCTGTACTCATGTGCACCCCTGCCCCCACTTGCATAGATGCAGGTGCCTATTAGAGGATTGGGACACTAAGAAGGGTTCATCCTTTATATTTAAGATGTTTGTTGATGTGGTTTAGGTGGTGGCTGTTTATAGGCTCCTAGGATTTCTGTTGGCTTAGGAAGGAGTACAGTGTACGATCCAGTACACAGACTGCCAGACAGGTAGCATGCAATAAAAGCTGCTGACTGCATGAGCAGGGCAGTAATGGTTGGGAGGAAATCTTCAGAATAAGATCTCCAAAGGAGAGTTGTAGAGGGCTTCAGAGCAAGGGGAGGGAGTATAATTTTCTTCAGTGGGGACACTCATACGAGCAAACAAGAAAACTTAAAGGAGTAAGATGGCTAAGAGCTGGCATAGACCAGACACAGAACAGCGCAGGAAGGTCTGTGTCGAGACGGTCTGCACCCAGTTTGGCCAGGGGAAGCAAACAAGTAAAGATGCACTGTATTTGGTTTGAAACAGTAAAGGGGCTAACAGTGGTCCTTGAGGAAAGAGGCCATTTTACAGGGATGAGCTTGGCATTATCAAGCTTTAACAGCGGGCTGAAAATTCTCTGTTAGGCATCTCCAGGAAAAAAAGCATTTCAGGATTCATGCTTCAGCACACACTGTCATCTCAGTCTGCTTGCTATAACAGAACACCTAACGCTGGTCGAGTTATAAAGAAAGGAGGCTTATTTGGCTCACAGTCCCGGAGGCTGGGAGGTGCAGGAGTGCGGCAGCAACATTTGTTGAGGCTCTCAGTGCAGAAGAGGAAGGTCATGTGGATGTGTGTGCACAGAGAGAGGACAGGGGCCCAAGTTTCTTTCTAACAACACATGACGAGTGAGGTCTTCAGAGAAGAACTCACTCCCACGAGAACAGCCTTCTTTAACGTTTTGAGTGACCGAGTTCCCTCTCACCGGTCCCCAGTTTTTCACGTGTTGCACTGGGGATCAAGCTTTAACTTGTTTTACAAGTTTAGGTGGGGCCCAGCCACATTCACAACACAACAGTCATATTACCTAGAACCACATAGCCTCCTTCTGTGGAAAAGTAAGTTCCTGTTTCCATTGGCCCTTCAAAGCAGGGCGTCACGCTAAATGTTTGAGAAGCAGAGGAGATGGAGGCACCATTGAGCTGTAGATTGCCAAGGCAGCCACTGAAGCTGTAGACAGAGTTAATCTGAAAGAGGAAGAAGAAGTTACTTAAAATTCCCTTGCTCAGCACTCAGGTGTACCATGGGAAAACAAAGGGGTGAATCTCAAGAGGAACAAAGACACCCCTTGTTTATTTTAGCTTTTTGACTGATCAGTATTGCTCCTGGTCATAGTTTTGAACTAATTCATAGGAGCTGGAATTTTGTACTTCATAACGTCAGTGTGTAGCAACTACGAATGGAAATATGTTCCCACAGACTGTGACAAAATAAGTTGCAACTGTGGTTTCCCAGTTGACAATTGTTAGTATTACCATTCATTTCCATTTCAGGAATGACAGCTGGGCCTGAGATCACGAATGTGAATGAAAGTTGTTATGCAAACAGAAGGAAGCTTACCGATCTGGCTTCATTAGCTTGTTAGGCAGTTGAGAATTTATCATACTACAGGACATGGCATTTGGCTCATTTTAGACAACTATGTTTTCTGTTTGTTTCTTTTTCTATCACATTTGGAAACAGTGAAAATGATTGCAATGAAATTGGGGCTGTTTACTTCAAGTCTAGTTATAATGTAAGCCACCCTTTCTACCTACAGATGCCAACGGATCTTAACAATGTACTGAAACTGTGGCAAAATTGAATCTACATGTGTTCAAAATAAATTAAGTCCTTTGATACTTTCCTTTCATTGAGAAACACCTTAAAAACCTGTGATGGTTATGATTTGACAAAAATGTTTCTTTAGATTCTCAATTCTTGCACTTATACTCACATTCTGTGCATATTTAGAAATTTTATGTGAGAAAAAAAATAACTGAAACTGAATTTAGGTGAGCTGAAGGTTTTTTTGTTTTTGTTTTCCCCTCCACACTCAGTAATATAGTGGAATGACTTGATCTTAGGTCTAACTGTAGCTTTACATTAAAAATTTCAGGTACTTGTGGAGCTCATAAGACCTCCTGGAGACAAGTTTCATGACCCTTTATATCTATTAAACCTTTCCATCTCACTTCTATTTTCAAATCACAATGCCCCAGGGAAGACAGGAATCCCACACATCAACCTAGGATGTTCTTCTCCCTTTTACCAGGCTCCAACTCTACAAAATGAGGACCTGGAATCAGTGATCATCAGGTTCAAGGGGCAGTGGCTCAGCCTTGTCACGTCTGGCTTACCTGGATGTTTTTCACAGCTCTCCCAGGAGCCACTCCTCCCAAATAAATGGGACCCTTGATTTTCCAGGCAGCCCCGCTAGGAGGAAGGCTTTCTTCTAGGACTCGTAGACCATCAATGACCAATCGGCCACTGCTCTTTTCCCGAATAAATATCACCTGGACAGAGAAGAGGAAAATAGCTTGTTTCAGGGACCCCAAACTGTGGCAAAGGCTGTGTTGTCCACCTTCCCAAACCTGGTATTGCAATGCTGTGGGAGGGTAAAGAAAGTTCTCAAAAATGTGAACCCATCTTTGAAGGTCAGGAGGGTTCTTTCTTCTTCTCAGTAGCCTTTTGGCTGTCTTGTTCTTGGTATGTCAGAAACTTTATTCCTTGAATCTTTGCTCTAAAGCAGATGTCTTGATTGTGAACTATTTCTAGACTTCCTTGCTATATATATATCTATATATATAGCATTTTTTCTTCTTCTGGATCTCCTTGGGTTTACCTCTTCATGCATTAGAGCAAGTATTATTCATCTATTTTTTTCTTTCTTTTTAAAAATTTATTTATTTTTATTCTATGTACATTGGTATTTTGATTTCATCTGTATCTGTGTGAGGGTGTCAGAGCCCCTAGAACAGGAGTTACAGACAGTTGTGAGCTGCCATGTGAGTGCTGAGAATTGAACCCCGGTCTTCTGGAAGAGCAGCCAGTGCTCTTAACTACTGAGGCATCTCTCCAGCCTGTCATCTATTTTCTTATCTCTAGACTGAATGACTTCACACTTTCGGTTTCACTTCTGGGTCCATGTTATATTTTTGGCATGGTTCTTTAGGAAGCTCTTCCTAGCTGACTAGCCACATTCTATAGTTAGTTGCAACACATGTTGTACATGTATTCTTGCTATCCCACACACACTGGCTACCTCTAGTACCTAAGTACTCCCTGTCTTCCCAATGATTTACTCCTCCAATGATTACAGTTTGAAATATAAAGTCAGTAATAGTTGTCAAAAATTATGAACCTAGCTTGCTGGTGAGTGGGGAAAGTGAAACATTCATTAGAATCCAAATATTAGCTCATGCTGATTACTGAGCCTTAGGTTAAAATGATTACAACTAGCCTGCAGTTATTTAAAAATATGGTTCAAGATTTTTAAAACAATAAGTTCTTTAAATTGAACTCTGAGTACATAGCCTCAGAATTTTAACATGGGTATTTCTATCAAGCCAGTATTATCTAACTGGTGTTAATCCTCTGGGCAATGGCCAATTTTCACTGACAGTGCTATTTTCTGCACTCAACTTACATCATGCCACACTCCATCATTGTATTTCTCCTGGCTTCTAATCTTCAGTTTCTTGTGGCCAACATTAAACATGAAGACCAAGCGACCATGAGCCAAGAACAGAGTCATGAAATCATTCTCTTCTTGGTCTGAGACATAGAAAATCATCCCATGTGAGGAACGGGTTTTCAGACGAATGGAAAACTGAGATCTGGTAAATGAAAAGAGAAGTTACCATGTGTTAAGTGAGAAGAGAATAATACTTCATAACAAACTTTCAAAGTAACGCAGTCCAAGAAAGAATAGCCATTCTATCTAGTCCCAAAGAGCCTCATTCTAATTGTCCCCAACTATGAGTTAATGAATTATTGGGTAGGATTGGTTACTTCAAATATATAAATAATTCTTCTTTAGACCATTTGCCCTAGAAATTTCAGGCCCATACGATTCCATGCATGTGCATTCTTATTTTTTTCTAGAGGTATGTTATATATTTAGCAAAGTCTTGTTTTGGTTAAGAATCCTAAATTTGGCATTAACTAAAATCCAAACAGCTGGACACACCTGTGAAGGATTTTTCTAAGTTGGACCATTTGAGGTGGGAAGAGACACCCTAAATCTTGATCTCTTGAGGTCAGAAAAACCACTATAAATCTGGGACAAACCTTCTGGAGGCTGCTGACATAACAAGACATGGAAGAAGGAAGCTTTTGCCTTTTATTTACTTTCCCTCACTCTTGCCAGCAAGTTCATCTACCCTGCTGTTGAGGCTTCTCTTTGCTAGTATTAGAACTTATTTCTCTGTGACCATAACATAGATCAAAGACTATCTGAGGCATCTAGTCTCATGGGTGGAACAAGTACTGGGTTCTTTGCTTTTCTGTTGGGAGTTAGCCATTGCTATACTAGCCAGACCACAGCCTGTAAGTCACTCTAACAAATCCTCTTTCTATGTATATGTATATGTGTATGTGTGTATCTATACATTCTATCATTTGTGTTCCGCTAGGTAAGTGGTTCTCAATCTTCCAAATACTATGACCCTGTAATATAGTTCCTCGTGTTATAGTGACCCCCAACCATAACATTCTTTCGTTGCTAATTCATAACCCTAATTTTTCTACTTTTATGAATTGTAATGTAAACATCTGTGTTTTCCAATGGTCTTGGGTGACCTCTGTGAAAAGGTAATTCTACCCCTATAAGGGTCATGACACACAGGTTGAAAACCACTGCTCTAGAGATTCCTATCTAATAAAATTAGTAAACGCTAAAACCCAACATGTTAAACTGGCTTATCTCTGTGGAAAAATAGCAATGAGTATTTAACATGCATAGGGAAAATTTCACAGAAATATTGTTTCACATAATATTGTACCACATAAACTGCAGATTAAAGATCCCTCCCAGTAGAAGAATATAGAGTCTATCCTGTAGGCAAATGTATGTCAGAAACAGCCACCGAAGGGGGTGAAAATAAGTGTGTGAATAAACCTGTCTAGAATGTTAGCTCCAAATATAGGTAAGTCCCCTTCTTGAAGAATTTCAAGAACACAGATTTTGCCTGCTAGGCAAGAGATATCTGAGCTAACCACCCTGGAGACATAAACACCATGACAATGAATCTTTAACAACATAGAATCAATAGATTTGTGAAGAGGCACTGGGTTTGAGACAGCTAGAGGGCTACAGACATTTAAGAGCATTTGTATTCTTTGTGTCTCTTGGCTCTTCTGAGTCTGAAAGTTTGGGTGCATTCTCATTTACAAAATCTGAGTGAGATTTGTGTGGGGGAGGGAAGGTGACATCAAGGCAGCTGATGGGCCACTCAAACTTCCCTTTGATTGACCTTGGTGAACTATGAGAATGCTGTTTTATGTACCTGTTGCCATTTGGAGATAAAAGTGTGAGCGTAATTTCTTGGATAGCACGAATCATGTGTTGTTCAGTATATGCTTTGACCAAAAAAAAAAAAAATTAACAGGATTAAGAAGACACAGAAAGGGAAAGTAGGAGAAAAGCGCCCTGGGACAAACAAGGACGGAGCATGGCGTGAAGCTTCCGGAAGGACAGTGCACTTCTTTACCTTTCCCCAAAATCTCCCTGCACGTGTTCAAACTCTTGGCGGCTGTTGGCTGTGCCTCCATATTGATAGGCATGCTCTATTGCTCTGGGGCTGTTGGACAGGCGGCAGAGCGAGTCCCTTGGAGCCTTCTGTTCCGGGAACTTCAGGCCAATAGGATCCCATAAAGGTGCATCTTTACTTTGCTCTCCCTGTAGGAAAGACGAGTGAAAAGGAGAGATGAAAGTGTTGTGACTGGTAATAAAATTTGAGATATGATGTCTTTATCCTTAATGAAAACTACAAAACTGGCGAAGTGGCCATTCCTTGTATGTTTTCCATTCACGAAATAGCAGGCTACTTTTCCTTCTAGTGTCTTAAAGAAGTGAGAGCATTAGCATGTAACGACACAACATGTTAGCAGACCCCAAATTCTAATCTGTGACTGTAAAACAGCACGACAGTGCAGCTTTCGAGAGAACCTGCTCTGTCGTTTGAATTAACATAAATAATAGTGACTAATGGAAAAGCTCGAAGCAAAGTAACCTTGAGAGAATCAATCAATGAAATCTTTATGTAGCTGCAACACCGTATTACTGCACAGTATTGTTTTTATATGCTATGTAAAAGTTAAGATACCGGGGCTGGAGAGATGGGTTAGTGGTTGAGGCCACTGGCTGCATCGCCAAAGGACCAGGGCTTGGTTGCCAGTACCTGCATGATAGCTCACAGCAACCATGAACTCCAGTTCCAAGGAATCTGATGCCCTGTTCTCATCTCCCAGGGCGCCCGGCATGCACATGGTGCACAGATGTGCATGCAGGCAGAACACTCAATATACACAGAACAAATAAACCTTAAAAAAATGAAGCTTGAAAATATTTAAGATCTTTTTTTTTTTTGGTGACAGGCTGAATAAAGAAATTTTGTGTGACAGAATCAATACAGAACAGCATTTTAAAATAAGATTATTTTCTTTGACAGTTCCATACATAGCTGAGTTTTAAACATTGTGCTCTGCCCTTCAAATTGCCCTGCTGATGCTAAAATGTAGTGTGAAATATTGGCTAATATTAAATGATTGGTCTTTATTTCTGAGGCAAAATAAAAGCGTGAAGAAATTCAAGTTTTCAATAATGTATTCATTATTCAAGCAAACATTTATAGAATATTGGATGGGTAGGGGTTGGAGATAAAAAAAAAAACAAACAGCCTTCTGTGGGTGCAGTGTGAGAGATTATTACTCACTTTTAAGAACTCACAATCAATTTAGAGAAACTGGTCTATAAAAAGAAAGTGGGAATCAGATTGGTGACAGAAAGAAAGATCTTTAGATGATGGGCTAGGGATAGTTTTGTTTTTAGGCAATGAGGAGCCACAAAGATTTTCAAAGCAGGGAGTGGTCAGCTCAGTCCCACTCAGGAAGCTGATAGGAGAGGGGATGTTTGGGCGCAGGGAGGGCTAGGGGACCTGGCAAGATATTCAGTGTAATAGAGTGCTCTTGTTTTCCTTCTCCCTAATTCCTGCTCAAGTGTCAGATCTATACATATTAAAACAAACAAACAAACAAACAAAAAACCCAGCAGTTCTGGGCATCTAAAGGCTGGGGTGGGGGGTGGGGGCGGGGTTCTACCAGGAGAACAAACCAGTGTGGAGTTTCTGAAAACTCGACGTTGATTTAAAGGAATGCAATACATTTTTTTTCCTTTTTTTTAAATCTCACATGAACAAAGAAACTGCTAAGAAACTAGTGCTGCGGCCACACTGGTTACTATCCTTCCAGTCCAGATGGGATGCAAAGCTACACGGGCTATGTGAGGCTGGTCTCAGGACAGCAGCTCTTCCAAAGAGTCTGGCATGGAGAGTCTCCCAGGGGTGCTGAGCTGGAGAAAGGGAGATGGGGGCTCAAAGACTAACCTTACATCGTAAAGGAAAGCCTCCCTTATTCCAGCACCCCCTCCTTCCTCTCAGAGTTCATAGGACTCAGTGACTCACTGCTAGAAGCAAGGTTTCTTTTGAGAAAGGAAATACACCCATTTATTTTTAGTTTGGGTTCCACTCTCTCACCTACAAATAATTACCATAGTTTCAAGCCAAGAATGACCAAAAGTGAGGCCACAGAGAGACTCTAATACAGATTAAGATGTTTCTTCTAAACCCTAGTATTGTCAGAATCTTATAAGGGGAAATGTTTGTCTGACAGAGGGGACTTGAGAGAGGTATTTCACCCAGGGCCTGAAAAATGAAAGGAATTAGGAGTTATTAATTTTCCCCGCCTCTGGCTTTTCCCCATCCTCTTGTTTTAGTGGAATCCATTAAGGAACTAAACTGTGCCGCACCCGAGGCAGCATGGTTGAGCTGAGCAAGCACTGGGCTACGTAAAGAATGGCTGTATCAGCTGGCCAGCCTTTCTCTGCTTCAGTGTGGGTGTTTGTAGACCAGGTGGGAGCTGTTTCTTCTCTGCTGCAAAGCTGAACGAACTCTGATATCTGGATGGCAACTAAATACTCTAAATTTTCTGTAGGTATATGTTCTTGATAGCGATTTAAAAATACCAGTTATAACGGAATTACTGCTGTACACTAAAGACATTCAGCTCATTGTCTTGATGGGCACGTGTGTTGGAATTCCCAGGGAACCCCATCAGACTTTGACTTCGAAGATTTAAGCCTGGGACATAGCTTTTTTAGACAGATATATTTTTTTAATTTATTTATTTTTATCTCAATCACAGGTTAGGTACTTTGAATCCCAGGCGTAGCCCCCTCCCCCATTCCCTCCTACCCTCCCACTCCCTCCCTCATCTCCTTCTTCCCCGCCCCCTCCAAGTCCACCAACAGGGGAGGACCTCCTTCCCTTCCATCCAACCCCAGCTTATCCAAGACAGATATTCTTATATCGCCTATGAGCAGTATAAAACCAGGGCTACCTCTTTGAGGACATGATTTGCCTTGATCCAGTAATTCTATCTCCTGGAATCTATTCTAAAAATTTATTCAACTATGCACTCAGAGTAAGTGCTCATGAAAATAATTATAATCCAGACTCTTTGATGCAGCCTTGATAACAATTTAAACCAGGGCTGGGTGTGCTGGTATATGCTTTTAATACCAGCATAAACACAGGCAGATAGATCTTCATGAGTTCAAGGTCAGCCTGGACTACAAAGTGAGTTCCAGGACAGCCAGGACTACATGACCCTGTCTCAAACAAACAAACAAACAAACAAACAAACAAACATTCAAAACAGGGGGTAAGTTTTTCTTGATAGCCATTTGAAGTAACATCTTCATAAGCTTCATGAAACTTGGTAGTTACATTTAAGAAGCACAATGAGCTAAAGGCAAAAAATATTGATAGTACTGGTGAAAGGCAGTAGGTAGGCTGCCATATTATATAGCCAGCCAAGGTAGGTCTCACTAGGGAGTGGGGTGGAAGAGAGATTGGGCAGATTCTGGAGGGAGGAGTGGACGGATGTGGAGACATAAGGAGAGACAAGGAGAATTCTAAGATAGGGGGCTAATGGGCCATTTTTGATAACAGGGAAGAGGCCTGTGGGGAAGAGAGTGAGGCAGACAGGTGAAAGGGATGAACAGAGGGAAAGCGGGGTTGATCACACACAACCTTTCCAGAACTGTGGGGAGTTGGGATTTTCCTCTGAGGGCAGTGGGGGCGGAAGACCCTTTGGTGGGAGGGAGGTGTGCCTGATACAGTGTGGATGCTGTGCTGAAGACAGATGCTGAGGGAAGAAAGCAGAAGCAAGGAGCCCCACTTGGAAGCGGTTGCAGTAACTCGCTCAACAGGAGCATTGGTAGAGCGTTGCTAAAAGAAGGAGACAGGGAGCATTAGACTGAGAGAATGGGAAGGGACTCGGGGTTTCCTTTGTAATGGAACCAAATAATGTTCACGAGTAAATAAGAGAAAACAGCAAGCCAGGGACGAAATCTTACACTTAAGTGTTTAATGAAGGAGCAGTAACATACCTTCCTGTGTATGGAGATGGAGGAACACAAAGGTTGAGAAAGGAAAATAGACGTTAACAGTTTCTGTGGCTGTGACGTGAGGCTTGAAGTTATCAGTGAAAGTAGATTATAGTAGATATAGTGCTAACCATTAAACATACGCATGTGCACACACACACACAATTGTCAAGAGCAGAGCTCTTTCGACTGCCTTTAATGAGAGGCAGTTAGAACTGGGAGTAAAGAGCTGAGTCTGCTCCTCCTGTAACTCAGCACAGCTGATAAGCTGGGGCGTCTGATGCCTTCCTCACGGACACACTTGTCAGTGAGGGTCGCTTCTACAAAGCAACCGTGTCTGGGGCTGTATGTACGGAGTGAGTCCTGCGTAGTGTCAGTGCTTACCTGTTTATTTGTTTTAGGCTTTGAGGAATTTTTTCCTTTTTTGTGAAGGAGAAACAATGGTGACGACTCCACGGGGCACTCGTGAAGTGAAGTGTGGACCTTTTCAGAATACCGCTGGAAGTCTTCGACTTCCACATCTCTATCCAACCTGGGTTTGTAAGAGGGGAAAAAAATGCTAAACATGCTGTCCATGTTTATATTATGAAAGCCATGGCCAAACCCTGGGGTGATGAAAATGTTTGTGGGTGTATACGTCACCATGTGTACCTGTCAACTTAACAAGAATCCTATGCCCTGACAGCCACGTTCTGGCACTCCACATTCTGACTCGCGATGGCTAGGACCATGCGTGTCTCAGCATGTGTTCAGTTTCCCCTTGTTTGTTCTTGGGTTCTTGGAGCCTCTGTTGTCTCTTAAAGACCAGTGGCTTTGTTTAAAGCCAAGAATTAAGAAGTCCTTCCTAAACTTTGAACAGGGACTTTGGTATTCTTATCTATAGTTTACTATTAATAACCAGGGCAAAATAATTGTATCTTATATTTATAGCTTGTTATATACCAGGGGCTCTGCAAGTACCTTCCATGTATTGTCTCCTATATTTCTGTGACAAGCTCACCAAGCAGGCACACTTGTTATCTGCATTTTGCAGGCGAAGAAATGAAGTCTTGCTTAGCCACAGCAATACAGGAAATAAAGAGCAAAAGACTTATGGACCCAAGTATGTCAGTTGCTCAGGCACATGAACTCTTAATTACTGTCTGCCAAGGACTGTAAATTACACACTTATCAGTTTTAGTAATGTCAACATTTCACTACTGTGTTATCTATCAGGCACATTCACCCATTAAAAAACAGTATACCTGGTGAAGTAGGCATTGCTTATACATCCAGTGAAATTAGCGTATTGGGGACTGACTGGCGAGCCACCAAAGTAGAACTTCTTCTCAGTCACTTGGGTCTGTTCTGCCTTCCCTTTCGTAGGATTCTTACTGCCCAGTCGGCTTTTGTCTACCACCAGTTCATATCTGCAAAGGAAAGAGCCTTTACACACAGAACATTTTACCCAAACACTACTTTTCACCAAGCAGGCAGGTTTTCTCCCAGGGGCGAGATGGAGTGTCTCCTTAACGGAAAGACAGATTCCTCGGGAGGCGCAGGAGGAAATGGCTAAATACGCCTGTCTGCAGGAAGGGCTTTCTAAACCAAGGCTGCAATCTAAATCTCTATAGCAAGTGATCTTTTTTTTTTTTTTTTCAGTGGAAAACCAGAGCACACCTCTGGCAGTCATCACATTTATAGGAGGCTAGTTTCACTCCACAGCACTCTGGCTGGCTAACCATCAGAAACAGAGTCGAGAGAAACCATACCACCATTTTCTTTTGATGGGACGTTCCACACAAGGAGACTGGACAGCAGCAGCCTTCAAAAGAGGTTTATTTCATATTTCAAAATGTTGTGGGAAAAAATGCAGTAATCACACAGGCATAATGTGTAGTTAGGACTTTTAAAGTGCTGTCATAAACGTAACATGTATTACTGTTTAGATTCAAAGTCTAAACACAACCAGTATTTGCTGAAACCTTTCCATGTGCAGCAAACCACACTCCATTCACCAAGTAGTGTAAGCAGGCGCTGCCAGCACAGAGATGAAAACTGACCTTTTTATCAGTCAGTTTTTTGCCCCGCAAAAAGCCTGCCTTTATTAAGCAACTTTATAATGGCTTATTTGGTATCTCTTGACAATGAGTAGCATCTCTCTGGGAAAAAGGTTAGTTGTTCCCCTCATTACTTTTTGGAACACTAGGAAAGCAAAGGCCCAGCCGGGGAGCCACGGTGTCATCTGTCAGAAGCACACCCTGCAAGCAAAGATCGTGGTGGGAGGTACAGGAAGTGAGGGGCTGTACCTTGTGGGGGAGATGGAGGTGATGACGAAGTGGGGCAGCCCGTCATGGTACTGCTTGTCTGCCGACTTCACCTTGACACCCTTGACATCCATGACGACGGTGCCGTTGTCCAGCGAAATGGAAAACACGTCGGACTGAAATACAAGCACAGGCGTTTAAACAGGAATCTCAGGATAAGAACCGGACGTGTTTTCAAAGTTCACTTGATGGTATTGCTTAGAGGAACACACAGAGGGCAGAAAATTTGCCATCAGGCTAATTTCTGTGGATAGGGACAACTAAATGCTTTTGCCCATGTTAGTGCTGCTTAGAAAAGCAGATGCGTTTCAGGGCTGGTGACTGGCTCAGTTGGGCAAACATGCTTGCCTTGAAAGTCCAATCAACTAACTTCAGAACCCTACAATCCATGCTAAACCTAGATCCAGTGGCATGCATCTGCAATACAGGACTATTAGGGTGACATAGGAGGAGTATCTCAAGCCACCGAGCTCTCCTGGAGTACACAGGGAGGTGGGCAAAACAAGAGAGACCCTGCTGCCTCAAAATAAGGGGGAGGGGGAGGACTGTTGTTCTTGGACTGCTACACATGAAAATACTTGCATCCCCACCTACCCCCCTCACACACACTTCAGTGGAAAAAAGATACTTCCATATTTTCAGCTGAAATCCTTTGGTGGTTTTGCCATGCCAAGAGATGGCTCAGTCTCATTGGCCTTCCTAAGCTAAGAGTTTCTAACATTTCAGTTTCATGCGATCTCTTTGAAAAAACAGCCTTTCAGTTTCCTGGAGGATGTAGGTAGACGAAGAGACTGGAGTTAATTCACTAGTATTTTTTTTTTTTAGTGCTTCTCTCTTTTGCTCTTTTTGTTTGTGATATGTTAGGACAGAAGAGAACTTTCAAGAAGCAGAAGTTACATCTTTTCTGAATTTGCTTACTGCACATTTTAAAACATCGGCAGATGATAACGCTGTTTCCCTTTCCTTATATGCACACAAACTTCTTTAGCCTTCACAAACCCCATGAACCTCATATGAAAACAGCCCATTGTTTGTGAAAGAAGACTATTTAATGAACCAGAGTACTCTGAAGAAAGCTTTGGGGGCAAAAGTTCTATAAAATGCTTTCTGTAAATTCTCATAGATACTATTGATTTAAATTATATTGAAAAGAAAAGTGTCAGGGCTGGGAGGATATAGCAGTCTACAAAGTGCTTGTCATAAAAGCGTGAGGACCCCGTTTGATCCCCAGAACCCAGGCAAAAAGCTGGGCGTGATGGCATACGCCTGTAATCCCAGCAGTGGGAGATGGAGACTGGCAGATTTCTTGGGGTTCATGGGCCACCTTGCCAGTGAGAGACTCCTTCTCAAAAACAAAAGAAGCCCAAGGTGGATAGCACCTGAGGAAAAATGACACGTGAGGTTGTCCTTTGGCCTCGACATTCACAACCACACATGTATACATGCACATGTTTGCTCTCCCAACACACACACGCAAAAGAAATAAATTTTAACATGGCGACAGATACAGGTAAGTATAGAAAGCAAAATGTGCTTTCACAAACTGTAGTATAGGTAGATACATAGCAGCCGAATCTTAGCTTCGCCAGACTTCTACAGATATTATTTCTTTTCATGGGAATGAAGATTGAACCAGGGCCTCATGCATGTCAGGCCAGCTCTCTATCACTGAGCCACATACTCAGCCCTTTATTTTTGACATAAGTTTTGTAAGGTGAACTTGGCTATTCTGTTGTAAATCCCAAGTGAAGAAGAATGTAACTTCCTTCTAGTTTATAAAATAAATTAGAAATATCTTTGTTCCTGTACTCAGAGGTGGTTGTTATTATGCTGCTGTTGATGCTTTGGGCAGGTTATATATATACATGCTTACCTTCATAAAGCAACATTCGAAAATATTTAAGACAAAATATACAGGAAGAGGAAGGCTATCTAGTATACTGAAATATTGTTCTCAAAATGGTAAAACAAGGAATTTGTGATACATGGCAATATTATTCTTTACAAAGGCATTAAGTAATAGATATAATATAGACTTTACAGCTTCTACACTTTGAAACTAGCAGAAATGGGCAAAAATGGTATTTTCAAATATCTGTGCCAACTGTAAATGTGAAAAATATTTGTGACTTTGTTCAGTGGTACTGCTAGTACTGCTTTTGGTATACAATTCACCCTTGTTCATTCAAATGCTGATTTCTCTAACCCACTATCTGGTTTCAATCAGGACATTGCATTGTGATGTTTATTCTAAGCATCACCTGTCTCAAGTTTGTGTAAATACGCCACCATTTGTTCTCTGCATTGTCAATTAAACATCCAGCCCCAATGCTGAGCAATGGAGAGAATATGGTGGGACATCCTGGTCTGGAGGGGAGGTCAAAGAAGTGAGTGGGAGGAGTAGGCGAGGAGAGATCAGCAAGAGAGGACTTGGAACCATGAGGAGCGATGAACCGAATGTAAGATGTGACTAAAAGCAAGTATACTGTGGGAAATCTGAATGGGAGGAAACTATGCAGGCTTGGAGGTTTAGGATGGAGTAACTATTGCCCAGCATTGTGCTCTAGGTTAATTAAATAAATCCTAGTCTCTGTGTGGTGATTTAGGTATAAAGCTGGTTTAGGAATAACCACTGCTTAACTAAAAGATAAATCAATATTAAACTGTAACAATCAACAACATACTACTGTGTTTTATTGTAATATTAAAAATAGTTATTTATATTAGAGTAAATAAAGACACAATTTCCCACAGCTGAGTCTACAGACTCTTTGAATTCTGTCTATCAACTTCTGAGGGGCAGGACTGAATTCCAGGTCAAGATATGTCTGTGATTGTAATAGTGGCATGAATGTTATGTAGGTAGTCAACTCTGTGGGATTTAAGGCCTGCCCCCATTGAAGGAAACATATACCTAGTACTGTCAATCTCAAGAACCTATGATTGGGTAGCTCACAGGCCCAGAGGCTGAACCTACTACTATCACTCTGCTGAACAGACACGGTATCTAACTGCCCTCTACATTCTTATCTCAATACCCACAGATTAGTACGGTTCTCAGGTATCATCAGAGAAGTTTCTTTGTGCAATGGGTGGCAGTTAATTCAGAAACTCTAAACTAGTCGAAGTGTGCAGAGTTTAAGTCCAGTAGAGTGCCCAGCCACAAATGGGACCATTTGGATCACTCCTCTCCCCAAGCACAAGGCTCATGGGCTATCAAGGAAGAGGGAGTGTAAAGACTTTAGAAGCCAGAGGTTGGGGAAGTCTGGAGCCAAAGTGTCACCTCTACAACTATAAGCTCATGGCACCTGTGGTTTCTTGCACGGGACCTGCACAACATCAAGTCAGTCAACATTCTAGCATGGGAGGAAGGGGTTCATGAACCCCACCCCTAACTGAGGTGGTATGGACTTGACTGTTGATGGTTTCTCCAGGAGGGAGTCAGTTTTCTTTAAGGATATAGCCTCTGGTAGGACTTGAAGGGACCTGTGTATATATACTGGTTATACTGGTTGAGGGTGGGAAGGAAGATGGGATAAACTGGGAGGAGTTAGGGGAGGGAATGTTTGTGTGTGTGTGATTAAATAAACTGTATAAAATTCTCAAAGAGTTAGTAAAATATTATATTTAAGATATGGATATAACATATTTAACATCTGATAGTTTGTGTATTTGTGAGTCAAGATCTGCATCAAAATTCACTTTTAACATGCATGAAACTTGTTTTTGACAGACAAAACAGTGACACTTTGTGTCCTCAAAGGAAAACAAGTACTTACCCCTGAAGCATAGTAGAATAGTAACCCATTTGGCTGCAATGTTCGGAAATTGAAACCTCCTTCAAAGCCATCAAAGAAAGATATTTTCTGAATTGAAGCAATAAAACTCTGCCCGTTGAAATATGCTCTGCGAGATATCTGTGTGAAAAAAAAAAGTAAATATAGTGTTTTTGGTAATTATGGGACATTTATGTCAGTTTTCATATACACAGAGCCTTGCCTGCTGTGCAAGCAGTTTGTGTTTCAATTTTGTTTTTGCTGGAATTCAGGCCTGCTAGCTTTCCTACAGCAGCTGGGTTTCAGCTTTCCCATTTCTTTCACCAATAGCACCAAGCAGCCTCTCTGGGCTTTGGATTGCCTCCCCTCCCCCATTGGAAACCAGAGCACTGCTCAGGAGAGTCCCACAGGCCTTTCTAGTTTGATGAGTTTTCTTTTTCCTGGCACCAGAAAGGAACTGACAGAAGGGCCGATCTAGTTGTAGAAGGCTTTATGTTTACCTGTGAAAAAGCTCTTCACTGAATGGTACTTACCAGAGAGTCCTCTGGGCAGCCATAACCAACTCCTAGGGTTTCTGTCTGCTCCAGTAAATTGAAATCTTTCTTTTGGAACTGGAAACCCTTCATGCATCCCCTGAAGTTGATATCTAGAGGAAGATGTGCTCTTAGCGTCCTGGAAAAGTAAATCAGTCCTCAGTGGCACCGCGTGTATACACTCTAGAGCTCTGTTTACTTATGTTCTCAGTAGGGTTAAAACCATTCAGAGTCTCACTTTTTTTTTTTTTTTTTTTGAGAGGCACACAGCTCTGCCAAACCTTCTTTTGTAGCAGACTTTGCACCAAGTCAAGACAACTTGCTTACTTCTATGTAGCTTTCAAAAACTTCTAACTTCCATTATCAATTGCTATCTTTATAACAATCACATGATACAGATGGAAATGCTAGTATTATTCTTATAGATTCTTGAGACTGAGTTGATGTGCTACAGATAAAAAAAATTTACTCTTGGCAATTTCATAGAAATTAGAAAGAAACTTATTCTCTTACATCCTAAATACCAAGGTCGGATTTGAACTTGGGTTTTCAGACATCTTCTGATGGGTTTGCCCTTATTTGTGGCATATTCTAATCAAGGAAGGCTAGTGGCAGGCCTTAGAGAATGTCAGATGGCTGTGTCTCAGGGCCTGTATAGGTCTGCACCAGACAGGGTCCTAGAACTGAGGGGAGAAGTGAACGCACACCCAGCTTCTAACCCAGAAGCTATCTCCAATTGATAGCTACTTGAAAGTGAAAGTTAGTTTTTTCCATGGGGGTCTCACTGAAGAAATAAATCTCTCTCCCTCTTTTGGTTTTTGTGAAAAAGAGTTTGTTTGTTTGTTTGTTTGTTTTCTGTGTAGCCCTGGCTGTCCTGGAACTTGTTCCATAGACCAGGCTGGTCTCAAACTTAAAAGATCCATTGGTCTGCCATTAGTGTTGGGACTAAAGGTGTGCACTACCACTTCCCCGCCCCCAAAAAACCACCCTTAAAGGTAGGCCCCATTCCTAGCAACAAATGACCAATACAACAGCATGCTTGGGGGTTCTTTGTCTCATAATGTTATCAGGGCACTTATTTTTTTTTTAAATCTTAGAGGTCCTGTGTGTGTGTGAGCCTTATATCATGGCTTCCTGTTCTGTGTTTTTTAGGGCATTCTTGTGTCTGCAAACATGTGTATCTGCATCTATATATGTTTCTTGTACTTTTTCTTTGGCTTTTCTTCTTTTTTTTTTGGTCCTATTTTGATTTGTTTGCTTTGGTTTTATCGCATTTTATTATTATTCCCTAAAAACCTGTTTGTTTTCTAACAAGAGACAGAAAGGGAGTGGATCTGAATGAGAAGGGTAGTAGGGAGGAATTGGGAGAAGGGGAGGAACTGAAATCAGGATATATTGCATGAAAGAATCTATTTACATGAAAAAGTGAAAGTAAAAAATGTTTTATCCTTCTGATTAGGGATGACAGCCTTGTCCAGTGTTCTGCTTTTAGCCCCTCTCATGTTTGATATGTAGGAGGTGCCCAAGAACATGTTCTGTGGTACTGAATGAATGCCAAGTGGGTTTGGACCAAATCACAGTGGGTTAACTGTGCCATAGAGGAGCAGCTTTGTTGTGTTCTTCCCTCACAGATCAGAGCTGGAGGGGTGTGCTAACCAGCAGGCAGACATATTGGTCAAGGTCCCATAGGACATGGCTAAAGGACTGAAGAGGGTATTTAGTTTAGAAAAATTTGGGGGAGCCTTCTTAGGAGATTATAATCTGCAACATGGAAAGGATTTGATTCAAGATACATAAGGACTTTATAAAAATTAAAATCTTAAATATAGGTATATGAAAATATGTAAAATTAACCTTCTGAGGTAATAATTCATACCGCACTAAATTCACTCAGAGGTTTGATGTTAATAGTGAAGGGTGCTTCTGTTGGATGAGGGGCAGGTTCCATCATCAGCACTCACTTGAGTTGTTTATTTATTTTAATTTTATATGTATGGACATTTTGCCTGTGGGTATGTCTATACACCATGTGCATGCTATGCTCCTAGAGGCCAGAAGAGAGCATTGGATCCCTGTTGTCGGATATTTGATCCCATTGCAAATCCCAAATTTGTGAGCTGTAAAATTCGGTTTCTCATTTGGTGTGGTTGAACCCTAACACACATCTTTAATTCATGAACGCTCTGTTTATTGTAAACAGGTGATCATGGTGTTGTGCAGCCAGCCTTAACACACACCTTTGATCTTAGAGTTTTCTGCACACAGGATTTAATAAGTTAACCCTAGGTCAAAAGGCAGAGCAAGAAACCAGCTGACAGGGATTAAGGAGTAGAATGGACTTTGAGTTGAAGGGTATTTAAGACAGCATGGAGAAGTAGAAGGGACTTTAGCTCTTTGGTTTTAGCTTAGGCTTTAGCTCTCTAGCTCTCTGGCTTTTTGAGCTTTTTGGGCTTTGAGCTAGCAAGCCTTTGGCTCTTTTTGGTTTTTTGCTCTTTTCCTCCTGAGCTGTCAGATAAGCTAGTGAACCTTTTCATTTTTTTTTCTATCTGGACCTGAAAGGAGAAGGAAGGCCAGTTGGGTGCTTTCTCTGCCTCTCTGAACTAGCAGGTTTTCACCTGAGCATATGATTCTTGAGTCTTTATTGTCAAAATAGAATGGTTGGGATTTTCATTAAAACAAAAAACAAAACAAAACAAAAACAAATCCCCTTGTAACTGGAGTTACAGATGGCTGCAAACTGCCATTTGGGTGCTGGAAATCAAACTCAGGTCCTCTGGAAGAGCAGGCAGTGCTCTTACCGACTGAGTCATCTTTCTAGCCCTGTTGCTATAATTTAATGCACAGTAAGAGTTGAATTTTTGAATTCACTAGATCAATGCACACAAACCCTCAAGAATGTACATATTGTCAGATACTACAGAAGAGTTCAAAATAAGTTGAAAGACTAAAACAAAAGTATATGTGCTGTTTCATCATCACATAATACGTTATGTTCCACTCTTTCTCTTCTTGAGAATACTGCGGTAGACTATGTTCTGTTATAGTAATGAAATACGTTAATTACCCAATGAGATGTTGATTTAAAGAGGTCATACTGGCTAGCTGTAGGGGGGGCTACAGGTCCATGATGTTTTTCTGTACCCATGTAGGTATGTAAAAGTAGCAATCAAGACTTCTCCTGGGTATTGACTACTCACTAGTATATCATGAGCAATGAAAAGTTATGTAATAAAAAGGCTTTACCTGGACTGTAAAACTTCTTGGGGTGCACCTCCAATGTAGATGTCTGTGAAAGGTATTTTCTTCTTCTCATTGTCCATGCTCTTGACATGTCGTCTGTCCACTACCAAAATCATTTTCTTGTCATTGTGGTAAATGATTGAGATCTGGAAGACATAATATATCATAAGCCTGCTTAACAATTAGGTTTATTCCCTTAAAGAAAATTGTAATATATTTTAACTATCCTTGTTGTAATCAACTGTTTGTTTGCAAGATAGGAAATAGATTTTCCCTTTTTTCTCACAGGTGTGAAAATTGGCTTTTATGTAATGTAAACTAGCAGTTCACATTGCCTGGGGGAAGACCCCTCTTTGGGAAAAGGAAGCAACACAGGCTAAATTTTTCTTTGAGTCCTGTTATTTTTTATTTTTATTTTTTATTTTGCCTCTCTAGAGGGGAATCTGCAGAGAACTTATAAGCATCTATCTTCTTTAAAAAAAAATTGATTAAGGCATCATTGATTAGAAAACTGCACATATTTAAACATATTATACAATTTGTTAAGTCTGGACACATGAAAATACCCACTATATTACCAGCCTAATCAGGTTAATGCTATCTAATATTACTTAGTTTCATTGCTTCGTTATACCCCCTTGTGGTCTCGATCTCTGTCTTTGCGTATGTGTGTGTGTGTGTGTGTGTGTGTGTGTGTGAGTGTGTGCACGTGTAAAACACATGTGAGATTTATCCACTTAATAAAAACCATGTTCTTTTGTGTTGCTGGGAATGGAAGCCAGGTCTCAGGTGGGTTGTTAGAAATAAGATGAGGCTTACAACAGGTTTTCTATGAAAGGGGTTTATTAGGTGGAGAGAGGGGGAGCAGGGAGAGTGGGCCATGATGGGGGGAAGAGAGAGATAGAGAGAAGAGAAGGGAAGGG
>CM053767.1:26742630-26790535 GCA_028658305.1 Pachyuromys duprasi | reverse complement strand
AATGAAAGTTTCCTACGTATTGGACAACTCCTCATTTTCCATTTCCTCCTGCACCTGGGCAGCACGAGCATATGTTGAAGTAGGTGCTTTCTGGATTGTAGAATTCATGCTACCAATAAAGAAACTGCATAAATAAATATCGAATTACTATTTAAAAAACAATGAGTATTTCTTTTTTTTTTAACAACATTTTATTCTTTTTAAGACAAAGGAAGGATCTGTTGAAGCATCTTGTTTTTCTTCCTGCAGTTAGAATATGCTAAGAGAAACTTTTTTACCCCCCAAATAGGAGAACAAAGTCAAGTACAGTCAAACACAGCTTTGCCCAGAAAACCAATGTGTGCTCATGCCGGCACACCCAGCCAAAAGCCCAGCCTCCTTGAATAAATTCTAGCTGGTTCTACAATACACACATCATAAACTTTCCATGACTCTTGGTCAAGAAGAATGAAGAAGGCAGGAGGGGAAACAAGAGAAGCCAAGACAATGAGTATTTCTAATCAATCTGCAAAAATGCTGGTCACACAAACAGTTAAGTTCTTCATTTATTGAAATTTATTCTTCCTAAGGGCACTGAACTGAATAGGAAATATAGCCAGCTTGCCACTGCATTTGGGCTCACCTTAAAAGATATTACATCTTTTATATGACTTATTAAATTATATATTTGTAGTGGTTGTTAATGAATGTGGATGAAGGGTATTTTCAACAGACTACAAATATCGTTTAAGATTAAAGAGCATACTTTTGGGATCTTCATGAAAAAAATCACTAGTACTTCTGTAGTCTAGAGAAAAAGTTCAAGAGAAATTCTATATTGACTTATATAACCTCCTTATACTAATAAGGCTCAAAGTATAAGTAACAAGAGCTTTGTGTTTGCATTTTAAGCCATTCAACACATATATGGTATTTTCATAGGTCTTCTATTGTAATCAAGACTTTTAAGATTAACAAGAGACTTGGTCAATGAGTCCCTTTAATGAAAAGGGACTTTCTTTTGTTAGCAATGTCAACATGTATTTTCCTGGGGTGGAGTAGATGCGGGCACCTCAGTTGCTCTGCAGGTGTGAATGTGTTCAGTTTACTATCCCACCCACTGCACTTGGTTATCTGGTCAGATCTAAGTGTCAAAACCCAAACCCACCCAAACTACAATGACTGTACCTCGTGGTATTTTGCATCATTAATCTGGGCTCTTTTCAATGTGTCTTCGAGATGCATGGGGCCGTTGCTGAATCCAAAGTCATAGAACACGTGTAGGTAGCCATTTCGCATTTCTAGGCTGAAAAACATACTCTGTAGAGAGAAAGAAACTGTAAGATGGGAGTATGCACTGTTACAAACGTAGATTTAGCTGAATTTGGAGACTATTATAATTATTTATTAATGGAATTCTTTGATGATTAAAGTAGTCTCATGAAAGTCTTATTAAAGTAAAATGACAATTATATCCCCATCGGCACTTACTTCTTACATAGTAATACAAGCATTCATATTTTTATAAAACTTAAAATATCTATTTTCTTTTGTTTTTCATGATACCCTACAAACCACTGCATGGAGTAGTAAGTCTATATTATTGATCTTCAATTCTTCAAGAAAAAGTAGAATATATACTTTTTTCAACTGTCTTGCTGTTAAGCAACTTTTGAAAATATAATAGTCCCACTGTATTCACTTAAATATGAAAATTGGCAATAATAAAAAATTATTTCAAGATAGGCTAAACTGTTCCTCCAATACGCCAACAAATATGGATCTAGAACAAAAGTCCATTATTTTTGAGTCACTGGATTTGTACAAATGAAGATGGAATTGGAATGCACTTGGGATAGATGATGTTAAAGAACAGAAATAAGCCAGCAAGCCAGCAGCAATCAAATTGCTTGCTGGCTGGGTTTTCTCATTTCAGAAGATGGTTCATAGATAGAAGAATTGAATGGATTTGAAAAAGAAAGTATCATTGGAAAGTATTCATTCTTTACAAAGTAAGTGCCTGAGTAGAGTTCGTATATCCCTTGGCATGTAAAACAGTCTCTGAGGCAGGAGGATCTTTGAGTTTGAGGACAGTTCCCAGAAATCCAGGGCTACACAGAGAAACACTGTCTTATCAAGCAAACAAACAAAAAGCTAAAATAGAGAAAAGAAAGTGATCTTTGATATAGATTGAGCCTGGGCCTTCATTTCATTGCTGCACCAGACTTTCACAGGTTTCATGTAGCTGCTGAGGCTTCCTGAACTGAGTTCCACACTTGAAGGGCTCGAGGTGCCCTCTTCGGGCTTATTTGTGGGGTTTATTGATTATGTGACAATCATTTTGTAGTAGGGTGTAGAGTGATATGGAAATATTCTGGGAAGGTAGACAGCTGCTGGTTACATCCTGTGAGGTTTTGACAATACTGTCAATTTAAGAGACACACCTTTTTGTTATGGAATGAGTTATTTTAAATTGTTGAACTTTATTTGTGATGACAAATGTCTTTCAGTAGCATGAAACCTAGTTGTTTGAAGAAACACAATAGGTCTGTCACCTCGAGATAAAAGAAGTAACAGCAGTGGATGAGAAAGTAGCAGGTTCTCTTTCTTTCTCTCCAACCCTGTCTTTCCCTCCCTCCCTCGCTCCCTCCCTCCTTTTTCCCGACCCATAAAGTTATGCTGTACATAAAAGCTTGTTTGAAAACATTCTGGGGGATATTTTCTATTGTTAAGTGATTTTGCTGATAAAAACAATGTAAATGTACTATCTACCAAAAACTCTTATATTGTAACTGTCGGGTTCTAGGGATGGGGAGAGAAGGAGGAGAGAGTGGTTTTAAGAGGCAGATAAAGACAACTGTTGCCTGCACATAGGGAAATACCACTGTAAATCCCATTAGCTGGTACAATTAGTGCTTTTTGTAAAACCTCCTACATCTGCACTATTTTTCCAAGTTTGAAATATATAAATTTATTTTTCAGCATCATCAGTTTATATCTCCACAGAAGATCATAGCACAATTGAATGGCCGTGTCATCTTGTGGAAAACTTCAGTCTCTGGTCACAGTATTAAGTAGTATCTGTACTTCCAATTTTGTGAGTGTGTGTGTTTGAGGAAAGAGTGCTAATCAGTTTAGAAATCTTTCAAAGAAGATGTGTAGCAGCTTGGGGCAATTTTATTCAAATTTATAAGATAATATAGTATCTGATTTGCTCTGAAGAACTGAAATCAGGAGAGCAAATGGAACAGCCAAATAGCAAATATTACCTGGGCCAGGTAGAGCATGAAATTAAGAACAGTATATGATTCAGTAGGCACAGTTAATAATACATATCTGTCTTGCACTCTCTCTCTCACACACACATTAATTTGGGGGAAGGAATTCTGTCTAGTTTTGATAGCCAATAAAACAGCAATGAAGTAAACTGGATTTAGGATGTCATTCATGAATCACTGATCACAACAAAGAGTTAAAAAAGAATTTCAAAAAAAACCACTTAGCACCTTTTATTAAACCATTCTCACTAACATTGTTATTATTAATAAGATACTTTTATTGAGTTCAAAGGTTTTTACATTGTTAGTAAATGAGAGTTAATTTCATTTATCTAAAACATTTAAAAATATTTATATTTAAAAATATATCTTACTGTTTTCACTATGACTTCTGAATATTTCATGGTGTATTTATGTCTATATTTGCTACATGAATATTACTTATGAGGAGAAACATCTTAACATATACTAGATCTTGATGCTATCTTTTTCAGTTTTTATTATGAAAGGGTATATCAATATATATTATATATTTAATAAAATCTAATAATGTATATTGAAATTGAAGTCTGGATAAGTACATCTCAGGATTGCTTTTACTCAATGTTATCTTAACTTCCTTGGAGAAAAATAAATCCAATTTGTTTTATAAACTAGATACTCATTTTGATGTCACCCACACCCAACCGGGCAGGTGGGGCAGTTCCTGGAAAAACAAATATCAGAGAGCAATTAAGTAAAGGGGGATTTTCATTAAGCAAAACTTTCATTTTTACTCACTCCATTGACCATCAGTAGTACAAGGCCGTTATCAGCTGGCGTTCGAACTTCTATGTCAAAGCGGGTCACCTGACCAAATTTTCCTCTCCTTGTGATGTCCCTCACCACGGCGTAACTCGAACCATCGAAGAAGTAGCTGGCAGCCCGGCTCTGAGTGAAAGCCAGTTTATCCCTGAAATGGAATGCAGGGTCACATAAAACTTGCAGGTTTGGTTACACTTCCTAACTGAGACTCTGGACACATCTTCAACACGTCTTTCATGGTCCTGATGGCATGTAAGTGACGGATGAAGTGTTTATAAATAAATGAACTATTTTACATGAGCTTCTCCTTCACCCTACATTCTAGGATAGTTGATGTCTTTAAGGAAGCCTCTGACCTTAGAATACTAAATCAAATGTAAACAAGAAAGAAGGATTTTAATGCTTGCATGTTCATCTAGGATGGAGGAAAAGAGAAGCGCTCTTTGCAGGCCTGGCACTCATACAACGTTTAGGAACCTGTGCATCGACTCACGCTTGTCCTGTCTGCTGCCCATGCCTGACTGTTGAAGGCTTTTGAGCTCCCAACTCTGGCTTACCTGGCACAAGGCACCGACTTGGTCGGATCCATGTTGTAGATATGCTTGAAGTTGTACAGGCTGATGACATCATTATTCAGAGTGGCCAGCTCCAGGCAGCCTGAGTAGCCGGGCAGGTTTAAACTGGCAGGGAGCTGTGTGACAGAGAAAGAAAATCAGTTACCCCGGGGCCATGTTTCATGCAGACGCTGCAGCATAGGGAATGAAGCTGACTGTTCATGCAGACGCTGCAGCATAGGGAATGAAGCTGACTGTGGATCAGAGGGACCCACCATCCCTCTGACACGAATCTTCTCTCTGCACCAGGGTTTGTCTTAGTGTGCCAGATGACTTAAACAAGCAGCGATTTGTCAGTTTCCCAGATCTTAGTGGAGAACTGGTGTTTACTGACTACAGACTACATATACTACAAATCTGCCATGAAAACCAATTATCACACCAATGCTGTGAGATGGGTATTTCTGGTCTCACACAAAGACAGAATAATTCTCAAGGGAGGGACAGACTGTGTTCACAGCTGTAAGCAGCATTCCTCAAGTGGAAGGCTTGAGATCTACTTTTCATCTTCTCGGGCTTTTCTTCCATCCACTCTTTGTCAGATCTCATATTCTCCCTTAGGTCTTACCTTTTCTCACCTCATATGTTTTTCACCATGCCTACACATTTCAGGTAACAGCATTTGAAACTGTCATGTGCAATGCTGAAATCTAGCTCTAAGCCAGTGACACTCTAATGTACAAACATTCTTGAGGCAGATAATACCAATTCTTTCCGGGGGCAATATTTATTACCTTTATATGTATCACAATGATATTAGTTAATCTTCAAGCATTAGCTGTCACTTGAAAACACCCAACATTGAAAATGTGGGTCATAGGGACCAGATCAAGACACCAGACTTATAAATGGATTCTGGATCAGAATTCTCCTACCCACTGAAATGAGCTCTTAAAGTGGTATCCAATTCCCCCACCTCTGCTCATTTTGGGGCTATGGATTTATAGAAGAATCAGTGCCAGAGAGGGCTCATAGCTTACCTTGAAGTTTGCAGGCACCCCACCGACATAAAACACAGTGTCCTCAGGGGTCAGGTCCAGCAAGGAGTCATCTCCTGCAAACTCCCCCTTCTTAATAAACTTTTCTTCTGCTGTGCTACTGAGGCTGGGAACTGTCAAGAACACCTTTCCGTGTTTCCCTACCCTGGTGGGAGAAAGGGTTGTCACTCATTTAAATGCTTTCATTGTGTTAAAATGTTAATGTCACGTCATGGAGAAAATCGATCTGATTGTATCGTATTGTTGCACACATACAGAATATCAATTGCTGAAGGGAAGTAGAAAAACAGACATCTTAATTTTAAAATTTAACTTATGGTAGGGTAATCAGGTTGCTATTTACAAATGACCATTTTTTTCCCTAATATTTTCATTTCACTCAGGTGTTTGGGATGGAATATGGAAATAGTGAAAAAAAAAGGACTAAAATGAAAAAACATGGTACCTACAATAAGTGTGTGTGTGTGCATGTGTGCATGCATACTTTCAATACTTTCTTAGGAGGTGCACACAGAAGCCATTTGCCATGGAGTCACCTTACCTCTCAATCTTGACAATACTAAAGTGAGCAGGCCAGGAGCTCACGGGCTTGGAATCCAGGAGAATCTCCACGTCTTTGGTCCCCAAATTATAGACATATACCAGGTTATCATTTTTGATTGCGAGACCCATATACTCTTTTTTGGCCTGAAATATCAAGAATTCACTTAAATAAAATCAACAAGTATAGCCCACACAAATGGTATCATCTGTTTTTCTTTCTGCCAAGCTCAATTGTAGGTCCAAAGAGTTGGTGTATACAAGCCACTTCTGGCCTGAATTACCATTCTGAGTTGCATCTAGACTGGTATTCGCTCTTGATGTTTGCCCTTCCTGGGTCTGCCTCGGAGTACACTGTTCCTGTAGATCTCTAAGTGCTTGCAGCATTGGTGGGGAGTGAGAAGGGGAAACTACTGAAGGCTCATGAAAATTTGATAGCTGCCAGGAATGTGTCTGCATTGTCAGGCTAACCTAGGGACCACATACCTTGAGAAAACCAGTCCCTATGCATCTTTAAGCAGGCATTGACAGACAAAGGCTATAGTTACTCCAAAGGCCTTTCAAATGCTTTGTTCAGATTCATTCACATAACAGGATGTCTCCAGGAAGCAATCCCAGAAATATGCCCAGACCTCAGGAATATCTTGTCCTTCAATCACAGCTTGCATTCAGCCATTAATGATTTCTGGGCTTTACTATCAGAGTGGGAATCTGTTTGCTTTTCTCAACAGCTTTGTTCAAGGCAGAGGGCAACACTATCTCCTTTAAATCTCCATGCTGTGCTCTTACGTTTTTGCTTCCGAGGTAGAGGACAAACTGATCAGCTATCCAGGGCCCAGCCTGCTCTGGCTGCTTTGGAGGGGGCTTCATGTACAAGCTGATGGAAGTGAAGGCCTTCAGGTCATCCACGCTGACTTTGGGGTGCACTTCCACAGCCGACTGGCCATCAAACATCATGGAGACTTGGATCTGGAATTACAAATTTGTTCCAGTGAAAGCGCTACTAAGAAAGGAGCAGAATGCTCTCCCACAGTTTCTGGAGGGACCTCTACTTGCCTCCATGCCTTTATTTGCTTCCATACTCTCAGCAAGGGAAACTATTTAGGGAAGATTGCAACACAATTAAGTTTAGACTAAAATGGGCTGAAGAGAACACAATAGCAAACGATGACCAAGTAGATCCAAGGACAAAGGTAGACACAACTCCCACAGTGAATTATGCACTCAGGGTGGGAACTAAATAAGATGAAGGGACACTGGGCTGGTATTAACAGTTCAAAGTGACTCTACAATGCATAGAAGAATTGTTCCGGAGAAGGATAACTCATCTGGGGTACTAAAGCTGCTGAAGCTTTCTCCCTAAGGTCATGATTAAAGCAGTATAGAATAAACCTGTGAGCAACAGCCCCATAAACACCTGCACAGTCAGGGGCTAGGCACGGCCTCTGCCTTTCACACCTGCTGCTTCACTTAATAACTAGGTAACCCTGAGTTAGCCAATCAGTATGCTTCTGTAACATGACACAATGAACAGGCTGTTAGAAATAAGATGGTAACTGTAAAGCACCCTCCAGCCCCTGGCTCTATCCTTGTAATAGCTGTAATAAGAAGTTCCTTAAGACATTCCCTGTACTGTTTCTAAGAGAGGCAAAGCACCATTTCAGCATATTTCTGAGAGGCCCAAGATGATGCTAGGAGCTGAGTTGATTTGTGAGCGATTTTTAGGGCATTTGAAAATGTGTATACCCATGCTGTCTGTACAAATCTTTCTGAATAATGAGATGTATTTACATCAGCTAATATTGATTGGGCTGATGTTTATAGTTGGCTGGCTTGAGATCCTAGTCCTCAGTGCGTGGAGCACAGCTGTCTCCTGTTGTCTGTTGAGTAGAGATCGATACATCTCAACAATCAATCAGCCAGTGTGTGGGACTGAGGTCTACCTATAGAACTGAGAGTCCAAGAAGGCTGCATGAAAAGCATCTCACTTTGGAGCTGAGTAATGCCCAATGACGGGGCATAGTCTCTCTTTAGAAAATGAGCCTCCCAATCTTTTTTTTTTTTTTTTTGTGATCAGGACTCCAATGTTATACTCCATATAAATAATATTAAATAATATCACTAATAAAACAGTAACAAAACTTTGTTTTAAAAATGTCCCACTCCTTAGACAGTCTCACTAGAAACTTCTTATGAACTCACACAACTCTGTCATAGCCTCCCAGATTCTGAGATTACAGGTAAGTGCTATCACACCCAGTTCAATATGACGCTTCTTATTATATTTTTAAGATAATATGTCATGAAATATTCACAGAGCTATCTAAATAAGATAATTTGTAAAGCAGGACCCTTATTACATAGCACTTGAAAGTTTCACATGTTTACCAAGAATAATCCACAACACTATAAAACAATTGATTTCTTATTCTTGTTTCTACCAGTCCTTGTGTGAATGTTTTGTTTGATACAATCCTTTTTTTTTTTTTTTTGTTTGAGATAGGGTTTTTCTATGTAGCCCTGGCTACCCGGGAACTCACTCTGTAAACCAGGCTGGCTCATACTCAGTGATCCACCTGCTTTTGCCTCCTCAATACTAGGCATAAAGGCATGGATCACCATGTCTGCTATGTTTGGTGCGATTCTTAACTGAGGAAATAAAATCACATAATTTGGCTGTAAAAATGAGGCTGATCTATAAGTCAATGAAAACAAATTAAAGAAAGGCCCAAGCATGAGTCCTCTTCAGGTACTTGAGAATGTTAACTGTGTCAGGACCCACTCTGGCGATGCTGACCCTGAGGGTTTTGTTGCTCGGCTCCATCTGTTACAGAACCTCAGGTGCATGCCTTGCCTTAGTTTCTTCTACTTGTTGTTCCTCAGGCAAGCCCACAGAGCAATCAATAAAACTTTCACATAATACGTGTTATACAGGGGTTAGTTTTGCAGGTGGGACAGATGAGCGAGACTATTCCATATGGTAGTTGTATTAACCAGCTGTTAAAAATGAATAATTAGAACACAGAGTTGACAAATGGGATGGACATTGGATGTAGGAGAAAACAAGTAGCAGGACAAGTGCCTACCACAGAGGGCCTCGGAAAGACTCTACTTAGCAGTGTATCAAAGCAAATATTAAGACACATAACCAACCCTTTGGCAGAGTGCAGGGAATCATATGAAAGAGGGGGGAGTTAGTATGACCTGGAGAAGACAGGAGCTCCGAAAGGACCAAATATATCAGGGCACAGGGGTCTTTTATGAGACTGTCTCTCCAACCAAGGACCATGTATGGATATAACCTAGAACCCCTGCTTGAATGTAGCAAACAGTAGCTCAATATCCAAGTGGGTACCCTAGTAAGGGGAACAGGGACTATTTTGGACATGAACTAAATGGCTGGCTCTTCGACACCTCTTCCTCCCCCGCCCCCTCAAAGGGAGGAGCAGCCTTGCTAGGTCACAAAAAAAAAGAGTCTTTTTTTTTTTTTTAATTGAAGCTTAACTTGATTTCTATTGCTCATGAGCTTCGCTGACTAGAGGTTTGTGGCTCCACACGAGGATAACCATGCCACCTAAAAGATGACTGGGGTGGAGCCCTCTTTGCTCTGATGTTGGCACTAAGAATTTGGTTTTCTTTTAAGAAGATTTCCTTATTTGCATGATTCCTGAGATGCGATCTTGCTGTGTAGCCCAGAGGCTGGGAAGGCGGTGTAGTCGAGGCTGATCTGGAACTTGCTGTGTGGTCCTTTTCCCTCTGCCTCCAAGTGCAGAGGAAGGTGTCCGGTCTCAGGAGCTGCTGAAGTGCTGGCGCTCAGTGTCGTTTCCCTTTCACTCCCAGGTAACCGATGACGCCGTTCACCACCTACCTTGCTGGCAACACTCCTGGTTTGAGCAATGAGCTCTCGGATCCTCCGGATGCTGGCAGAAACATTGCTCGCAGGCCGCTTCTGCTCAACAGTACGAAGCTGATCCAGGAGCTGGGGGACCACCTCTGTGAGATTTCTTACTGCAATAAGGGGGGAAAAATCACTCAAATATTAATTATACGGCTCAAGTGAGATACAGCAAACACTACCTCTGGTAGCTCTATTGAACGTCATTTTTCACCTTACGAAATTAATAGTAGTGCTCAAAGCATAACCCGTTCTGCGTGGGCTTTTTGTTGTTGCTGTTGTCGTGACATTTAGAGCACATATCGATTTATAAATGGAATGTGGCGTGTGCCGACTTAGAATGTACATTCGAAAGGGCAGGCTCCAGGCCCAACATACAGATGTTCCTTTAATCATGTAGCTTAGGCTCCGCACATCTGTAATACGGACTGACGAAACAGGTGAGAAGGCTTTTACCGGTGAAAGAGAAGAAGGGTGTTTTCCAGGGATGTCTGAGTGTACATTACAGTGCTGTGGCTGCTGTTAACAGTGGAGGTAGAGTTAGGTGGAGGAAACCAGGAGCATGCAGCCAAGCTGCCTTTGCCATAGTGAGAGAGAGAGGGCAGCTTTGCAGCCTCAGATGAGGACCCAAGCAAAAGGGGACACTGCAAGCAGACCACATGGATTTTTCTTTCTTCTTTACTCCTTCATTTTTCCTTCCTTTCCTTCCTCCCTTCCTCCCTTCCTTCTCCCTTCTCTTTCTCCCCTGTTTCCCCCACCCCCTTCTCTCTGCTTTTTTGGTTCTGGACCTCCTTCTGAGACAGCTCCTCGGCATTAGGGGACAAGTAAGGGTACATCAAAAGAAAAGGTGACTAGGGCAAGGCACACATTCCCATTCATCTAGACTAGTACAGTGCTGACTCCAGTAGACATTTTATACTTTAGTGATCAGTAAAAAAAAAAAAAAAAAAGGAAAATAATAAAACATATTTACAGCGTTATGTTAAATTCTGCTTATGGAAAGGTATATAAGACATTTCTCACCCTCTTCCTATAGACTTTTTCTAAAGTCTCTTATATTATGGTATGTTGTTAAATTTACTTTATTTTAAACCGCCAAATACTATTTGAGAAAAACACAGTAGCTTGAGACAATTTCAGTTGGAGCTAGCTTCAGATGATTATTATGACGACTTGATAGGACAAATGAAAAAATACAAAAATAAATTTAATGCAGATACAGAAAAATATTCCCAAGGCAATGTTCTGATAAACGCAAATAGTGAATAACACGAAGTTCCTCTCCTGCTCCATTCCCTACCCCCCTCCTCATTCCCCAGTTCTGGAGATCAACCTAGCACTTTACAAATTCTCGTAAAGTGCTCTACTCTTGAGCTAGTGATTGGGTAAGTGGTTATATGGATAGGTTTATGAATACACGTGGAAAAATAATGTGAAAAAATATTAAATTCCTGTAATGGCAATGAGCCTTTGTAAATTGCAGTAGGATTGCTAGTGACAGATCAGGTATCAATTCATAACTATTTCAATTGGGGCTGGTCTATAAAGCTACTCTGGAGAACAGTTTGTAGAAAACGGTTAACAACCCTCTTCACGATTTGTCATGATGCTGCCAGACACTGATATCTGAGAGATTATGAAGATTCTGAACAAAAATGTGAGAATGGAAAGAAAAGAATTCTTTGTTATTATTTTAAACTATACACACAAAACTACATTTAGGTGGATGGTTGGGAGTGATGTCACTGTAAAGATTGTCTCTGTATTATGTAAATGCTGATTTCAGTGCCAGTACAGAGCTGGTTCAGGCGAGGCTTTGCCATTGTCATTTTAATGAAAATTCTCCTGTCTCAATGTTGTGTAAACATTGTTCTTCATTATCTTCTGATTGGTTAATAAAGAGCTGAACAGTATATAGCTGGGCAATAGAGTTAAGGCATAACTGCTGATCCCAGTGAGGGGTGTCTCAGAGGAGGATCAAAGAGAGGAGATGCCATAATAACACAAATGAAGAAGCAGCAGCCAGAGTGAGACTAAAATGGCCTGTAATAGGCCACATGGCTGGGACCCAAGCCAGGCCAGCATAGTTGTATTTGAAGAGCTCAGTATGTACCCAGCTATAGTGCCTGAAGCTCTTAATAAATATAAAGGCCTCTCTGCCATTATTCAGGAGCTAGGGTGAGCATAGGAAGCCCTTATTTAACAATAGACATTCATAGATTTAATTTTCAATTGTATACGTGAATTGGTATTTGTATACATAGTTGGTATTTGTTGGTAGTAATCTGATTTACTCAAGTAGAATGCAAATGGCAGTTAGTAAAATCAATGCCATTTGCTAGTTTTTTTTTCTTCTAAAAGTAAGACAATATTTTGTTGAGATTATTACTCTAACATTTGATTATACTTTTATGCTAAAACAACAATCTTACATTGATAAAGATATTTGCTACCATCATAATTTCTGCCACATTAAAAAAAAATCTGCCATCAATTTAACTATGGTATTACTTCTTCCAATGCATCTATCTATACATTGATGTTAAAGATACATATATTTCATGTAGGTACAAATGTAAGTGTCTGTGATCTAAATAAACCTAGACTCTAGATAAATATATAGATAAGCTGAGCAGAATGCTTCTCTTTTTCTAAACTAATTCCTGCAGCATTTCAAACTAAAAAGCAGATGGAGAATCCTGTCTCCTATCAAAGTCTGTATAGCGTTTGGCCAGTTCTTTGGGTAGGGAAGAAGGTGAAGCTTGTGAGAAGTACCTGCATCTCGAGCTGAATCTACCGCCGTGTTGTATGCAGTAGAGTCGAAGGTCCGAAGGTTCTGTGACCAGTTGCTGAGGTTGCCAGCCATCGGTGTGGTGACCTGTTGGACAGTCATCGTCGTCTTGTTGACTTCCTCGATGGCCAGCTTGGACTGGCCTAGGCGCTGCTGGGCATCCCCTGCACACAGAGCAGAGGGACATTCCCTTCTCTGGAGATCAATGACATCGGACCAAACATGGGTGAAACAGACCTCAAATTTGAGTCTGTGAAAGACTGAGGCTTTCTAGTATGTCACAACTGTGTGATAAGTTAAGGGAGCTGGAGTATGATCAACAGCATTGATGTGAGATGGTGAGACTGCAGCCTCAAAAATATCAAAATGTTTATAAACTAAGAAGTAAGTTACAAAATGAAAACTGTAATAACAAACAACAACCTGAAAGTATGTACTTAGATTAGCAATCTCGTTAGAAAGCAACAAAATACACACATGAAGTTTCAGCTTCTATCATGTTCACATCTGAGCTTCATCATAATAACCTCTTCCTCTCACGGAAAAATAATTATTGTGAAAGACTCTTGCCACCATAAAAATGATGCTACATTTCGTACAGAAGTAAATGAACAAGCAAAGGGTTTTCCCCCCCCAAAAGAAAACATGTTTCAGAAAAGCTTTAATGTTAAGATATAATTTTCATTTTAAACTTATTACGTATTTGGGCTGGGATTCCCCAGAAGCCACATGAAGTCAGATGTAGCAGCATACGTCTATAAGCCAGTTTTCCTCTAGCGAGTCAGCGAGCAGAGGCAGGAGTATCCCTAGAAGCCCGCGAACTGGCTGGTGGCGAGGACTGCCACATGGGAGGCTGTCCTATCGAGGGAGGGTACATATTAAGTTCTAGGCCAGCCATGGCTTCATGACCATACCCTGCCTCACAAAAACCGATAGAACGGCCAAGTGTAGTGAGAGAGGTCTGTAATCCCAGCAGTCTTGAGATAGAGGCAGGGGTAGAGCAGGAGGACCAAGGCAAGTTCATGGCCAGCCTGACTTAAAAAGTGAGTTCCAGGAGCTAGAGACCTTGTTTTAAACAAGGTAGACAATGATGGCCAATTCCTGAGGTTGTTATTTGACTTTCAGAGTGCTCAGTGGTGCGGTGATACGTGCTTGTACTCTCTCTCACACACACAGACCAACAGGCATACATCATACACACAAAACACTGCATATTTAAAACAAAGGTAATCTAAGTTTACAACAAATTTTGTCTTGATGATGGGATTATAGGTGATTTTTCCTCATTTTTTCAACTCTAATCTGGGGTTTCCACATTTTTCTATAAGGGTAATGTGTTACTTTTGTAACAAAAATACTTAGGTGGTATAACTTCAAGGTTTTATTTTTTGAGGGCTTCTTTATTTTCTTTTAATTTAACTTTATTTTTTTTCTATTTTATTCACTTTACATCCTGATTGTAGCCCCTCCCTCATCTCCTCCTAGTCCAACCCTCCCTTCTTCTTCCCCTTTCCCCTCCCTATTTCTCAAAAAGGAGGAGCCCTCCTCCCCTACCATCTGATCCTAGCTTGTCAAGTCTCATTAAGACTGCTTGCATCCTCTTCCTCCGTGGCTTGCAAAGCCAACAAATCTGGGACCACTGGGTTCTGCCGGGATTGATGCACCAACAAGGAACAATGCATGAAGAAGACCTGGATGCCTGCTCAGATGTAGCCCACTAGCAGCTCAGACTTCATGTGGGTATCCCAGTAAGGGGAGCAGAGCTGTCTCTGTTATGGACTCTGTTGCCCACTCTTTGATCACTTCTCTCTGGCTGAAGGGAGGGGGGATGGACATTGCCAGGCCACAGAGGAACCTCAAGTTTTTAAAGTGGAAAAACATTTTGTTTAATCATCCATCCTCTGGATCCTGCTGGACATTGGTTTGAATCCTGGATCTCTTTCCTATTAGCTGTGCCCATTGGAGCAAGGTTCCCAGCCCTGATAAACCTCAGGATTCTCCAGCTGGAAGGTAAATAGTGACTCTGATATCCGTAGCATGGAGCCCCGCAAGCTTTAATCATCTATACTTCTGATAAGGCCTCTCTGTGCATGTACACACTCCAAGGCAGGCCAGAGCTCCTGGGTTCCAAGGCTGGCTCATGCCAGCAAAAAAACCCTTATCAAGCAACAGTGCCTTAACTTTTGCTATGCCCAGAAGACACATCTGCTTCCAATCACAGATTTTCAAGACACCACTAGAGTCCCATATTAGGTGAGGGAAGCACTCTTGTTTCTCTGTTTGCTGCACTGATCTTCCTGCTTATTTGACAAGAATAACTTGACACAGAAAAGAAGGATGCTGTTTACAGTGGGGGCCAGAGAAATCCAGTGACCAAATTAGGGTACACTGTTAGCAAGGGAAAATGTTCACAAGACAGGTACCAAGCAGTTTAAACAGTATAATCCTATTCAAACACATGTAGACATATGCATGCAGGCACTATATCTCAGGGTGATAGAGCTTTATTTCTCAGTGTAGTTTTTGGATAGTAATGAACATTTTTTGTTGTTATGAGAGAGCAAATACCCTAACATATGAAAGAATCGGTAAGTAAGGAGCCACCTTGTCCCCCCTTGCAAGGCCGTGTTCCACCAGTGCGTAAAGACACGGGACCTTTGAGTTCTGCATCCTTACCTCTCTCTGTCGCCTGTAATCGCTTAACAGCCTCATTCAGTCTGTCTCGGAGGGTCCCCTTCTTCCACAGGGCTCCTCCCACACGCCTGCTGGTATCAGCCACTGCTTCTTCATTGCCTGTCGAAAAGAAGCAGAGGAAAGTACCAGGAGGTCCACGATGCCTGGAAGTAGTCTCCATCTCCTCCAACAGCTTAACACATATGCAACAATCTAGCATTCTAGAAATAGACAGTCAGTTCTGGAAAGTGTCATTTAGAATAAGAGGTACAAGACAGCAGAGAACGTGGGACACTTGTTGGGAATGACTTAGAATGCCACAATGCTATTTTTTTTTTTTTTTTTGAGAAGTTGGGCAAGGCTGCAACTAATAAAATCTAGTAGCACAAACAATAAAGTAAGAAAAGAAATTCATCTATCGATTTGATGGTGCCTGCTAATAAGAGAATCTGTCTAGCCCTCAGTTCTCTCAATAAAATTTTTATAAATATGTGTCATGTACCTAAGAAATAACACAGATTACATATGCACAGCCTGATGAACTTCCATGCAGTGAACACAAAATACAGCCGCATGGCCGTCATTAAGATGGAATATTATGGGCACTCACCAGGCTTCTTTGGATTCTGTATGACCACTATCTACAGTTCTGCCTCTGTCTGCTATTATCTAGTTGTAAATCTCTATGTTATTCTTATTTATGTGTCTATGTGTGTCTGTGTGGGGTATGTGTGTGTGAGTGTACATGCCCACAGAGGTCAGAAGAGGGCATTGGCTGTCCTGGAGCTCAAGTTATAGATTGTGAGCCACCAGAGGTAAGTATTGGAAGCCAGGCTTGAGTCCTCTGCAAGAACAGTATGTCCCTTTACCTGTTACCCATCTTCCCAGGCCCTATACTTTATAAAGATTTATTTTACTTTTAATTGTGTGTTGAGAAGTATGTGCAGAAGAATGAAGATATTTTCTGGTTTTACATTCTTCCCAAAGACATGACAAAATACTATAATATTTTTTATGTTTGTTTGATAACCTACAAAGTTATCAGTCTTGATATATTTTTCCATTTACCAATTGCATAAAATAAATTTCATTGTGACAGTTCACACATCTATGTAATATACTTTGATCATCTTCAAGCCCTATTTTTATGTCCCAACCCCCTTTAACTGATCCCTTTCCTCTCCCTCCAAGTCCTATTTCTTTCATACATTATCTCTATTGTTTTGTTTTTCTTCGATTACACCATTACATGCATCATGCATACAAATGTACAAATGTAACCACTTAGTCCATTCATTTAGTGTTGCTCATATATGTTATCATTTAGGTATCTTGCTCTTATTTTTCAAGATTGGCTGCTTGAATTTTCTTTCGCTTCTCAAGAAAATTCCAGAATTTGTCTATGTATCCACGCTGTTACAGGGTCTCAACTAGCATTGGATTGCATCTGTAGATATGTGTTGTAGAATCATCCATTTTCCAAAGTTGAGTTTTTCTCCAGTGAATATGTAATCTATTGCTTTTTAAATTTTTACTTAAATATTTTATTTATATTTTAAAGCATATTAATTACACAAAATAATGAATTCTATTGCAGAGTATTTTTATTGCCCATTAGTAGTGTAACTCTAGTTTAATATGTAGTACTCTTACTAAATTCTGTTAATTTTTTCCCTAGTATTTGATGCTATTGAAAAATGTTATTTTAAAATGTGAATTTCTAGCTTTTTAAAAAAATGAACTTATATTTTTATGTGTAGAATTGGTCATGAGGATAACCTGTCTTTGTTTGCAGTCTCATTGGAAAAGCCTTTTAATATTTTATTATGAATATATTTGCTGAATATTATTTTAATTTTCTTTATTAGATTATGGAAATTCCTTCTGTTCCTTGTTTACTAAGAGTTTAAAAAATATTGGATGGGTACTATTTTATTAATAAAGAAAAGTGCATAGGAAGGAGTGATCTGGGACGAGTTGGGGAAGAATATGACCAAAATATATATTAAATTTTTTTTAAGATTTTCTGTATATAGTCAGATGATCATATGAATTTTCTCCTGTTGTCTGTAAATGTGGTAAGGTACAATATTTTAAATGATAAACTACCTTTGAAATTCTGTAATAAATGTTTTGTCTGCTATATGCTCCCATTTCTATACATGGTAGATTTGATTTGATAAAAGGTTTTTTTGAACCATGGTCTTATTCTGTAGCCTAAGTTGGCCTTGACCTTGTAGTCAGCCTCCTGGACGCTGAGATTATAGGCATGAACCATCATACTTGGCTGGTTAGGATTTTTGTGTCTGTAAGAGAATTTGGCTTGCATTCCCCCTTTTCTATGTCCTTCTGAGGTTTTGATAGTTACATTTTGTTGGCTTTTATAGGACAAGATGGAGCATATTTCTTTTGCTATTATTTCTAAGTGTTTGTATAAAAGTGGTACCATTTCTTCTCTAAAAATTTGAAAGAATTCACTGGGAACCTGGAAGTTTCTTCCTAGGAGAAGAGACTTATGAGTTAACTGACTTGGATCATCTAATTCTTTGTGAATCATTTGTGATAGTTTTATTTATTTGTTTTTCCTGAAAATATGCTCTGGGCACTGTTCCCAAACTGGGGTTAATCTTGAGCAAATGCTAGCGGGTCGTGACTTTCTAGCTCTTTATCTGAACTGAAGTCCAGCTTTCCCAGTGACTAGTGGTTTTGGTTTGTGTTTGGCTTACTTCCAAAGCATCAGGAAATTTATACTTCTTGACAAATAGCAAACTAGTTGCCTTGCTGCTGCTTCTGTTTCCTCCAATGGGCTTCTAAATCTCCACCCCACCCCACCCTCCCACACAGGGTACTAGCTCTTCCGTCTCACTCTTTCTGTTTTGTTACTGCCCTTATGTTGAAAATACGCAAGGTGGCACGTCACTGTTCTGTTGTCATCATGTACACTGTAACCAGGAGTAAGCACTCACTTCTTTCCTAGGTTTCTGAGAATTTCCCAGCATCCCCAGAGTGACGTAACATACATTTTTAGTGACAGTGAACCTCCCTTTGCATTTTTTTAAGTTTCTTTTTTCAGATATGGCGATATAAGGGTGCTTTCAGCTTTTGTTTGGGGGCCTGTGATTACATTAAACACTACTTTATTTAGCTCTACATTTGGGACTCTTGATAAAAATACTAGGAGATTCTATTTGGGGCTGGATATTTATACAAAGAAATGCTTTGCTGAAAGTGTTTCCTGGTGGAAGAAACTGTTGTCTCTTCAGAAGAGAATGACAAATAGCACTTAAAAAAAGTTTGTTATAATTGTTAAATCTTTGTTATAGATAATGAAAAAGAAAGAAAGCTTAGAAATAAAGAATACTCATCACAGAAAGCCATTTGAAAATGGAGAAGCACTAACCTGGAATTAAAATGTAACTGAGTAAATGAAAACCTGAATTTATATCACAAAGGTGCTTATTGCCAAAGGAGAGAGTCCTATCAAGTTTAGAGCTGCATGGTCCTAACTCCTTTATGCTGTCCGTTATACATGGGAAGGAACTGAACCAAAACCAGACAGACCAAGAAATATGTATCCAGATCTGCCAAACTGTCAAAGAAGCCAATGCAGGAGATTTTTTGTACATAAAATGTGGGAGTCTGAAGACATGCTATTTCCAGATAGGAGGGTTGTTTTTGGGAGGGCTCAATGACACAGTGATGAGGGGGTTATTGAGAGAATGTGGGCAGAGCTGAGAAGCAGAATAGAATGTTTAAGGGACTAGATTGCTAAGGATAGTCATATGCTGGCCCTCCCCACACAAGAAACAAAAGCAGTACACAGATTTGGCAACACTTAGCTTTTAAAAAATTTACTGTTAGCATCCCAATTCTTTACTGCTAGTATTCTCATTAATTTCCAGAAAGCATATTCAGAATTACTTCTCTAAGACATTAATATGAATTATGTGATAAATCAGGACAGAGAAAATCAATAATATTCTCATTACTTTTGTATATCTAGAGAGCATAAAAGTTGCCTTGTGGAACTAAGCCCTCAGAATATGAAAATCAAAATGTGCTCACTTCTCTATATAATTTTTCAGAAGAGGACAAAAAGATAACACGTGGTGGACTTGAGATTAATTATTTTCATAAAATTCTCCATTTCAAACCCAGCTTGTTTTCAGGTGACAGCCAGAAGTCAGCTAAGTAATGGCTTTACAACTCACTAGTCAACGCTCAAATAGCCGCAGGGGTGAGCCCATGACCTCAGAAATACGGACCATTGAATAACACTCTTGGTCCAGTCAGTTGTGAGGTTTAATAGGACTGCAGTGTTTCACTGTGTCCTTTCCTGTTCCATTCTCTGCGCAGTCGCTTTTATAGTGGTGGGTAAAGCCTCTTTCTAAGTGTGTGTTAGGCTTATCCACAACCATCCGCTGCTGCAAGCCAGCAAGCAGCAGCATAGCAGAACCAACCCGATGGCTTATGGTTTTCCCCTCATCCCATTTGGTTCTCACCCAGATGATGTAGCCAGCCTTCCCAGTCAGCCCTCACAGGGATGATGCCTGCCCTTCACTCTAAAAATGTGATGGCTCTTTTGGGTGATTAAAGGAAGATCAAATTGCGGAATCATAGTTTTAGTGTTTAGTGTATTTTATGGTTTTAGCTCCTTGAATATCACTATTATGATGTTTCTGTTAGCCAGCACATTTGAATAGTACAAATTTCTAACATATGTTGGGTAATAATATATTTCGTCGCAATTTTTCCCACATGGCAGCTGTTTTCCAATCATAATTTACTTTGAAATATTAAGTCTGCTGTTTTGTGACTGGATTATAAAGCATTGATATGTTATTTAGTGAAATATTTACTCCTTAAGCCTGCGCTTTAGAAGTCTGTCTACACTTATAAAAGGCGGTTATGAATCAAAAGGAGGAGAGAATGAGATTTACTGGAATCTGCCTTTGCTTGCAGTTCTCTGGCTTGATTGAGAAGGTTGTCACTTTCATCCTTGTGGTAAATGATCTGAGTGTCAATCCCACTCACGGCCTACAAAACACGTGGACGGAGAGGGTGAGAACAGCTGGAGAAGTGTCAACTTTTCATGGTTTTCTCCTTTAAGTGATGTCATTTGTCTGCTAAACACCAAGTGAAATTCACATAGCTTCGCTTTCATAGCTCAGGATCAAGAACAAAGGTAGAGAGGGGAAAGCAACTTCCCAGGACAATTCAGCAAACATCAGAGAATGTTTCAGCCAAGGCTTGTCACAAAGAAACCACTGGATAAATAATTTTGAATTGAAAAAAAGAGGAATGCATCCTAACATGTCTTTTGCATTAGAAGACAATAGCCTAATGGTATTTTCTTTAAAGTCTTTGACAAGAAGAAGAAGAAGATTGAACAACCAACAAAGAGAACAACGTCTACTAAGGAACTCTCATTTGCTAACTGGACTCATCCTGATGAACTTGTAAACTCAAACCTTTATGGTACACAACTCTCATTTCTTAGTGTTCCTGATGCTTCAATTTGTCATTGTTGTTTTGTTTTTTAAAACAGGGTTTCTCTGTGTAGATCAGGCTGGACTCAAACTCACAGTGATCCACCTGCCTCTGCCTCCCCAAGTGCTGGGATTAAAGGCTTGTACCACCATGGTCAGTACCTGACACTTAAATTTTTCATTGAGATATCAAGGGTTAAGGAATGATGTGAAAAAACAAAGATACAAACATATCACACATATTATGTGTAATCATGTATATTGTGTAGTGTGTGTTTTATATATGTAGGGGAAGGAGGAAAGACTAGTGTGAGGGAAGTGCAGTAGCAAACAAAAGCAAATCATAATAGTATTTTTGTATAAAAAGAACAGGTAGTAACCTGTTAATAAAAATATGGGGAAGAAGAGCCAAAGTGGAATGAGCAATATAACAACAAATCCTGAGGTAAAGGAATACTCACATCATAAATCCGATCAGTGATGTTCAGAGCAAGTTCTGCTGTTTCATTGGCTTCGTTCACATAATTGGCGATATTTTCATAGACATTTGATGCATCCAAAGCCTTTTGCACCAACCCATTCATGTCGGAACTGTGCAAATTTCTGTTAACAAATGGATTTGTCATTCCTCCTTCTTACTTCCTTAGGAAATGGGGGCCACACTTAGGGTTTCATTTGTATACTCCTGGCATCACAGATGCCGCCTTCCTGGTTTTGGAAGGTTTTCTTGAGTCTCCTTTCCTGGGAGTACATTACAAATGCATTCATCTTGCTGTGCTGTCCCCAGGGTGTCATCATCCCATTTTGGCTCAGGGCAGCTGCTGCTTGGCAGTTGCTGCTGAACCGGGGAATGGTAATTTTAAGAGTTCCCTGTTTGTTTTCATGCAAAGTTCATTTCAGTGGTGCAGGTTGGACAAAGACCTGATGCCATAATTCTGCTAGCCATGCTACCTATTCCTTACCCGGCGGTTACTCTAGAAGCCCAACCCCCGGACAGGGTGCAGAGCTTGCCGGGCACACAGTGGCCAGCTAGCCTCTGTCTGTCTGATTCCTCAGAGAGCCTCAGCTCAGTCTAGAATCCCCTCTGCCCATGCTCTATGCATTATCCCTTCCTAGCTTGGGTAGCGTTCATGGAATAGTCACTGAGAATACCCTGTCAAATACTGGGTGTTTTCACATACAGAGGCTAATTACCACACATCTTCTAAGGATGCACATAAGGCACAACAAGGAGCAACTGTGCTAGCGTATGGTATCCTGCTTTTACATCTCTTCAGCGGCAGGATTTAAACCATTTCTGAACTGGACTTGGAAACTGTATTATGACATTTAGTTACCTGACCAATAATTCTCTCTCTCTCCATAGCCCTGACTGTTCTGGAACTCACTATGTAGACGAGGCTGACTTTGAACTCAGCCTGCCTCTGCCCCCTGAGTGCTAGGGTTAAAGGCCTTCACCATCATCCTTGGCTAACCAAAACTTTGTTATCCTCTATTATAAAAGGTCTATTCACAGTGCATCCTAAATCCTTTGTGTTTTACTGACTCTCAGCTTCAGCAGCTCCTTATTTTCTCTAGACCCAAACACTCACAGCTAGTATCACTTTGTTCATCAACACCCAGCAGACAATGGCTGTCTCTGCCTAGACTACTGGACACTGTGGCTTCTATCCAACCCTTCTTTTCCAGTCACAGAACTGATAAGTACAGTCAGCTCTTTCTTATCCTCCTCCATCCGAGCAACTTCCTCCATATTTCCTCAAAAACGGTCTCTGGTTTAAGATCATGGTTGGCCAATCTCCCCCGTAGCGGGGCTGGCTTTCCCAGTAGGCACAGTAGGGATCCACAAAATGGTTCATTTTAATTTTTTTTAAATTAGCAGGAAAAAAAATGAGGACATTAAAATGATTTTGTCTTCATTATATGGAAATCATGAAACAGTTTAATTTTTATAGAGAAAGGGATCAGTCATGGCAAGAGTCATGTTAAATGGTGGTGAATCCCTTGTGAATGCTCTCTGCTATTCTTCCTAGGGACCTTTCCTTAGAAAGGGTTCCAGGGGTAAAATATAAAGAAAGTAGATGCTGCAAGATATTTGATCACACCACGAACCCTGAGAATGTGTACTGGAGGATACCTCCTTTTAGTTGTGGTGTGGCCATCCTGGCACACATCTTTAATCTGAAAGCTTTCTGCAAACAGGATAAAATAAAGTTAACCCTAGATCAAGAGGTGGAACAAGCAGCCAGTTGACAGGAAGTGAACATCAGAAAGAAAAAAAGAAAGAAAGAAGAAACATAGAGACTGAGAGGAAGTCTGGAGGACAAATAGAGAAATGCACAAGAAGTAGAAAGGAGGGACATTCAGTTTGAAGGGAGAAGGAGAAGGGGTCTTTTTCCTTCTGGGACATCAGTGAAGCAGGAAGGTCAGCTGGATGCTCTCTGCCTCTCTGAATTAGCAAGTTTTCACCCCAGCATCTGGCTCCTGAATCTTCAGTGGTAAAATTGAATGGTTGAGATTTTGTTTTAAAAACAAGTTGAAAAAATAAAAAAAGGATATCATGCCTGTAATCCCAGCACTCAGGAAGCAAAGGCAGGAGGATTGCTGTGAGTTTGAAGCCTACCTAAGCTTCAGAGTAAAACCCCAAGATCTTGTCCAAGAAACCAAAATAAACAAATACAAACAAAATACCTAGCATGCAAAAAGTCCTAAATCTGATCCCCAACAATGCATACAATAGTACAACAGCACACACATGTAATCTAGCCCTTGGGAAGGAGGGGCAGAAGGATCAGAAGTTCAAGGTCATCCTTTAGAGTTGGAAGCCAGTCTGGGTTACAAGAGACTTTGCAACAAAACAAAACAGCATAAGCTCCCTACCCAGAAAAAAAAAAAAAAGGAGAGATTAAAAAAAATGTATACACCAGCCAGATTTGAGGAATTTTCAGTCTTTACAATTTGAGGGGGAAAGTTTGAATGTTTCCATGAATTGACTGAGTTAGAACTATGACGCCAGGATGACTGACATGCGTGACTGCGGAACAAGTGAAATGTACAGTGGCTTCTCTGGAACCCTGCTGGAAGGCCACTGCAGAATGACATGTAGAGAAAGGTGCTGTATGCACCTGCCACTGGGATATGGGGACTGTAAAGAGGAGGGGATTGTGAGAGAGCCAGAGGATGGCTCAAAACCAATAATCAGTACAATGTCATCGGAAATGGCATTTCATCTAAGTCCCTTTTATTACTTTCATAAAAAGCACATTTCCTAGAGACATGACACCAAACTGAATGTAATACTGTAAAACACTGCACTGCCAATGCTAGAAATTTTCACGTTTCCTGTCTCTTTCCACCCCTTTCTTTCATCTTCCCCCTCTTTTTCTCCTTCCTTCCCTCTCTCTTATTCTTTAAGACCCCCTACTTAGTGCGAATAGGGATGGTCCCCATAGACTCCTGTGATTGAGTGCTTGGCCCGTTGGGAGTGGCACTATTGGGAGGTGTGGCCTTGTTGGAGGAAGTGTGTCACTGTGGGGGTGAGCTTTGAGTTCTCGGATGCTCAAGCTTCGTTCAGTAAGCCAGTCCCCTTCTGCTGCCTGCAGATCAAGATGTAGAACTCTCAGTTCTTCCTCCAGCATCCTGTCTGCCTGCACACTACCATGCTCCTCACCATGATGATGATGGACTAATCCTCTGACACTGTGAGCCAGCCTCAGTTCAATGTTTTCTTTTACAAGTATTGCCGTGGCCAGGGTGTCTCTTCACAGCAATAGAAACCCTAACTAAGAAACTCAGTCTTGAAGGTGTAATTTTTGGTGAAGAGGTGTTAAAAAATGGTGCATGTTTAGGATGAACATTAATCTCTGATCTTTACTGCTGACCTTTCCAGGTGCTTGTTCTCTATAATGATCTCGTGATTTACCTATTTCATGGTCATGAATTCAATTCTGATCTTTTGGTACATTTTAGTTAACATTAATTGAGTTCTCAAAGGGGATTTGACTCTTTCTTGGTGCTGAGGGAAATTGGCGATCGATTTTTCTCTTAACAGGAGTTAAATCAAACATTTCCTGTTGGGCACTGCAGAGGGGCGAGTATTTACCAGAAGTCAGTTTTATTGCTAACATCAAATCAGCTTTTGATATTTGAGTTTGGAAAGTAAATTAGTAGATGAAGATGGTAGAATTAGACACTGTGAAGGGATTTGATTTCTTGCCTCATTCACCTTATTAATAATTGTGGAACATCTCTCACTTACAACCTTGCCTAGAGCACAGGTTTCTAGTCTCACTTTATTTATTTATTTATTTATTTATTTATTTATTTATTTATTTATTTATTTATTTATTTAAAGGCAGGGTTTCTCTGTTATAGTCTTGATTGTCCTGGGCTCCTTTTGTAGACCAGGCAGGCATCAAACTCATATTGATCTGCCTGCCTCCCTGAGTCTTGGAATTAACAGTGTTCTCCACCACACCCAGCCTCAAAGACATTTTAAAAAGAAAAAAAAACTTTGTCTTCCTCTGTGGACTGGTAAGGCTGCTCCCCCCTCAGGTGGAGGTGATCAAAGAGCAGGCCAATCAGTTCATATCAGAGACAGTCCCTGGTCCTATTATTGGGGAACCCTCTTGGACACTGAGCTGTCATGGGCTACTTCTAGGTTTTAGGTTCTATCCATGCATGGTCCTTGGTTGGAATATCAGTTTCAGAATAGACCCCTGTGCCCAGATCTTTTGGTTCTGTTGCTCTCCTTGTGGAGCTCCTGTTCCTTCCAGGTCTTTCTATCTCCCCCTTCTTTCATAAGATTCCCTGCACTCTGCAAAAAGTTTGGCTATGAATCTCAGCATATGCCTTGATACCCTGCTGGGTAGACTCTTTCAGAGGCCCTCTATGGTAAGCTCCTGTCCTGTTCCCTGTTTTCTCCCTCTTCTGATGTCCATCTTGTTTGCCTTTCTGAATGAAGATTGAGCATCTTACCAGGGTCCTCCTTCTTGATTAGCTTCTTTAGGTGTACAGATTTTAGTGTGATATATCCTATATTATATGTCTAATATCCACTTATAAGTGAGTATATACCAAAGAAGCCAGTCCTGATGAGACTTGATAGACTAGGGTCAGATGGAAGGCGAGGAGAACCTGCCCTATCATTGGACTGGGGAGGGGCATAGGAGAAGAAGAGGGAGGGAGGATGGGATTGGAAGGGGATGGGGAGGGGCCTACAGCTGGGATACAAAGTGAATAACCTATTATTAATAAAAGTAAAATAAAAACAAATAAATAAAAAACAAAACCAAAAACATGTCTCTGAACAACAATAAACAATTGCAAAAAATGATGACTGGCACTGAGGAAATATTCTCAAACAAGTCAGCAGCAAGCAAAGGCAACCCCAACCTATTTGCTGTCTCCTAGAAAATAGGACTCTGGTACAGAATTGAATAAAAGTTCCATGGTACCTGCTCAGCTCCTCGGCCTCTTTTTGAAGGTTGTATGCATGGTCCGTAGCTTCTTGGACTAGATCATGACTGAGGTTACTTAGATTAGAAAGTTTCCCTTGTAGCTCATTTTTGGCACCATCTATTTCTGCATAGATCCCAGATGCATTCTAAAGAAGAACAGATTAAGTGACTTGAGTTTGGAGACACGTAGAACCGTTTCCCCAGGAAACAGCACAATTGATCATCAGCTTCAGGCTTAAACTACTGTAAGGAGGATTTGTGTACTTCCTCATTCACCCGTTTCTCTGTGGATAGCTTTCTCATCATTTAGACATGATCTACTGCCTTTCTAAAAGTGAAAACTACATCTATAGCTTCTGTTATGCACACACCTCATGATGTTCCACCTTTCTATTTCCTTCATAGAAAATCTCTCTGGGGGAATCCACCAGACTCCAGGAAGCCCTGCTTTCCAGCCTCCGATTTCTAAACAAAGTTGGAAAGTAAATAAATATGGAGACAAAGCACATTATTTCTGTGTACCTTAAAAGCATGCCGTCAAGTCTCAGCCAACTGGTAACTGGTACTCAGTCCAAGAAGGACAGTTAATCTACCTGGTCAGGCAGTGTGACCATGAGGGGCCCTTGTAGCCAAAGAGCTTTCTTACTGAAGAACTCAAGGAAGTAGGCTTTCTGCCTTCAGCTCCCATCCAAGAAGAGGGTGGAGTTGGACAGGGCCTGTATAGTTTTTCTTCCTAAATTTTAAATCTCCTCACAGGGCACAGTGCGAAAGGGACTGGGTAGGTTTGCCTGAGTGGCCAGTATTTCTCTATGAGCTGAGTCTTTCTGGCTTTTTATTAGTTTCTGCCATCTTCAGGAAAGGTGATGGTCATATCATTTCTCTCCTCAGAAACAGCCCCTTGCTTTCCCCCTTTGTAGTTCTGTTCTAATCTCTGACTCATCTTTCTCCGTTGATTTAATTATTTTTTTTCTGTACTGTATCTCATAGACCAACCACGTCTAACTAGTTGTTTTAATGCTGTATGTATATTTTTTTCTGGTCACTGTTCACAGTATTTCCCTATCTGGAGTATCTTTTCTTTCTTAACTGTGGGGATCTTCTTGGAGTTCTACTCATCCATCTAAATTCAGCTCAGATATCACTCCCATGCTCAGCAACCCCTCACTTCTTGGGTGAGCCAGTGTTCCCATAGGGCTGTTATGCACCCTCACACTACTGTAATAATTGTACATGAATATTCACTCATGATATTTCAAACTCTTACATGATATTACAAATGCTTAGGAGTTGGGAACTGAGTTGAATTTGTTTTTGTGTCCCTAGATTGGAGCACAGTTTCTATCGCACAAGATTTATTTCTTAGAAGTTATATTAAGCCTTTAGTCATTTGGCTGGTCACATTTTTTAAAATTAGATAAACAGAAAAATATCACTGGTTCTCTATCTTTACTCATTATCTCTTTATTCCTTTAACAAATGTCTACTATGTGCCTAGTCCATGCCCAACACTCTTGGAGAGAAGACAGAAAAGAACACAGTTGCTGCTTTCAAGGGATGCAGTCGAGGGGGAAGGCACAGACAGTCAGCAATGATCACATAAGTGGAAAAGCTAATTTTAGAAAGCAAAAGATATTTTGAAGAAACTGCAACATGCAGGGTGGGATGGATAGTGGTTGGGGGTAAAAGGGCCTCTTGGATTAATCAGTCACAAAGACAGGGACAGTAGGTACAAAGGTCTTGAGGGAGGACTAAATATGGTGTTTTTGAAAGTGAATTTGATGAGCTACTGTGTGGTGAGTGAGGAAGAGAGGAAGTTAAAGCATGAGGTCAGATAGGTGGGTGAGAGCCAGGCCATACAGTGCCTTGTGGGTTATGGTAAAATGTGGTTCTGATTTTAATGCCACTAGAAGCTCAATAGGAGAAATGATATGGTCTGATTATGTTCTAAAATGGTTTTTCTGCTAATGGATTAGAAATTCATCTAGAGGGGCCACAGTGGCAGCAACTGCATCTGTTAGGAGCCTTCTTTGGCACTTGAAGTAGGACACGAGGTGATTAGAACTAGAGAGCAACAGCAGAGATGAGAAAATGGCCGGAAGCTAGGGTTCATTTTGGACAGAGGGCCAAAAAAGTCTTGGTAAAAAGTCACCTGAAGAATGGAGAATTTAGGAACGACTGGGGATCTTGGTCTTGAACAAGTTTGCTGTGCCCTTGACTGAGATGGGGGAGGGTGGGAGGAAGCAGCTTTATTCAGAATATGTGTGGTTTGATGTGCTTATTATACGGTAGATGGAATTATGATTTTGTGACACAGCACTGCCTTCTGACTTGTAATGTCCTGTAAGCATTAGTCTACAAAGGGTTGGACAGCAGGGTCAGACATGGTGGTGGAAATGATGGGATCATTTGTGTAACTATTTTTTAAAGCCATCAGAGCCAGTGAGGCCAACTAGGACAGACTAGGATAGAAAAGAAGGCTCTGTACTGAATGCTAAGTCACTCATCCTCCAGAGAAGAGCCCAGCACAGCCCAGGACCAGGGCCGTCTCAAAACTATTCTCACTTTTGAATGGTTGTTCCATAACAACAAAGAAAGGAAAGGGCAGGAGCAGCGCGTGGTCCGCACTAACGCGTTTACCACACAGAGGATGCAGAGAACTGCATCAGTGGAGAGGTACGGGATCCCACGCAGAGTGGGCTGAGCTTGGTAGACAGTGAGGGGCCTGGGAGGTAAAGTAACAGCTGTGACAGTTTTCTATGGAACTGAACAGAGTAGACGCGCAAAGACAAGAGGGGCTGTAAGCTTTTTAGCAACAAAAGCATTTCCAAAGGGCAGTTTCCTTCCTTCCTTATTTCCTTCTTTCCTTTCTTCCTTCCTTCCTTCTTTCCTTCCTTTCTTTCTTCCTTGAGTTTGAGTGTGTGTGGACATGTACATGTGTGTCTATGTGTGTGCATGTGCACATGTGCCCGTGTGTGTGTTTAAAAGATAGGTGATGCTGGAATAAGCTATGCATTGACAACAAGAGTTCAACAAAGCATAAGAATTGGGTGATACCCCGGAGATGAATCCTGCCTGGAGCCACACTGCATGGGCACAGCACTTCTGAGACCATCTCCAAGATGACCCCAGACACTCAGACCCTAGGAGCCTCTAAGAGAAGCAAGTAAGCGGTGGAGAAATGGAAGGAAAAGAGAAGCAGAAGGGTGTGTACACAATGAAGAAAGGCAGAACCAGAGACTCAAGGAGAATGAGGAACAGCCTGATGTGAGTAGCTGGTGATACCGCTCAAGGCCATGGTGAGGACCAGCTCTGTGCTGCCACTGAGGGCCATGTCTGGGTCCATGGCCCTACAGCAGCAGGGTTGGGGGGTGTGTGGTCTGTTACCACCAAAGGCAAGGTGGATGTCCCTGGTCTGGGCTGTCCTGGGGACATGTTAATTAGTCTGAGGGCTCTGCAGTACTGACTCCACCCCTCACCTGGTCATTGTGGGGGAGCCGGCCCTGAGGGTGTTAGAGCAGCAGAGCTGACCCTATTCACTGCCAGCTGCAGTACTCAGGAAAGGGAGCCATGTATCTTCCAGGAAGAACAGTAGAGTTGTCCCTGGCTACAGGAGTTATGGGGGATTGTGAGCTGCCCCGAGGGTGTGAGCGTGGGAGAGCTGACCCTGCCACTCATCTGCTGTGTGGTGGCATGGACAGGAGGGAGATGTTCCTCACCCCACCCTTTACCCCTCACCACCTCTGGCAGGGGGGAGAACTGTCCTAGAGAACTGAGCCGGAGAGCTGGTTCTGCCCCTCACTGGCTGCAACACTTGGAAGAGTGGGCCCTGCACCTTGCCTGTGCAGCAGAGCAGAGCTGACTCTCTTGGCATGGGTGAGGGTGAGCTGGCCAAAAGCGTGAGAACAGGAGAGCTGGCTGTAGCACCGGATGAGCTATCTGGTGCAGTGTCGGAGAACTCATTCTGTGGTGTGGGTGCAGTAGAACTGGCGGGCTGACCAGCTCAGATACCTCCCAGGCCCAGATCCAGGGCTTTGAGTTGGCTCACCCAAACATCTAGCCCATCAATGAACTGCTGGAGTGAGTGAAGCAGCTGTTCCTAAAGATCCAAAGCTGCAGATCTCCACGACACAGGGCAACAACAAGATATCTAAGAGGAGTTCCAGGGAAGTTCCAGTATTGATGGTGTAGCAGAAGCCTTGAACCAGACCAATAACTCATTGCAATTAGTATTTGCAAGTAAAGAAGTGTGGAAAAAGGGTATTCTGTGGACCACTGTGACACACTATAGCTTCAATAGCTTTTTTGTTTTTGTTTTTGTTTTGTTTTAGGGGGAAGGGGAGGTTGCAAAGGCAGAGAACAGGTACGAGGGGAGAGGAAAATGAGTGGGATTGAAGTGTATGGTGTGAAATTCATGAAGAACCAAAAAAAAAAAAAAAACAACCAAGAATAAAGGAGACTGGAGGACAAAAGCCCTGCAACCAAGTTTCCAGGGCACAGGAAGATGTGATTCAAGGGGCTGGGGGACTAACCCTCCGAGCAAGGGTGAAGGGTAGATACAGGAGCAGATGGGCTGGCAGGCAGAAGGAGGGGTGAGGGGAATCCTGTTTGTTTTCAGTTTTCCAATGATGTGTGAAGTGAGGTCACCAGCCAGAGCTGACGGGATGGAGGGCCGTGGGAATCTTACAAGTTACATCCAGCTGCACGGGTGGAGACGCAGGGTTAGACTCTATATGTGAATTAACAGAAACAGGTGGACTTGGAAGTTCAAGGTGTTTTACAGGAATAATTAGACTGACCATTTCAACTGGTTAAGGTGAAAAGAAAGGAGGTAAAGATACAGGATAAATGAGAAAGGGGGGACCACACATTGTTGGCGTGGGTGCTCTAGAGTAAGTGAGGAAGGACTTAGCAAGGGAGGGTCTGAGATGAATTCGGAGAAGGCAAGATCCATGACAAGATCTGGGGTTAGTCCTAGGATGTGCAATAGAGGTGGGCTGGAGGAAAAGGTTGGAGAGAAGTTAAAAAATTCTGGAGCACAGGGTTCGGAGACTCATCCTTAAGGATTTTTGGCTCCATTAAGAATAATGATGGGGGATGGTTGGAAGAAGGCAGGGACTTTGGGACGTAAGTAGCCGAAGAAGAATGATACGGCGGCCAGATTGCTTTAGTTCTGATAGCCTCCAAAGGGATTAAAAACAAGTCATTTATTTCATGGTTGTTTCATTCATTATATTTCATTGGAAATTTCCTATTTAAAAAAGCATGCCTTTTAAAATTTAGTTTGTAAATGCTGGATTTAAAAAAAATCACATTTTAGGTTGGCAAACAAAGGAATTGGATTCATTATGGGATAGATTTTCTTCGTATTTATTGCCTTCCCCGGTCGCCCTTCTTTGTGACCCTGCTTCTCTCTGGTTCCTTTCCCTCCCCCAGATAGTCTTCCATTCTACTTTTTTTTTTTTACAGCTGTCCTGCCAGACCTTTCATTTCCCCTTCCTTTAATATATCCTCCTCTCCTCTCATAATCTCCTTTCATGACCTATATTCACATGTATATAAACACACTCACACATAAACTTTTAAATCTAGGTTGCACAAGTACAATAAAAGAATCTGGCATTTGTCTTTCTGAGTACGGCTTGTTCCATTTAACACAATGGTTTCCAGTTCTAGTCATTCTCTTGAAAACATCATGACCCCATTTTTCTTTATTCCTTTACCTACTCATCTATTGATAAACATCTTGGTTGATTTCATCTCGTATCTATTGTGAATAGTGTGGGGTGTGCAAGGATCTTTGTGATATTTTGACTTTGTCTGTCAGTTACACACCCAAGAGTGGTACAGCTGGGTCATATGGTAGTTCTACTCTGTAGTGGCTGCACAAGGTTACAGTCCCAATTGGTAGTGAATAAAGGTTAATTTTCCCCTATATCCTGGCCAGTGCTTGTTTTCTTGATGATAGCCATTTTGATTGACATGAGAGGGATTCTCAAAGCTGTTTTAATTTATAGTCCCTGATAGTTAAGAATGTTGAACACTTTCTTCCATGTATTTATTGGCTGTATTCTTTTGAGACTTGTCCATTTAATTTATTGGTTTACTTATTGATTGGATGATTTGGTTTGTTAAATAGCTTCCTAGGTAGATTGAATGGGGTAAAACTACATCAGTACTTTTAACAGATTTTACTATGACCATATCCATGCCATGAAAACTGCTGTCACATGTGGCTCTTGAGGATGTGAAGTGTAACTGATTCAAACAGAGCAGAACTTCTAATTTTACCTAATTTGTGAAATTGAGATTTAAGTAGCTGTGTGTGCAATTATGTAATACAAGAAACTAGAGGTCCACATTATCTGATACTATTTCACAGTTCTACCGACTTGAATTGAATTGGAGTACTCTGACACTGAGCTGCTGTTCAAAATTGCTATAAAGGCAAGCCTGAGCAATCCAGGTTTGTTCTTACCTTTATTGTCTCATCAAGTTCCTCAAGCGTCAGCCGAGGTATTGTAAGAGAGTCTGTAGACATACTCAGAGAGGCGCCCACAACTTCCATCTGCTCCTTCACTCTCTCATGTTGTTTCTGATGGAAGGAAAAAGAAAGAAAAGAGGATGTCATTGTATACCATATAAAAACCGAAGGACCAAAAAACTTCATGATTATCTTATTGGATATAGAAAAGGCCTTTGACAAAATCCAACAACCATTTGTGATAAAAGTCCTGGAGAGACTAGGGATACAAGAGACACACCTTAATGCAATAAAGGCTGTTTATAGCAAGCCAGCAGCCAATATCAACTTAAACAAAGAGAAGCTCAAAGAAATTCCACTAAAATCTGAAACAAGATAAGGTTGTCCAAGACAAGGTTGAAGTTATAGTTACAGCAATAAGACAACTGAAGTAGATCAAGGGGATACAAACTAGAAAGGAAAAAGTCAAAGTTATCTTTATTTGCACATATATGATGGTAAACATAAGAGATCCTGAAAATTCTACCAGAAAGCTACAGCTGATAAGCACTTTCAGCAAAGTAGTTGGATAAAAATTAACTCACAAAAATCAGTAGCCCTCCTCTATACAAACAACAAATAGACTGACAAAGAAATCAGGGAAGCAACACCTTTTACAAAAGCCTCAAATAATATAAAACATCTTGGGGTAACTCTAACTGAACAAGTGAAAGACTTGCATGATTAAAAATTTTAAGAAATTGAAGAAATTGAAGAAGATATCAGAGGATGGAAAGATTTTCCATGCTCATGGATTGGTAAGATTAATAAAGCAAAAATGACTATCCTCCCAAAAGCAATTTACAGATTCAATGCTATCTTCATCAAAATTTTGACACAATTCTTCACATATGTTGTAGGGACAATTTTCAGCGTCATATGGAAACACACACACACAGCAGCTAAAACAGTCCTGAATAATAAAAGAACTGCTACAAGAATCAACGTTCCTGGCTTCAAATTATACTATAGATTACTAGAAATAGATGAAGAGTGGCTGGGATGGGAGGACCGAGTGCAGCAGGAAGGGAGGATGAGGAAAGGAACATATGGAGGGACAGCTAAAATTAAGAGGCATACGTGGAGGTCATGTGGAAACCTAATACAGTAGAAGATTCCATATATATATATATGAAGAAGGTGATTTAAATGAAATTGCCAAATAATGGGGAGACAGAGCCAGAACTGGATATCTCTTGCCACCCAATGTAACTTCCATTATCAGGAATCGGTTGCATCTAATTGAGTTGTAGGCCAAAGGGGCCTCATGGGAACCAAACAACCCATGTTGTTGCCAAGACAGTAGGTGGTTCCCATTGCTGAAGACAATACCTATACAACTCATTGAACATGGAAAAGAGAGCTTCCACCCCTACATGCTAGTGTCTTTGGTACAGGAAAGAACTCTATAGGCTACCAAAAAGAGAAGCATAAACACCAACCCAGCCACAAAACCTGTGATCTATAATGGTAGCCTGCGTACAGGACTGGCAAGTGCAATGGTGGCACAAAGCTGTGGTGGCAACTAACCAATATCTGATTGGACTTAAGGTCTACTCCATGAGATGGAAGCCATAGCTGACATAGCTTGGGTGATAAAAACCAACCAAACAAACCAACCAACCTGAGGTCAGATAGCCCAGGGACTGAGATTAACCCAAATTCTACTGTTGTGTTAAACGAACACAGCAGCAAGATGACTCCTAATGACATTCTGCTATACTCACAACTCAGTGCCTTACTCAGGTATTATTACAGAAGCTTTCTCCTGCAGTAGGGGGGAACAAATACAGAGACCCACAGCCAGATATTATGCGAAGAATGAGAGATCTTGGAATAATCAGCCCTAAATAGGATGTCTCTATAAAATCTCTCCCCTCAGGGGTCAGGGAACCCTATGGAAGAGGAGGCAGAAAGAGTCTAAGAGCCAGAGGGCATGAAAGACACCAAAGAAACAAAGCCCTCTAAATCAGCATAATCACATGAATTCACAGACACTGAGGCAACATGCACCTATACAAAAAGCATGTATGTACATACATACATACACACATATATAATATGTGTATTGTATATATTATGACCTCCAGTTTAATGGTTTTATGGGATTCTGGGTATCTGTGTCTATATCTGTTTCTTGGGCTCTTTTCTTTCTGCGTGTTTGTTTTGTTCTATTCCAATGTGTTAGTTTTTGTTTTACATCATATTTTATTTTATTATTATCCCTTAGGAACCTGTTTGCTTTCTAATGAGAGACAGAAAGGGAGTGAATTCATATGGCAGGGAAGTTGGGAAGGAACTGAAGGGGGGGGGACCATAATCACCATATATTATGTGAGGAAAAAAAAACCTGTTTTCAATAGAAGGCAAAAAGTAAAAGAAAAAATACTTTTGCAAAACAAAAATCCATAAGTTTGGGGCTGGAGATATTATTCAATATCATGCCCAAGGCTATGGATTTGATCCAAGTACTACAATTAATCAGTTAACTGAATAAAACTGGGCAGAATAAGTTCACAAAAAATTTAAAAATCATATTCTGAAGCACAGAATCAAATTCCAGTAAGGTTCCATCTATTCAAACCGATCTGTTAAAGAAAAGACAACTATATACATGAAATTCTAGGCTTTAAATTAAAACTCCACATTTAATTTCTTCCAACAGAAGAGATTTCATAACCTTTAAACATGTGAAAGCAGGACAGACTGTCAATAGTTGTGTTTAGTAATTGAGGATTTGGTTTATGTCGGATGGAGTGCTCATGGTCAAGAACACTCGATATCCACAAACAGTATCTGGATTAGGAGGCAGGTGGGGTGCTTTGTGTTCATCTGTCCATTTGTTGACACATAAAACCATGCATGCAAGACATTGTGTTAGATCCTGGGAAGACGCAATTCTTATAGAGCAAGAGCACTGCCTTTTGGGTGCGTATGATTTTAGTGGGGACAGACCAAATGTAAACCACAGTGCACACCAATGCGTGTGTGCAGACACAGACACACACACAGAGAAGATACACAGTTACACAATCAGCAACACCTTTAAACTTGGAACACAGACCATATGCTAAATGAACTAAAGATGATTTCATCGCTATAATTTATGGCATTATCAGTGTGGAAGAGGGAGGGGGCTCCTTCTGACGGTCATTTTCTTAACCTGAATTTGTCAGCCAACCTGATATGTATAAATAACAGGACATGTTTGTCATAGAAGAACTGCATTGTATGTGTCCCCGCATGTATCTGTACATGGGAGCGGTATGAGAGTGTGGGTGGTTTCCCTAGTTTTTCACAGAATTTTCAGGAGAGGTAAGACTGAAAGGATCTGAGAACTTTAGTAAGTGGGTGAGGCATGCTACGTAGTGAGTCACTTAGCCTAGATGAAAGCCGAGACAGAATTAGATAAGGGAGGAGGGCAAAACCACGCAAGCAAAGGAAACAAGGAGGGAAGCCACATGGCCTCCGTATCTGCGAGGTAGCTTTTGCACAGGAGTCAAGAAGCACTGTGGAAGCTATACAACTATGCAATTTGCCTTTCTTACTGAGAATCCATTAAGGGCTCTTTAAACATTTTTTGTTAAAATTATTTTATTACCTCTCTCTCTCTCTCTCTCTCTCTCTCTCTCTCTCTCTCTCTGTGTGTGTGTGTGTGTGTGTGTGTGTGTGCATTCATGCCTGTGTACAGATCAGAGGACAGCGTGCAGTAATCGGTCCTCTCCTTCCACCATGTGGGTCCTGGTAGTTGATGCATCAGGTAGTCCAACAGTGTAAGCTGTTGGTAGTGAACAGTCTCACTACGTAGTTTTGGTTGGCCTGGAAGGTGCCTCAGCCTCCCCAGGTGTGTACGACCTGTACCTGACTTCACTGAAGCCTTTCCAAGGAGATTGATCAGAAATGCCAGAAACTGGATCTAGTTGTAATGTGAAGGAGATGGAGGCCAGCAGCCGAGGCAGGTGGTAGATGATCAGTGCACAACTGAGATACAGGAGAAATGAGCGAGTCAGAGACTTAGGACAAAGAGGGTGGGGGGAAGCCGCCTCAATGGTTATAGAAAATTGGGTTATGGGAAAGGGGTTATTTTTAGAAGGCAGTAGCATGGCATGTTCCCGTGACTATTTCTACAGACAGACAGCTAGCCATCTGAAAGACGTTTTGTGGCTCAGCTACATGGAGTGGGCATCACCGGAGAAGGATCAGGGCAGCAGGGTTGGAGGGTCTGGCTAACACTGACTGCCTAGTTAGGAAAAGGAGGCAGCAGGACAGACAGAGGTTAAAAACACTCTTCCACACTGTTCTCTTTCTAAAATTTTGCTCACGCTGTTCATTTGTACTTAGTAGAAGGATTTGTTTAGCCAAGCTAAAAGAGACCCACCATCTGTCTGAAGGCACTGAAATGCCAAATTCCTGGTATCCACAGCCACGAGAGTTCTCTAAAGATGTGCACAAGAAAAGTTTAATTAAGAGCTAGATCGGCATGTATTTACTTTTAGAACTGAAGTCACTTCACCTAGGCGACACTGTTCATTTACTGCTTAGGACAAAGTCCTGACACATGTCAGTGTTTACCAAATTTCCAGCCCACTGTGTGCCACTCTTACTGGTGATGGAGATTACAGAGCCCTAAAAATAAGTCAGCGGGGGACTGAGCACAATAACTCACAGCATACTCAAATGCATTCTCTAGAAAAGGTCTGTGCAGAAGGAAAAGCACTTGCTGAAAGTGACAGCTCCCAGCTGGCAAAGAGAACCTGTGTGTGGTTTGCTACATTAATGTGAATCTTAGCTTTTTTTTTTTTTTATAATTCTCCTTTTCCAGACTCTCCATATTGAGCAGTTTGGGAGTCTTCATTAATGAGCCATCAGATGATCTGTAGCGATGTCCCTGCCTTGTGTAAGTTTCACCTCATCTTTGCTTTATATGTGTGTGCTGCCTTGCAACCTATTACATATTTGTTAGTGTGAGTCATGGTTAACGTCATTTAGAGGGTCCATCTTACAGAAGTCTATGTTCTCCTCATGGCCTGTGGGACCCTCTCTGATATGCCACATCAGTCTCCTTAGCCTTGCCTCTTGTTCCTCGGCTCATGCATTCAATTCAGGCAGCAACTGTCTACCTAGAAGGCAGCCTTTGTTTTTTCTTTACCAGGCTACCTTAGTCATTCTTTATTTCTTCCTGCAGAGTCCGACCACCCAGTCCATCCCATAATGCCAGGTACATAGCTGTGCTTCTCTACTGTGGTGAATGGATCAACCTTCTCTCTAAACTAGAAGCTTCATGCTCTCACGGAATTATGGGTTCTTAATCATAATTCCTGGCACAAATTAACATATCAGTAAAAATTTGTTGATCTGATGAAAAAATTTTAGGACTTTTCAATTGCGAACTGCTATGATTTTCTTTTTTCAGATTGCAACCAAGTTTACTGCAGATGTATAGTAGATATAAGTAATAAGTAGTTCTTTTGTCTGTGGATTTAAATGCACACCTCTGTATGGTAATAGTGCTATATAATCAAGGAAGGATGATTCCAAGCACTTATGCAAAAAATAAGTTTGTTTGGCTTTCTTTTGAAAATAATTATCATAAACCCCCAAACTTATTTTATAACACACTGAGTCACTCACAAGATTTAGTGTCCATGGCATCATTATGCATGGCAAGGAAAAGATGAAGAGGTTTAAGAAAGAGCAAGCAGCTACTGTCAGAACTGTTATTGGATGGGCTGCTCTTGGCAGGGTGGGGAAGGTGGCCTGAAGGAGAGGAGGGATGGAGGGGAAATAGAACATGGCAATTGGCTGGGAAATGATACAGGTCAGAACTAAAGACATTGTAGAGGAATGGCAGAGAGAAAATTGCTTTGATGGTAAAGCTGGGAGGGTCTTGTGGCTTACTGAATATAAGATAGGAGGACAGGAAATAACAGGGCTGTCGACTCTCAGTGGCTATCTTCAAACAATACTTTGCGCTATACTTACATGTTTTTTCTATGCAACATAAGCCTACATTCACTCAGTGCTACCCTGACCATTATTATTCTCAAAAAATATCGAATGAGAGTTTGCTCCTATTAGAAAAATGGTGGTGAGTGTAATTCAGTTTTCACTTAGGAAATTTTACAACAATCTACTGAAGGGGCAATGGTGAATGAAAATCATGTTGGTGCACCACGTTTAAGTTGATTTTATTGACGATAAAATGTGTAACTAAACTGATGAATTTGGTGCTGGTTAAGACTATTTTTTATAAAACTGTGTTTGTTTCTCTGTTTTTCTCTTAACCCTGCTATCACACAAATAACTGAGACTCTTTTATGTTTGGTTAATAATAAGCTTCACAACCCAATAACCGAACAGTATGACTCTATTCTTAACTCTCTAGGCTAATCTGGTTTCCTCCCAGCCTTCATCCCAGAGACCCCTGTGCTTTGTAGATATCCTTCTCCAGCTCTATTCCCGACTTGACTTGGACCTCTCCAGTGGCTGGATCCTCTGCTTTCTCCTCTAAGTCCTCTTCTCCAGCCCTATTCTCTCCCCTGCTCAGCAATTTCCCAGAAGCTGTTTTATTGGCCTATCAGGGGACAATGGGAAAGCAGTGTTTGCACAACACTGAGACAGGAGAGCCTCAGAACAAGAATCTGGATTGCAACCAGATAAAGGAGTGTGTGGTGTTCAGAAATCAGCATTTGAATTACAGAATAACTTTATGTCTCTAGATACTGGTTGTTTTTCTTTGTCTACACCGATCTTTAGCCTGTTTTACCGACATGTCCGGGGTTATGGAGGATGGTTTTTAACTGGTGGTGGCTAGGAGTACAAGTGTTGCCTGGAGTGAATACATGTTCAGCACTTCACAGCCCTGCGGGCGTGGCACCAGAGGAAGATATCTGGCCAAGCCGTGGTGATACTGAAAAATTTCCTCACATTTTTGTGTTTGGACGATTTTTGGCTTGAGTTTAACCCCCTTCCTCTAAAGCTGCCGCCACTGGCCTGTGAATTTTACTTATGGTGCTTTTCCAAAAATTACACCTTTTAAAAACCTGCACGTATTTAAAAAAAAAAAACCACATAGTTCTGGGCAGGTAGATACTTAGTGAATGATCCTTTTCCCTCTTGAGAAAGCACTGTAGCTATGCGCGGGAACGCCAACAATGTCACCACCTCATTCTTACCCAAGTAAGGATTAAGTATTTATCACTGTTCAAGGCACAGACATGGCAATAAGTTGAAACAACAAAAAACAACAAAACAACCACATTTAAAATATGGATAGTTAGGTACATCGCTATTTCAAGCTGTGTTGTTTCTTTTTTTAATTTTTTACATTTTTGTCAGCTGCTTTCCTTGGCATGAGTTCAAATTGTCTCTGCCTGACCCACTATACCTCATGGTCCCGCTGCTTGGAGGCGATGACTCTGTTCATGTCCTCTGCATCCCTGACGTGGTCACGGGCCTGGTTAAGAGATTCCTGGAGGTCTGACAGCTTAGCATTGTAGTCATCCAGCTGCTCCAGCACCATCGGGAACAGGGAGCGGGTGTCATTGTGCAGCTGCTGCCAGTTCTCAGCTTGGTTCAGCACTGAGGAGAAATGGAGACAAGTTTAGTCGGTGCTCCTGCATTCAGCAAAGCAGAAAAAAGAATTTCAGGCCCCGTCTTCTTCAGTGATGGAGACTTGAGACAGGTTCACTAAAGTGGTTCACTAAAGTGGCTGTCCTGGACTCACTTCGTCTACCATGCTGGCCTACATCTACCTGCCTCTGCCTCCCTGAGGGCTGGGACTAAAGGTGTGCACTACCACTGCCCAGCTTACCTTTTATCTTATAAAGAAAAACTGGACATGCTCTAGTTTTTACTATGAAAACAAGCAACGTTTTCCCGTTAGTGATAGAATGAACATCTGTGCTGTTTAGAACACTCATTCTTACCACCTTTCTCTACTGATTCCAGTTAGTTCAAACTCAGGCTGAGATTTTGGGTAGGATAAAGATTAAATAGCAAAGCCTCGATATTCTTAAAGTCTCCTTGTATGCCTGCTTTATTCTTGGCTCATAGGCACATTTGTTTATTAGTTGCTGTAATTCTTTACCTCCCACCCACCTAGGGAATGACAGTTTGTCTTGTTGAAGCTTCCTCTTACTTTCCTCAATATGAAGGGAACATACAAGTTCCGGTTCAGTAAACAAAGTGCATTTATTTATTTCAAGAGGCCAAGGAGAGAGACGTAATTGGTCTTGTTTCCATGGGGCAGTCTGGTTAAATTTCAAAACAGTCAAGGAGCTTGGGAACATCTGGCTGTGATGTTAGAACTGCAGCTGGCCTGACTGGCCTGGAACTCCCCTGTCACTCTCCCTGCTGGCAAGAGTTCATTCGTTGTCACCGTGACCCTTTACGGCAATAACCTTCTCTGGTATCCACTGTAATTGTTAGCAAAAGTTGATGGAGTGACATCTTTGGGAAGATGACTTGTGCCCTTTAACCTCTGCGGTTCCAGTAAGCTCTCAGACCCCTTCTTATGATGGGTTTTTAATGTGAAAATAAAATTCATAAAATTTAAGGGCATCCATACTATAAGTGAGAGTAGTCAATATATAAATTTAAACCAACAACTTTGTAATCGATGTTTTTATTAATTACCAATCAATCTCTATTAATATATTAAGGTAAGGTCTAGTGATGGATGTACTAACTACTACAATTCTGAGTACTGATGAAAGTATGAAATACAAGCAACAGCTGAAATCTGATTTGGAAACCTGTAATTTCCGTTGTTGAATGTATAGATTCTTTGCAACCTTTCTTATAGAGAAGGTAGCCAGTCCTATCCTTTGAATCCAGGCTGGGCTTGATCAACAGAACAGATAACGATATGTCTGAGTTCCAAGCCTGGGCTTGAAGAGCCCTTGAACTTTCTATTCGTTCCCTCTCAGAAGGTTCCTCCTGCCATGTGAGCAATGTGGGGTATTCTTCAGTAGATGAAGAATTTACATGGAGGACAAGGTCACCTGCCTGGCTAGTCTCAGACACATGAGTGAATTTCTCCTATGCTACATAGAAGAGCTAAGCATGAAAGTTGAGTTTAGCCTAAATAAACACCTCCTGAAATCAGGATCAAATAAAGTTATGGTTTTAAATGAATACACTTGGGGTATGTTGGTAGGCAACAAGTGATGAGCTATATAGTGTCCAAATCAGAGGTCTGCTACTACTACTTTGTGTGCTTTGGTGTTTATTCTTATCACTAAGGGCATGGCAAGTTTCTATTGGAGGCTAAACGTTACCAAAAGTCAGGGCCATCAGAACATCAACACTGTTAACATTTTCTATAAAATGTCTTTCACTGTTAGACTTGGGATTTAATTTTCCTTTCCTTATTTTTATTTTTCCTCTACCAATTTCAAAGTCTATTCTTTCTCCACAGTAGTAAAAGTTATGAAGATTCTGCATAGAATCTCTGCAATTTCACAGGCCTGGATTTAAAACTCTTAGAAAATACCAAACAAACCAAGTTGTTCTGAATGAGTCCTTGAGGCTGTGCATAAATAATTCATAGCTCTGAGTATTGAGAATCAATTGAGGAAATGTTCCCTGGGGCTAACTGTCCTTTCCTGGTCCCCTGGAGAAAGAAGACATACACTGTGTTGGCCAGGAGTGGGTGACACATACATTCCTGGGCCTCGTCTGCTTCCTCGTCCACGAGCTCGCGCTGGGTGATGAACGGTTGCCGGCTTCGGATCTCCTGAAGCATTTTCTGAGCCAACACCAGCCTCTCCGCAATTTCCTCTGGGCCAAGCTCCTGATTCTCTCCATAGAAGAGCATCTTGCTGTTGATCTCTGAGAAGGAGGACACGGTGAGATGGGAACAGGGAAAGGAGGAGGCGCAGGGCTGTGCAGTCTGGAGGCAAGGCTTAGGACTGACCTTACAGCTGAGAGAGAGCTCATTCCCAGGCCAAGCTGGTGCTGTGCCGGGCATGTGCTCATCATGAGGGGAGAGAGGCACCCCGGTTCTGTGAGGTATGTTCAGAATGGGGATGGGCTGCTCTAGAGCCTGCCTTGCTTCCTATGCTCATCTGGTATCCATGGTGATTTGAGAAGGCACCGTAATTTGAGGGTTGTAAGAGAATCAATATTCTTATAGAAATACTTGACTTGGAAAAAGTGTTCGGCAGTGCCTCCTGTCACTTGGAGCATGGAGATTATTAAATTGCATTTTAGTCATCAATGATTTAACAAAACAAAGCTCTAAGCCAAAGTAAGAGTGTATTTGTAATTATCCAAAAGAACCTTTCAAATAGTTTTACGGTCAAGCTAGTAAAAGGATTTAAAAAAATGTATTGTGTGATAGTTTTGCTTATATGTATATATATTTCCTGAATAATAATAATAGATACTATATATAGTTTATATATTACATGATTTTTTTCTATTTCCCTTCTGTGGTGCATATTTTCAAGACTGGGCCATTTGACTCTGAGACTTTCTGCCTTACATTTGATGTAGGCTGAAGATTTTAGAACCGAAGGGACCTCTGAAGTTCAGAGGATTAGGTAAATTGCCCAAACACTGGTATGTAACAGTTCTTCGACGCCCTCATTCCTATTCCATATGAGCAGAGAGGAGGTTGTGTGGCTCCCTTGTTCTCTGGCAGCTCTGGGAAGAAGTGCTTTATCTGCCTGGAATAATGAAATCCTGTGTCTGTGGTTCACTGTGATCTATGTGGTTGGCCGGATGAGATGGGTAAACAAACACTGGTACCGCATAAATCACACCAGGATGAGAAGCTGTGTTTTATGTGGGGAATAGCTTGAAGGTCACCGGCAGCTATCTTAGAGATGGTTGGGAATGAGAAATGACCCACTCTTGGTGCTGTGCAGCATTCCTGAATTCTGAAAGAAGGGCGATAAATGGGAACGGATCATTTTAATGCTCCAAACCTTACTGTGAGTGCTATAGGGAGATCAATATATGCTAAGCCCTCCCAAACCCCAAGTATCAAAGCATTAAACATTCACTTTTCAAATAGTCTTGAAATTTAAAAAAAATGTAAACATTAAATAAATCAGACCCACCACGTAAACTAAATAATCAGACCCATTCCCAAGTTCTGGTAGTGGCAAAGCTGAATTATCTGGCATTTTGATGTAAATTCTGTTTGATTTAGGGCTGTTTTATTTTGGCTATCTCTGGAACAGATTAGCAAAGAGGAACACAGACAATAGCACTTGTGCCTTGGTCTTTGGAGACTATTCATACATTATTTTAAAGAGCTGAAAAAACGGATGGAAGTTCCGTTTCCTATTTCCTTTTCTTTTGCATATCTACCCCTCCCCCACCCCTTATTCTTTTCCATGACCCAAGGTCCTGAAAGATGCTTGAGTTAATTTTCAAGTGACACACCTATGGACCAAGGTCTGGTTTGCTAAATCGCAAAGGTGAATTACTTCTGTCTGGCTTAGAAGGGTCTTGACTTTACTTGCTGCCTAACGGGGGGCGTTTATTTCTCAATTGGATGACTATGAGGGCACTGAATTTTCTAGGTTCAGTCTCTCTGTTTGAGCAAATCAATAGAACAACGCTTTAGGAAAGGGATATTTTATCAGTAAATGTAAACACATGAGCTAGGCAGGATGGCTGTGGGGAGTCTGAAATGCACACCGTTTGTTTTTATTGCGATTTCCAGGCATCCACGGAAATGAAGCAAAGGCTCAATCTTGGCTTTATAGTAGCCTAGAGTATGCTCCTGCTACCTCAGTGTAAAGATATGAATCTCTCACTTTGAGTCCCTTTACTGTCATTGTGCCCCAAGATGCATTTGGCATTGTCATCGGACTCTTGATATACAGCATATTAAAACAAAACAAAACAAAACATGGAAACAAGTACCAGATCTTAGCTGACGCTAACCCGGGGAATCTTCCTTTACTCTAGAACAAATGCAGTCTGTTGCTTTTGGGGAATTGAAGGCAGCTTTCCCTTTTCCCCTCACTGTTAAGATAGTCTTCAAGATGCAGCCTCCATTCAGTGGAAATCAGAGTCCAGCTGAGTGAATCTCCAGTAGTCAGACAGACTGCGCCACAGTGCTTTAGCAAGGACTCACTCACAGGCCCTCCTCCCTTTTCTTTTGGGTTACTGTCTGCTTGGTCCTTGAGCAAACACGTCACAGATGGCGTTAGAGACCACCGGGACTGTTTTACTCCCGCTCTCCGCACAACCCCACCCTTTTTGAGACAGGGTTTCATTGTGTGGCCCGAACTAGTCTGGAACTTACTTGTAGACAGACTGGTCTTCAGCCCACAGAGATCTACCTGTCTCTGCCTCCCAAGTCCTGGGATTAAAGGCATACACAAGCACACCTGACATTTTTTTTGGGGGGGGGGCTGCAAATAACTGGAAAAGGAGTGTGACTCCTACAAAGCTCCTTCATTTTAAAGTCACCACATCCCTTCTGATAGAAAGGGATTGTGGCGCTAAACTTATGCGAAATGCCTAGAAAGAATGGTTTCGGATGTTTATTCTTGAACATCAATAGATAATAAATAGGAGTGGCTGTTCAGAAATCCCAGTTAACAAAGTTGCCATGAAGACTATATGTAAGTTAAAACCTGTAACACTTTGAATGCTATGTAACCATTCTTTTATTGTTACTCCTTCACTGAATGTTTCCTGACCTGAAGTTAAACAGAGAGAAGACATTTACCTTGGATTTTGTCCCTCATATTGTGGGCTTGCTCTACGAGCTGAGTTGCTTGGTCAACTGTGTCCATGCTCTCCTTCTCCACCAGCTTCCCCTTTCTCGAGGCTTTACTTCCCTACAAATTGTACAAAGAAACACTAGGTTAATGTTGTCTCTGCAGACATGAGTGTGGATGGGTATAATGTACTCATTTGGCAAACAGGAGGAACTCTCCTGGCATGGGCAAGCTCTACGGCATAATGAATAGTTTTAGGAGTCATGCATGGAGACTGGGTAATGACCAGTTTTAGGATCCCAGAACACTGTTAAAATCCCACAATGTACCAATGCCATGAGTCATCGCTCAGTCCAAATCAACCACTTATTGGATTTGTCTTATTCTTCCAGCTGTTACAGTGTCTCAAGATGCCAGACTAGGAAATGACCCCCGTATGCCCATCAGATCACTTTGACATTGTTCTCATCGAAGGGCTTAAACTTCAAAGAGGAAATCATCCAGAAAGAGGGCAGATCTTGAAATGTTCCTATTGGGTGGTCCAACAACTGCTGAAATGGAATCACTACAGGGATATACAGGATTACACTCACCGGGCTCACTGCTGAACCACCACAGGGATATACAGGATTACACTCACTGGGCTCACTGCTGTTTTCAGAGCTTCTTTCCAGTCTCCTATCAACATTGATGGCCCTTGTGTGCAAATAACTGCTCAGGCAGATTTGGCACAAAGTAAATGGGACTTCCAGCTCCTCCCTCATGGGGTGACTCTGCTCAGTGTGGTGCCTGGATTTCAGCGCTCCCATAAAGTATTTGTCACCATTAAATTCCAATTGCACTGTGGCTTTAGAAGAGAGTGGGTGTGGTGTGTGGTGTGTGGGTGTTTGTGTGCGTGTGTGCGCACACGCGTGTGTGCTCTCTCTCTCTCTCTCTCTCTCTCTCGTGTTGCCTTTCTGTATGTATTCAAGGACAGGAGCTGATCTAAAGGCCCTGACAGAGTTCAATGTCAGGCTGTTTACTCCCATTGCATGAAGAATGTGTACTTCCTTTTGGCATTAGACAGACAGACTGCTGAGTTCTCCTAGCTAGGAGGAGTAGTTCTTCAGCCTGTATTTAATAAGGGTCTGCCTGCCGTTTCTGTTGCTTTCTTGGTTCAGCTCTGTGATAAGGGGCTATAATGATCCCATTGTAAGGCTGAAGCCACATGGATGGTGGCTGGGAGACCACTGAGTAGGTTCTCTGGACTTGGGAAATGATTGCTCCGAACCTCTTTTCTTTCATGCATTGTTCTTCCCAGACGACTGTGGCATGATATCGTCAGAAATGTTTTCACCTTTCTAGGGTAAGGCAAGTGACGTCTGTGATGGCTAATGAAGAAGATGCAGCAACAGTATCAGAGAAGACACATTTAGAAGATGCCATGACTAGTTTTATGTCAACTTGACACAAACTAGAGTCATCAGAGAGGAGAGAGCCTCAGTTGAGAAAATGCCTCCACCAGACCAGGCTGTAGGAAGGTTTGCATCGTGTTTCTTAATTAGTGATTGATAGGGAGATCCCAGCCCATTGTGGGTAGGGCTACTCCTGGGCTAAAGTCTTAGGTTCTACAAGAAAGCAGGCTGAACAAGCCACAGAGAGCAAGCCAGTAAACAGTGTCCCTCCATGGGTTTTGAATCACCTCCTACCTCTAGGTTCCTGCCCTGCATGAGTTCCTGCCCGCACTGCTTTTGATAATGAACAGTTACATGGAACTGTGAGAAAAATAAACCTTTTCCTCCAAAAGTTGCTTTGGTCATGATATTTCATCACAGCAAAAGTAACCCTAATTAAGATAGAAGCCCTTTCCCTCAATTCCAGTCTTTCTGGGCTTATTCTAATGCTTTCAGGAATAAAAATAAGTTGTGCTCATTTAAAAATTAGATAATATATAAATCTTATTCTTGATGCTTTAAAACTTAAATACAACATATAATACATTAAAATTTATGTTTGATCCTATTTAAGTGTTATATTTAGAAAGAACGAAACTCATTTTCTAAGTTGAGCACACAGTCAAGTATACACACATACTCTGGTCTCATACTTGAAAGAAATGTTCTATTGCATTTCTCTGTCTTTTAAACTCATTTTTAACTTTATATTGTGAGATGCCACACCTAAAAGAAAACTTTTA
>CM053767.1:26724013-26742130 GCA_028658305.1 Pachyuromys duprasi | reverse complement strand
GGGAGGACTGATCGGCCAATGCAGAAAGAGCTCTATCTTGAGAGCATGAAGCTGAATGTGAAGACTGGACAAGTAAGGCGTCTCAAGTGGAGTGATGTCAGCAAAAACTACTTCACTGCTGAATGAGACTGAGGCCACCAGGGACCTTTGTACAGGGTCCATCCATTCCTTTGGCGTGAATACAGGGTCATGAGTGAAGCATTTTCAGGAAAAGTGACATCACATCCATCATTAATTTTTTTAAACTACATTTATTACTTATTTACTTTGTGTGTGTGTGTGTGAATGAGAGCGTATGTATGTGTATGAGAAAGTGTACATATGTGTGTGGTATGTGTGTATGTGTGTATATGTATGTGTGTGTGTGTATGGAGTGTGTGTGTATGTGCTCATGCCTCAGTGTGCATGTGGAGGTCAGAGGATAACTTGTGGAAGTCAGTTCTGTTCTTCTATTTTTTCGAGTTATTTTTTTAATAAACAGCTCTTACCAGCCCAATGCCTACAACACATTAGACAAAAGTGGGTTAGTCACTCATGAACTGATATTTTTACTTATAGTTGGGCAGTCCTTGCCTGTTGGGAGTTCGAATCCTTCTTCCAGGCACTCTCCGGTGATGCTGTCACATGGGCCACCCCCACAGTTGCACACTGTGGGAAACAAAGGCAAGAGAATAGGACATCATCTTCTCATGCTTAGAATGAGGCAGTGTTTCCATGGCTTCCAGAAACACTGGCCATTATGCAATCCCCCAACGGGGATTAATTATATTCATCCTTAAGAGTATGGAGTCTCTGATACCAAGGTAATGCCCTTTGACCAGTTTAACACAGGCAAGTGAGATGCTCACAAATGACCCTGAGGCAAAACTGAATGTCGCTTTCCTAAGATTCTTCTCCCAACTGGCTAGGATTCTATCAGAAGTTAAGAGGCGCTTTAGTCCCAAAAGGCCCAGGAAATTTTCACAAGGAAACAATGACCACAGAGCTCAGTGTTCAACTTGAAATCGAAAGCAATCCTTCCATCAGGAGTCTCCACAGCAGGGTTGGCCCCTGCCAGGTGTGAGAGAATAGCCCCAGAGGGGAGCATGAGGAGCAGTTCTTGGCTCCAAGCATTTGACCTCTGGCAAGAACAACTCCAAACTCCAAATGAGAGGTATCAAGGGTATGCTAGGAATAGCGCCAGGGAAATAACTAGGAACATATTTACATGAATTTAAAAGGCTTGCCAGCCCATCATTAATCTACTGATGATTTTCAGTAATGCCTTTGAAAAACAAAAACAAAATCCAATCTTACTAGACTTTTAGTTTTCTACTAGTTCTGTTTTTTTTGTCTGGGGTTGGGATGAGGAGCAATCAAAGGTGGGGACTGAACCAACAATATGTTTTACCACTGAGTTACACTCCGGTCCCCTCTGAGGTTTTGTGTGGAAGAGAATTTGTAATATTTTTAAGAAGAATTCCTAGGCTACCTCTGCTAGCTAGCCATCAGCTGGAATAAAACTGTGAATATTCCCTAACAGAATAACCACAGAAGGTTAGCTCCAAGGGGTGCATCACTTATTACACTTCATCTGTGTAACGCTCCACAAAATGCACTTGTTGAACCCCTCTGCGAGGTCATGCTCTGTTGCTTCCCAAAGCAGTAGCATCTAGCATCGACCTGCATCTTTGCTATTTGAGTATAGGCTTAGTAAATGCTTTGAGAATAATGACTCCCATTTCTAAGGCTTTATTTTCCCACCACACTTCTAATGCCTGTCCCCTGCCCACCACCCTGTGTGGCTGGACAGTCTTCCTTTGCCTGCTGTTGCTTTTAGCGTTTCCTTTTCTGTAGGCGTGCTTATTTTCATTGTGGCCAGATCACCTGCGCATCCCTCTCAATTTTGAACTCTTCCCTCTGTAAGTCTTTCAAATGACTCTTTCAAAGGGGATTTTCCAGAATGGATGCTGTAAGTGTCTTCACCCCCCACCCCACGCCCATTTTCTCCTGTCCTCCCTAAGAGTCAGTTAGGGAGAAGAAATGCTCTCTCAACTTCAGCCCTCCTTCCTCCTGGAGGAAGGCAGTTTAACTTCACCCCTATTTCATTCTATGCTGCAAATTGTTTTGGAGAAATTAAGGATGAGAAGTACACACTTCGATTGCACTGAAGCCTAACCCTTAGATTTCTTGCACTCTCCCAGAGAGACAGACTCTGACAAGCCGAGGAAATGGAGAGGGCTGTGTGTGATTAAACTGTGCCTGTGCGTGGCAAGTTTTCTTGTCTGGAGCATTAATTTTATTAAGCATAACTGAAAGAGGAGGCAGCTTCCAGAACAAAACAAGTCACTTGAGCCACATCAGGTTTCATTCAGTTCTCTGGTCAATGATAGGTAACTCGTTGAGATATCACTTTTTTCTTCAATCAAAATTGCAATTATGAATATAATGAGACAGAAGTCACTCATGTTGGCGTCTTTTTGCTTCCTCCTACCTATGAGCTAAGGTTCATTGGTAGGATTCATGAAAGAATCTAACTTTGGTAAATTTTGATGTATATTGCTCTAGATAAATATCAGGAAGACATTGGCAATATTTCCTCCACTTAAATTCCTCACCTAAATTCTGTCCTGGCTACATGGCTGGCTGAGGGTTTTGGGATCTGTACCTGCACAGTTCTTGGCGGTCCTGGCATCTCCATAATAGCCAGGAGCACAGCGTTCACACTTGAACCCTGTGGTGTTCCGTAGGCAGTTCCTGCACTGGCCGGTGACTTCATCGCAATCTTCAAAGATGAGGTTGGGGTCTGAATTCCCACTGCAGTCACATTTCTTACAGGCACTTCCAATGAGCAAGGGGTTTCCATAGTAACCAGGAGCACATCTGAAAGGGGTTAAGCATGTTAACTAGTTTAGCATCCACAGCTGTTATTTCATTGTCTTAAAAAATTATTTCCCACATAGAAGTGACTATTTGTAGATGCCCACCCAGAATTCATTTCGATTCTCCCAAATTATTATTATGACCAGACTTCTGAACAATTATTCTGTTATTTACTTGCATATTTGTTTTGGCTCATTGTCTCCCTATGCAGCCCAGGCTGGTCTTGAACTCGTGATCCATTCTTCTGCCCCCCAGCTTGCCAACTGCTTAGATTATGGGCGGTATGTCTTATACTTTAGAGGGTTTTGTTGTTGTTTTTTACCACTCTTTCTCAAGCATCGTAGACTGTTCAGGCTCCAGATGCAGGTGTGTCTTGATTAAATTAGTGTGAGGATATTGTTGGTAGTTTGGGGGACTGGTGTGCACGGCTGGCCTGTGATGGGTGGGGTCACATTTGCTAAATGTCCAGTAATGAGAGGCAGCACTAGGGTACAGCTGAGTAATATCCTGGCCAAAATGTCAGAGGCACCTCTACTGAGAACTGAAGCCCAGCCTGTCCTGCTCTAATGAATTGTTCAGGGCACTAAGCCTGAGCCAGTCAGTGCTGAGCATTCTCCTAGCCCAAAGTGGCTGACTTGAGAGTAATTCCTTGGAAACTCTCCTAGTTGGGGTTACTTTTGTTATAATGAAACATCACGACCAAAAGTGAGTTGTGGAGGAAAGGGTTTAATTGGCTTATACTTGCACATCATAGTCTATCAGTCAAGGAAGCCAAGACATGAACTCAAGCAAGGCAGGAACCTGGAGGCAGGGGTTGATACAGATGTCATGGAGGGTTGATGCTTACTGGCTTATCATGACTTACTAGGCCTGCTTTCTTATAGACCCCAGGACCACCAGCCCACGATGGCACTAGCCACAATGGGCTGGATTCTCTCCCATCAATCACTAACTAAAAAAATGTCCCATTGGGCCCTGCACCTTGCCTAGGCAGCACAGTAGAGCTGACCCTAGTGGTGGTGGGGTGCCTGAGAGCTGTCCCAGGGGCATGAGCATGGAGGGGGGGGGGCTGGCCCTGCCCTCGCTTACCGCCTATGGCAGGCAGGAGAGCTGGCGCTGAGGTCAGGAGAGCAGGGGACTGGCCCTGCCGTCCACTGGCTCCAGCACTCTGGAGAGCGGGCCCCCTGCTTTGCCTGGGTAGCAAAATAGAGTTGGCCCTGCTGGAACGGGTGCAGGTGAACTACCTGGAGGGCAAGAAAGCAGGAGAGCTACCCTGCCCCTTGCTAGCTGCAGCACTGGGTGAACTAGCCAGGACAGTGCTGGAAAGCTAATCCTGGTGGTGTGGGCACAGGAAAGCTAGTGGGTGCAGCTCAGCTACCACTTAGGCCCAGATCCAGGGCTTTGAGTTGGCCCATCCCAACATCTATTCCATTGATGAACTGCTGGAGTTCAGGAAGGGGGCAAGTCTACAGGCCCAAAGCTCCAGAATCTCCATGATCCCGGGTAACAACAAGAAATAGCCGAAAGAAATCCCAATGAGGATTTAGTATTGATGGCGCAGCAGGAACCAGAGATGAGGAACCAAAACAATGATGAATTGCAATAGCATTTGGAAGTAAAGAAATGTGGACAAAAGGGTATACTGTGTGGCACACTGTGGCACACTACACACAACGAAATTTTTTTTTTTCCTTTTGGTGGGGAAGGTTGCAAGGGCAGAGGGCTGGTATGAAGGGTTGTGGAAGTGAGTGGGATGGGAAATTCAAAAAGAATCAATAAAAAGCTAAAGAAAAAGGAGAGAAAGAAAGAAAATGTCCTACAGCTGGATCTTTTTTTTTTTTTTAGATTTTTTTAATTATTCTGTGTACATGAGTTCTTTGGTTGCATGTATAGTTGCATACTGGAAGAGGGCATCCTAATACAGTTCAGACAGTTGTGAGCCTCCATGTGGGTGCTGGGAATTGAACTCAGGACCTCTGGAAGAGCAGCCAGTGTTCTTAACCACTGAGCCATCTCTCCAGCACCTCCCTGCAGCTGGATCTTATGAAAGCATTTTCTCAGTTGAGGTTCCTTCCTTTTCGGGTGACTCTAACTTGTGTCAGGTGACATAAAGCTAGCAGGCACAGAAGCGAGGAGGCAAAGACTGAAATCTATTCAGTCTTCACTCATGAGCCAGGCTGTGTATTTTGGGTAAAGTTTCCTCTGTCTAGAGGCAGAAATGCCTTTCTCTTCTTTCCGAAAGATGGCATAAGAGATCCTGTTATGAGAGAGAGGTCTGCTGGCCCAGCTGAAGGGGCCCCTGCCCATAGGCTCCAGTCATTTGTTAGCAGACTGTTAGTCTTCAGCGAACAAAGGACTTGGGCTGTCAGATCTTATTTTTGAAGGAAAAAGTAGGATTTTGGACTCTGCTGCAGTGTTGCATTGCATATTTGGAGATTAGCGGAGTAGGCCAAGGTTAAACTCCATGTGTTTGCTGGTTGACTGTGGAAAGTGCCCTTTGCTGTAGAGCCTAAAGCTAGAGCGGAAGATGGAGTAAGAGGAGCTGGGAGTATGGGAGGGGCTGGAAGAAACAGATGGTCACTTCTCAGTGGAGCCAACAGTCAGGCAGAGGAATCAGTTCTTGTGCAAAAGGAAAAATAAAGAGAAATCCCAGGGAGGTGTGATGAAAGTGATGTGGAAAGAAGTGGTGTTGGTCACTCTCAGAATGGACCAGAGAAACCAAAGGAAGATGTGGATGGGTAGGTTTGGGGAGGTGGTCTTGGGAGTGGACAGTAAGGAAGGACTTTCAAAGAGACCAAACTATTAGGGCAGTGATAAGATGCTACATTCAAACAAGTTTTCCCTTTGAGGTAAGAGAACCATGATTCAGAACATTTGGAAAACAGATCAATAAGTGAAAACAAACCACATGTGACTGGACCCTCTAGCCACACCACTGTGTGGGGCACAGCCTCTCAGCCTCTTTCTGATGTCTCTCTTTCCGATGTCTGTCTTTCGGTGAAGCTGAGAGGCTAGTGTCTGTCAGCACTGCATCTCTGAGCTTCTGTGTTGGCTCCTTCAGTTACCGCTGACAGCTGGAAGAAAGACTCACATCTGCCATTCTGAGGCCCAGAAGCTACTTCAGTTTTCTAGGATCACATAGGAGGTCACCCTTCAAGGCCCAGACCTTCCAACCCTGATGTTCTTTCCTTTGCTCTACCCTGCACCACACTGCCGCATGAATGAATAAATAAATTCATCCAACAGAGGGACAATTCACGTCCATTTTATGTAAGGCATAGGGGGAGACAGGAAGAGAAAAATATGGCTCCTGTTCTAAAAGAACAGGAAATGAATTAAACATAATATAAAGCACTCTACAAGTCCATGAGAAGAATGAGGATGAATGTAAGTTCTACACACTTCACAAAGAAACACCCTGAGAGGAAATGTCCAATGAGTTTTGTTATTCATATTTCCTCATGTCCTTGTGCCTCAGATTTCTAGGGCCTTTGGTCTCCCAGCCAGCATAAATTATTCATCTACGTGGCATGTGACTGGATTTAATTTTTATCCTTTGCTGCAGTTCACCAAATAGAAAATATTAGACTTGCAGGTTCATTGTAATTGGACTCAGATCTACTTCAGTGTGTGCCTGGGAATCTTGAGGTCTAGAAGTGAAAGGTCTTGCTTGGCCCGTGGAGGCCAGATGGCAGTTTCTTCATTTTCTCCATTGATTCCATTCCATGTGATCACTATAGGTTGTCTCTTGGCCTCCCATAAAAGGAAAACCAATGTTGATCTGGAGACAGCTCAGTTGGCAAAGTGCTTGCTGTGTGAAGAGACCCGGGTTTAATTTTTAGTATGTATATAAGTTAAAGCCAGCACGGTGGCACATGCATGTAATCCCAGGATGGGGGAGATGGGGATGAGTAGATTCTTGGAGCTCCCTGGCCAGTTAGTGTAACTGAATTAACAAAGTCCAACTTCAGTGAGACTCTGTCTCAAAAACTAAGGTAGAGAGTGATAGAGGAAGACGACTAACTTGGATCTCTGGCCTTCACATGCACATGCATACGTGTGGCACACACACACACACACACACACACACCCCACAGAGGAAAACAGCGTTTTGTATCCTATAAATTTGGAGTCTTGATCACAATGGAAACCTCTGAGTTCAAGACCATCTTTTGGTGGTAGGTTTAGAGACAACTCCAAAGTTACAACCTAAACCTTGGGCCCTATGGACTTTACAGGGCTAGCATCTTTGTATCTATTGTCCCCTTCAAAATCCCACATTTATAGACAAGGGAGCCAGTGTGGATAAACTGATGGTCCATTCAATGCTGGTTTAACCATCTTGTGTTTAGCAGAACAACCTTTTTTTTTTTTTTTTTTGAGACAGAGTCTTAATGTAGCCTAGGTTGTAGCCAAAATGACCTTGATCTCCTTCTTTCACCTCCCAGATGCTAGGATTACAGGCATGTGTCACCATGCCCAGCCTTAAAAGGGGGGAGGGGGGATTTTGATCTATAGCTATTGTTCTTATTTTTCTTTGACTTTTCCAAGACTTTTTTTTTTTTCACTTTTCAGCTGTCACTGAAAGTCTTTTTTGAGGAAGGCAAAAATTTGCTTGTATGGCATAGGCTTTTGTTTCTGGAAGGATCATGCTATAGTCATCTTTGGGAGTAAATAAGGTATTTTAAGAGAGAGAAAAAAAAGCATGTTAGAGAGTAGGCATTATTTAAAAGTGCTCCATGTGTTTATTGAAGGCTGAGAAATAAGGCCAATGATATATAAGAGCCTGTTCAAGATTAGAAGTCAAAAGGCTAAAGGCAAGGCAGAAAATAGTATCCAGAAGACTCCTGTGAAAATTATAGTGCTGATTGCTTGCCCATTCTTTTTTTAAAAAGATTTATTTATTATTTATATAACATTCTGCCTGCACACCAGATCTTACTATAGATGGTTATGAGGCACTATGTGGTTGCTGGAAATTGAACTCAGGGCCTTTGAAAGAACAACGAGTGTTCTTGACCTCTGAGCCAGCTCTCCAGCCCGCTTGGCCATTCTTTACAGGAACATTAGGTACTGCCAATATATTGTTGTGGTTAAAAAGGTATTACTTAAAAAAATATATAGCTAAGTACTAACAGTAAAGCAGATACTGTGAAGTGAGAAGAGTAGACAGTATGCATGGTGAGCTCACACTGTCACAGCAGAGATTAGACAATCATGGTTTTGAGCTAGAGAATTAATCCTTCATGTTTCCATTTCTTCATCTTGTATATAAGACAAATAGTATTGTTTCTAATACTTAATTATGTCATTATATGTAAAGGCCTTATCAAGTGCCTGGCATACAGGAAAGGCTCAGTAAGTGTTAGTAATTACTGTTAGCATGATAATTGCAGTCTTAGAATAGACATATCTAAAGCTCTCCTCTGGTGGACCTGACAAGTGGCATGTCCAACAAGTAGGATGGACCATTAGGAATGAGAGATGGGTAGAAGCCCAGGCACACTAAGAGTCATGAACATAATTGTGATGTCAAGGTGGGTGGCTGCAACTGGTCTATGTTCCTTAGCAGGATAAAAGACAGACTAAGCAAAATGTGTTTTAATGCTTTAGACTTTTCAACTCGTACATTGTATGGCTCCGTTTTAAAGAATATTTTTATAGACTATACACTTCCAGTGTTCATTTGAGTGATCTTAGAATATTTCAAATGTAAAACCAGGTGAAGACTCCTTGTGCCTATGGCTTTTATATGCCTGAAAAGAAAACCAGAATGGCATTTCAAATAGAATATGAACAAAACTAAAAGAAACCAGAGGGCTGGAGAGATGACTCGGTGGTTATGAGCTCTGGCTGTTCTTGCAGAGCTCTATGTTTGTTCCTACCACCTACGTGTTAGCTCACAACCATCGGCTCCATTTTCAAAGAGTATTATACCTTCTTCTGGCCTCCTCAGGCAAGCTTTCATGCACAGAAAATAGCAAATAATTTTTAGAAAGCTATAAGAAATCAAATTCAACGGAGTATTACCTCAAGGTGAAGGATGAGGTCTTGATGCCTGTAGTGTGATGTGGTTTGGGGCTGTAAGGCTGCTGAGCGCACACATCCTCTCTGTGCTGTGTAGTGTGTGCCACTTTATTCTATCAATTTTATTTTCAGAATGTTTAGTTTCACAACTTGTCATACTGTCTGACCTCCAATCGCCTGTCACTCCTATTACTTTCTCCCCTGTACAAAGACAGATTTCCCTTTGTTCTAAAGAAGTATCAGAGAAATGCCAGAATAGGATTCATGAATATTTTCCTTATGATTATTGCTAAAATTGAGACAATTTTGTATCAAAATTAAAAAGATTTTTACAAGGAGCTTATGAACCTTCAAAAGTCTTTCTGAGGATGCCAGGCGTTCATAGGCTCCAACTTGAGGAATGCTGTTCTAACGGTTTAGGGTTAGAAGTTGAGGTACGGCAAGAATTCACGAGGCAGTCAGAGCCCTGGGTACAAGGGCAGAAGACACAGCAAAAATGTGGGTCCAGGGCTCACCCACTAGGTCAGTGGTTCTCAACCTTCCTAATGCTGTGACCCTTTAATACAAGGTGTTATGTTGTGGTGACCCCCAACCATAATGTTATTTTCATTGCTGTTTCATGACTGTAATTTTGCTACTGCTATGACTCATATTGTAATTATCTGTGTATTTTGATAGTCTTAAGTAACCTCCGTGAAAAGGTTCTTCAACCCTCAAAGGGGTCACGACCCACAGGTTGAGAACTTCCTCTTTTCAGTGTGTGGTGAAAGAGTTGATGGAAGTCCCAGAAATTAGAGGTTTTCATGAGACATCACCATGTATGAAGAACCATCCCCGGTGGCTTGAATGAGTCTCCTAAATTTCACACATTGGAAATTTCATCCTGAGTCCTGTGTCAATGGCATCTGAGAGGCAGCACTCATGGAATGGGTTGGAGGCATCTGTCATGGGTTAACGGATCATGGGTTATAGGTGGTTGGCTTTCTATAAGACAGAACTCTCTCTGGCTGACTTGCTCATTCATACACTTCCCAGCACCACTCTGGAACCTTTCAGTCTACAAGGAAGGAGGCTCTCACCTGGCCTCAACCCTAGACTACCTCTTCCAGAATTCTAAGAATGGAATTTTTCTTTCTGTAGAAATTACCAAGTGTGTGGCATTTTGTAAGAGCAACAACAACAACAACAACAAAAAGAGTTAAAAACATGGTTTAGGAGAAACTTAGGCCAGATAATTTAAGAACATAAACTCTCTACTCAGTTCTAGGGCCAAATACAAAACCACAGGATATGTGAGGCCAGCTCCTTTTAGATATTCAGCCAGCGCTTCCACAGAAATGAAGATATCTTCACTATGTCCTTTCCCTATAGCTACTATTTGGATTTGTATTGAGCATTTTCTCCTTTAATTGTTGCTGATCTAGACTGGCCCTGAACTGGGCTCAATCCTCCTGCCTCAAGTAGGTGGGACTACAGTGTATGCATCCGCACCTGGCTTTAGCGCTTACTGTTTACTGCTTTCTGTGAGTGGTTTTCTAGTGTTTCCTTCCCCTAGCCTTGAAGATAAACTTGCACTACTATCACTGCAGCCTGGATTGGGAGATCAGTTTTTGATGTAAAAAACTTTAGGGAAAGGAAGAGGGAGGGGGAGAGGGAGGAAGGACAGGAAGAGAGGATGGAGCTGAGAGAGCTTCTTCTTATGCTGACCCTTTCCTTGAAGATGGCAGATCCTAGGAGGGAAGCTTCCCTCAGGGGATAGTGACGTAGAGCTTTTCGGGAAGATCTAACAGGTTAGCATGACTCCACTGTGTCTCAGAGGTTCATTTCAGTGATTAATGGCCTTAAACAGTTTGGGGAAACCAGTGCAAAGACACAACAATAACCTCAGTACATTTACTCCAAGTGTTCAAATCCTGTCCCCCTCCCCCAAACTCAGTAGAAGTGTGGCTCCAGACATGTTCCTTTGGCTCTGTTTCCTCATCAGTAAAATGACAAACTTCGACCTCCTCTTAGAGTGGTCAGCCAGGCTGACAGATAACAAACAGAAAGCAGGGAGGGGCTAACGCTAGTGCAGTCACAATTTCTAGCTAAAGAAATCGACTCAGGAAGATGTGTCAACTCCTCCCAGACACACAGTGTGCCAGTGATGGACATGAAACAATAGACACAATGATTCGTTTGCCACTGGCTACCTCTCACTGAGCGGTTTCTAGGTGCCTAAGTTGTACTGCAAAGCTGACAGTCTTATCTCATTGCACGTGTGTGAGGCAGGTGCTTTTGTTATCTGACACTGAGAGAAATCATAACTTCCCAGAGGATCACAGAGTGGTCAAGCCAGCCCAGTGTTGAACCTAACACCCATCTTCCGCTTCTTAAACACATGTAAATTATTTATTTATTTTATTTTAATTAATTTTTAGCATGCGAAGTAATGGGTTTGTGATGGTGTTCTCTCTCCTCTCTCACACACAAGTTCACACATATATAATTATACTTTTAAAAAATTTGCCCCTCCAGCATCCTCCCCCATCTGCCTTCTCCACCGCTCATTGGTCTCCTTTCTTCCCCCAAATAGTCCCACCTTCTATTCTCATGTAATATATATAAACATTATATCAAACCCAGGCCTACTGGGTAACGGCAGATCCCATGGGCCTCTGATGCATGTAGGGTAATTTTTTTTTTATCTGCAATCACCTGTCTGTGGTGGGCGTGCTGCCTCGTGTCAGGGTGGGAACCTCTGTTTCCCCACAGAAGTCCTACATGTACGAGCCTGGCATTTGATCAGCAGGCCATTAACTCCTGCTAGCAGACACTGGAGATCCATTAGCAATGTCCTAATGGCTGCACTCTGTCCTTATCAGACTTCACAGAATTTAACTTCAGACAGAACCGCCATCCTTGCCTGATAAACACCCATTTCGCATCTCCAATGGAGCCAGAGAATGAGTAAATTGTGTGCCTCCTATTTCTGTGTCTCCCAAATAAGGAGACAAATAATGATTGTGTCACAAATACTAATTAATTACCCCATCTAATCTCCTTTACCAATCCTCCTATAGGATGAAAATCATGTGGGTCCTCATCTCTGCTTCTCTCCTGGAACATTAGCGAAAAGGAACACTTCCATTCAGCAGGTACAAGAATTGCCTACATCCTGCATTTTTAAAAGTCAGTATAACAACGTAGAGATCTTTTTTCTTTACCACAAGCTGTGGCTGTTTTTGAGTTTCAGAGCTATGCTCTGAGAGATGGCAGGGTGATTTCTTAGGAGACAGATGGCTTGTAATTAAGGGTTTATTTCTTAAGCCACAGGCTGAGTTTGTGAAATCCTGCCGAGGGGCTGGTCTGCGTGGGCTGTTCACGAGGTGAGAAGCCTGTGGATATGTTGCTAGTCTGAATGTTTGGCCAGTACTCATGGCCCTTCACTCCCTGTCTTTATGGAATTACAACATCGCTGGGTTGTCTAAGTCCCATGGCAAGGCCTGTGTTCTTGCTGTTTCTGTGATAAAGACCTCTCTGTGAGATTCTTTTAGTTAAAGGCATTTCATCTTAGAGAACTCAGTGGCTGACAGGCAGAATGACAAATATCTTACTAGGAAATCATTCAATGAGAAGCCTCCCATGCTTTGCTCCTGAGGTCATTCTTGAGCAAACCACAGGGCACTAAAGAGGACATTTTGCATAATCACCGAAGAAGGATTCATAACACCTGAACTTATGGATTCTGTTTTGTAAGGGGAGGAATGATGAGCGAATTAAACAGCCGGTTAGTGCTTTTCCCATTTCTCATTCTGAGTCACTTTCCATTTATCCAGGAACTCTCACGCTTTGTGGGACAGACCAGTACTGGTCGGTAATGTTGGAGAGAGCAGAGACTGTTAAGAAAATCACCTACAGCATCTTCCCAATTCACTCCAATTCAATTTCTTCTTTCCTGGTCAATTTATCCCAAGACATGACCCTGAATCTAGACCCCAAGGGGGCATACTATTATAACTATACTGCAACATGGGGTTTGAGGAACACACCCCAAGGAATACACCCTTGGGATTCTGAAATGTTTTCTCCACTCCCAACTTGTGCATCAATCTGAAAACCTGTGGAAGAGAAACATGGTAGAGCTGATGCATAACTGAAAGCTTCCTCTAGCCCCACAGGAAAAAAGAAAGATATTTTAAATTTACCTTTCACAGTTAGGCCCAGCATAGTTTTCTTTACAAATACACCGGACAGCTCCATTTTTCCTGTAGCAGGATTCTGCAAAGCTAAAATGGTGAGAAATGTTAGAAGTCATTCCATTATCACTGATTTATAATGCTGGAGAGAGGGGCTGCCTTACCTTTGGGTTAGGTCATTTCTACCTGGTTGCCCTCCAATAAATGGGATATGATTAAATTCTTTCCTTTCAGAAGGGACTGGACCAGCAAGCCCAGACTGAAAACCTTACTCCATGTGGGGCCATTTCCTAGGTATACCATTACCATCATTACACATCTCTGTTTAGAGGTAGTTTACCAGTTTTTCTTGAAGCAGTGGAGATTTCTAGCATAAAGGATTATATATATGTATTCTCTTTAGATATTCTCCATGTATATTTTATATATTAGTATATTATATATTCAATTATATACACAAAAGCAAATACACATCTATATTTATGTTATATATTATATGTTATATATTACATACCACACATTACATATTCATTACAGATTACATATAGTATATCATGTTATGTATTATATGTTTTATAGTATATTACATTACATTATATGATATTGTATGTTACATTATGTTACATATTACATGTTACACATTATATTATGTTATATTACGTTATACATTATATATTATAATATAATATATGTATATAGGTATAATATGTACATGTATATAATATATATTAAATATTTATATAGTATACAGTATATTATATATATTCAGATGTGTAGATATTTACCATTCAAATGAAAATATAAAATATATGCTCAAAAGCCAGAAATAGAAAATTCACTTATAACTTTAGAACTCTATATTTCCTCATATTTCCACCACTTTCTGTGTATAAAAGTATAAACATTTCTGGATAATGTTTCTGTACTCAACTTTTGTTTTTAAAAGTCATGAGTCAGCCCTAAATGATAATATCCACAGAGCCTTAACCATTTTCTCTGTGTACCTTCAGTATTGGAACTAAGGGTGAAGGGATCAAGTCGATCAAAGAGCCAAAAACAAGTCCTCAAGAAAGAAATAGGTCCACAATAAAAAAATTATATCTATATCTATAACTATATACCTATATCTGTATCAAAATATCATCTCGGTCCCCTGGGAATTCCTCTTTTCTTCTTCTTTCTCTCCTTTCCTCTCTCTTCTTTTTTTAAGTTAATAAAAATCAGAATATAAAACAGAAAAGCAATAAGAAGTATTAGTCCAGAAAATAAAAGGCTATCCTAATTTATTGAGGCAGAAGAAATAGACGGTGACTCTTTCAGGTATGGAAAATTTCACAGTGACACACAGGTTGTGTGGAGTGTGGGTGTAATGTTAGTGTGTGACTTTTACGTTAGTTTTGGCCTCTATACCATGCAATCAGTAGAGTGTGACCTCTGCTTTCATCTTCCTGCATGTGTCAGCAATTTCTCCCCAATGATGGTTGAAGAAAAGCAAATGGATAGGTCTGCTTTGTTCAAAGGAGGTTATAAAATCTGTATGAAAACTGTGTGCTCTGTGCAGGGAATCATCTGAAAAAAGGGGGAGTTAGTAAGACTTGGCAAGGACAAGAGCTCCACAAAGACCAAACAGATCAGGGCACAGGGGTCTTTCTATGAGACTGTTTCTCCAACCAAGGACCATGTATGGATACAAACTATAACTCCTGCTCGGATGTGGCCCATGGTAGCTCAGGATCCAACTGGGTACCCTAGTAAGGGGAACAGGGACTATTTCTGTCATGACTCAATGGCTGGCTTGTCGACTCCCCCTGCCCCCCCCCCCAGCCGAGGGAGGAGCAGCCTAGCTAGATCCCAGAAGAGGACATTGCAGCCAGCCCTGAAGAGACATGATAAGCTAGGGGCAGATGGAAGGGGGAAGGTCCTCCCCTATCAGTGGACTTGGTTGTGGGGAGGGAGAAGATGAGGGAGGGATGGGGAGAGTGGGAGGGAATGAGGGAGGGGGCTATGGCCGGGATACAAAGTATATAACCTGTGATTAATATAAAAATAAAGAAATGACTTAAAAAAAAAAAAGAAAAAGAAAACTGTGTGCTCCTCATTGAAAGGCAACATTCATGGTTTATTTTCTCAACAGTTTGGTAAAAACATTCCAGTGACATTTACATTCCCTTTTTTTGTCTGTTCTTATTCCTTAGAGGACCTAAAGAAATCCTGCCCATTGCATCCAGAAAATGAACAAACACCCCCGCATCTTTCTTTGAAGGTGTTCCATCCTGCCTGCCTGCTCAAAAAGGAAAGAGCTGCCTAGGGTGTCTGGAGTCCCCTGCAATTATTTGATGTCCTACTGTTTCAAACAGATCCCATTTTTCTTAATTGGAGTGATTAGCATAGCTGCTGATAGATACAGAGGATGTCTGGCCAGCCGCAGAATAAACAAGTGGACTCTATGCAAATGTTCCCTGGGAACAATGGCAGAGTCACTGATTGGTTTCTATGGGGCAGGCTCTGGGGCAGTGTTGTACTAGCCATGGATGTTTGGTTCTGTTTTCGCTGGCATTAACTGTTGACATTTTAAAAACAGGAACATCTCCATTATCGGATGTGAAGATTAAAACCTGATCCTCTCCTAGTCCCCTCTAACTCCTGTAGTGCCCTGTGGAAGTGGGAAGACAGATTTGCTTGGGAAAACTCTTAGGTTTAAGGAGAAATAGAAGTTAAAAAAAAATTGTCAGGACAGCCAAGGCTACACAGAGAAACCCTGTCTTGAAAAAAAAAAATTATTCGCTTAGATGTCTCAAGGATTATCTCCTTGCTTACAAATAAAATTTACTTTAGTTACGTGTTTGTCTGTGAACCTGCAAGGGAAGCACTGTCAAACATCAAGTTACCCCTCTTCCTTTGTTTCCTGATGTGCTGTTGGAAAACCCAAGTCCTAGGTAGTCAGACTCAACTTATGGATCTTCCCAGTATAACTCAGATTCTAAATTAGGTGCTTGTCTGAGAAGTGCTGAGATGCTATTTATTTTAGACTGATGCTTTTTTATTTTAAATAGAAAGTAGCAATATGAGTGGTTTTTAAAAGCTGAAAATGACAGTCGGGCATTTGACTTTTTGTAACGTGTCTGATTAATGCTTACGATAGTTTGTTAAACCAGATCAAAGATAAGACCTTATGGGTACTTGGCCAAATCTTGTCAGCCCCGTGACTACGAACTAACACAGTTGGGACCCTCTGAAGCCAGTTTTCCTCAACAACAGAGACATTGTCAATACAGAGAAAAACTTTAACATCTCAGAAAGGCCTCTCACACACGTTCTTCCCACCACCAAAAAAAATGTTGTTTACTCACAAGTTGCTTGGTTTTGTGTCTGTTTTAATTTTCTGCATGTTTTATTCTGTCAGGTCTGTACCACAGAAAACATCCTAAGTTTTCTTCTCTGTGAATATGCTTCTAACTGGGGGATGTATTCCTGAGGTCCCTCAGCTGCTGCTCTAGACCCTGGATACGTCTTCTTACAGAGTGTGGGTGAGAGTCATGCATACTGGTGGCTTTGGAAACTGCTCCTGAGCTGAGGGCAGGAGACTCATTACCCAGCTGGTCAATTTCTGCTGCCTTAATCGGAAGGGGCTAACAGCCTGAAGCAACGCTTTTTGCTCAGCTAATATACTGAATAATCTGTTTCAAAAGAGAAAGGGCCATTTGCGGCAGGAGTGTAAAAACTACAGTGCTCTTTGACCTAGTGAAACATGGCTTTCAGCTGTTGGATAGATAGGCCGCTGGCAAGAAATACTTATGTTGGCACCCTGTAAAGTCCTCAAGAGGTATTTCCCCTGATTTTATGTAGACAAGGGTCTTTAGTCTGTAGGGAATGACATTTTAAGGGCCTGATCTCTTAAGACGCTGGTGTTAGGTAATTGAGAGGAGGAGGACTAGCAAAAGTGCCAAAGAATGAGGATGCAATTAGAAGGAACCTTGCAAGATTGCTTTCCTAATTCATGCTACTGTCAAAGAAACTGCCTAAGCTCAGGGCCTCTAAGTCCCTTTCTAAGCAGATAATGGTAGATGGCGTCTTTGTATGGGCGAATGAGTGAAGCTTGTTATTAGGGACTTAGAGGTAACTTTATTTAAGTGTGGTAAATGTCTCCTCAGATGTGGTTTGGATTAATGTTTGAGAACAGTTTTAATGAGCATTTAAAGACTACGCCCCAGCGAGGCCGAAAGCTCATAAGTCAGGGCATTCTTGAGTGAAAATGACTGAATGTTTAATGTTTGTGTTCTTCATTCCCCCTCTCAGGACGTCTTGTGCACATTACTAATACTGTCAGACGTGAAAAATCACTAGGAAAGGTCTGAAACCATTTAATGCTTTCTGGGAGATGCAACTGCAGAGGTTCTGACTTCACCGGCTGGCAGGCACATTGTAAGATTTGAACACAGTTTATCAGCAGGGGGAAATCTGGTCGCCATCTTTCTTTTTCACTTTATTGGTATGTATAGGGGGCAGATATTTGGGCCCTTCTTTGTGTGTGCATATGAGTATGGTATGTGTGCATATGTGTATATAAGCATTTGCCTCTGTATTTCTGTGTGTGTGTGCAGGTGAGAGGTTGATGTGAAACGTGTTCAGTGATTGTTCTTAATTTTTCCCCACTTTTTGTACTGAGGCAGGGTCTCTCACTTGAACACAGAACTTAGTGCTTCAGCTAGTGGACCTAGACAGATTGCTTCAGTCATCTTCTGAGCCCTGGGGTAAAAGGCAAGCTGCTTCACCTGCCCAGCGTTTACACAGGTGCTGTGAATCCAAACCCTGGTCCTCAAAAATGCATGGCAAATCTACTGAGCCATCCTCTCGGCCCTGTACTTGGGCTCTGTAAAGTAATTTATTGAACTTACTCTTTAGGGTTACTATCAATTATGTAAACATTCCCTATAAATACAACAGTGCCTGGCACAAAGTAAGTAAAGCACAAGTTTTAGAAAAGTCACTATGCTCTGTGTTTAGCAAAGCCACATCTACTTTAGCTTTTCCTATGTTCAAGACATCCGCT
>CM053767.1:26644649-26723513 GCA_028658305.1 Pachyuromys duprasi | reverse complement strand
AATGCCCATTATGATGTCTTCCTGCTTAGGTCTTTGTATGTAACAAATCTATTTTCTTCTTGTTTCTAGGCAGCCATATTTTTGCTTTCAGTGTTAACAGGCTCTTTTTAGTTTGTTTGTTTAAATAAATTATAAAAATCACTTTAAGAATGTTATTATCAGCAGCAGCATAAAATAAATAAACAAAACAAACAAACAAAAAGGCCAAGTAAACAAAAACTAAGCCCTTTCTCACTGAAGGGGATGAAACTAACTCAAAGTCTCTGGTCCTTCATATTACTGATTTGCATCTGCTTAAAATGTGGACAGACTGAAGAACTGGAAATTTTGTTCTCGAAGAACTAGTGGTGTTCAATACAACTCCATGTATCCAAACACATCCACTTACATTTTGCCGCAGAGGAATGACTCTAGGAACAAACCAACACACAAACAAATTTCATGGATTTGTTGTTGTTTCTACAAAACATAGAAATATCTGCAGTGGGAAACAGCTTCAGATTTAGGTACTGACAACTTTTGGTTCTCACTCTATGTATTTACTGTGTCTTTATTTTCACATATAAAACCATTGGCAAGGTACTATAAAACCATTGGCAAGGTATCAGACAGAGTTAACTGAGTTAATCACCTTATGCAACATGTTCTGCAAGAAGTTGGAGGACTGACTGATTTTACTTGAATCTGGAGTGAATTACCGACATACCCTCCCTTGGGTATTTCTAAGCACTTGTTTTCGTAATTGAAATTCCCTGCATTTTAATAGGTGAAGTTACTTTTTAGATTTTGACAGTGATTTCACCATAGCTTGATTAGGAAAATGGTTTCAACATTTCTCATACATATATATATTCCCCACCCCCCCCCCCGGCCCAAAGGCTCTTCTGACTGCCACAGCAAAACAGAAAAGCTGAACATGGACAATGGTGTTGCTGCCTCCTAAGAGGCTCTGAGAACTTCCTGATTGAAGGTTAGGACCTATGCCATGTCTAGTTTGCAAAGCATCTGGCTCTCAATTTAATCACGAATGCGATGAGGACAATGATTCAGATGCCCAGGAACTCAGAGGATCACTGTTGTGACTGATCTTAAGCCACGTCCTTTGATTCGTTGAATGAATAGACAGTTCCCATGTCATTCATGCTATATCTACATGTCTATTGCTCAGTGTTCTTGATTTGCTATTGGATAGTCTCACCAGTGGAAACCACTGATCGATTTAGAGATTTTGAGTTCTGTCACCATACCCTGTGCATCAAGTATTTACTAGGACTACAGAGTCCAGTATACTCAGGTGTGATGAAAGAAACAGTCCTCTGTTCAGGTGTGATGAAAGAAACAGTCCTCTGTATTTGTAAAGTTGAAAGGATCAAACAAGACGCTCATAGCCCCTACAGCTATACAGATTTTCCACTTGAAGTATGGGATTTGGGATGATTATGCTCACTAATATTGATGAAACACTTCTTGAAATTTTCTCCTTAGGACAGTAAAATACTTTGTAGGTTGCTCATCTGTAGTAGTGATTGGTGCTTATGTAAGGTGATGAGGCTTCAGGCATTCCTTTTCTTGTTGTCTGGTGTTTTGTTTTTAAATAAGTCTGGCTCTCCGCTCTGGATTCTACTCATATTGCCTCCTGTAACTGGCTTGTTCTTTTCACTCCTCATCTTCTGGGTCTTGATTACACAACCTAGACTCTGCCAATTTTTTTTTTTATTAAATCTGAAGACTGACTCAGTCTTATTTAAATTACTGGGGGCAAGGGCTGTGGACACATTTCCAAGAAAGGAAGAGATGCAGTCTTTAGGGCCAGCTTTAAGATCACATACAGAGAATGACCTCAAGTGCAGCCACTTGGGAGATTTTGATGACTCCTTAGCCACGATGCCCGATGACAAACGTTGCTGTCATCTGCCCCCGTCGTTTCGTTTTGTTTTGTTGGTTTTTTTTTTAATGACAACAGCCAATATTTATGGATGGATGCCAAGCAGTGAGCTCAGTGCTTTTTATGGTTCATTCAGCTTAATCGGTACCATTTAATGTTCTGCAGTCTTGTCCATGTCTGCCTACATTACCTCTTTTTTTACAAGAAGTTTGGAGGTTGGGTTGTTGTGGATGACCAGGGCTTCCTTTTAGTGTTCTTAGGTAAGGTTTGGTGTCCAGCGGTGATCCTTGCTTTTGACAAAGCACTTCTGGATTACAGACTCTCTGTACTTCAGTTCCTCACCCAGGCTCACTAGAGAGGCCTTGCGGGGAACAACTAGGCAAGATCTTCCGTTCTCTGTGGCCTTTTGCACAGGTTCCCAGACCACTGAAGAAGTGCTGCTGCGGATTTATAAAAACAAGATGGGTGTCCCAAACTCCTTTCTTTTCATTAGATAATCTTGCTTCTTCCAATAGCACACAGAGGTCACTGGGTGGGAAATCTCTTTTTCTTCTCTTTAAATTCTCCTTTTGTTTTGACTTATCTTTATGCCTTCTACTAACCCATCCCAGACTCTTTTTTTTTTTTTCCTAATTACTTCTGCTCTGAAATCCACACACCTGTAGCATTTAGACAATGGTGAATTTATCACCCTCCCCCCCACTTCTCCCCTTCCTTCCTTCCTTCCTTCCTTCCTTCTCCCTCCTACTCTCTCTGTCAGCTTTCCATTACTATAACAACAACACATCTGAGTAAGTTAAAGTACCTTTTTAGGGATGAAAGGCTCATGGCTTTAGCACTTTCAGTTCATGGTTGCTTGGCCCCATGGTCTTGACTCTGCAGCAGCACAGGACATCACAGCAGGACTGTGAGGCAGAGGAGCTGTTTACTTTATAGCAGCCAGGAAGGAGAGGGGAAGAGAAGGCAGGGAAGAGGAGGGGAGGACATCTGGGACATCTGGGATTCAGGTACTTGTTTCTATGATGAAATTCTCCAGTGATCTATATTCCTTCTATCAGGTCCCACATTGTGAAGATTCTACCACCTCCCAATAGTGCCACAGGCTGGGGAAACTTCTGCCACAGCCTTTGGCTAAGTATGCCAGATTCAAATTTCAGCATTGTCTGTCTCTTTCCAATGCTAGTTCTCAGAGAAGACTAAGTATGAGCAGGTGCTGGGTTCTGGGTTAAGTAGGTGGGCCCTGCCTGAGTCTCTGGGCTTACCTTCCCTTAGCTTTTCTTTTCTTTCATTTTCTCCTCTAGTCTTCTCATCTGGCTCTGCTTCTGCTGGGACAGTCTGTGCCTCTATGATCTGACTTCTATTGCCAAGAGGAAAATCCACGGCTTGGCTTCCCTGGTCTTGTTCTCATTCCCATAGTTAATATTGTTTAATTGCTCCTCAGGGTTCTTTCTGCCTTCTCTCTGGGAAACTCTCTATTCTTGTTTTTCTACAATCCCTTTCTCCACTTTGTTTTCAGGGGGCATCAGAATGAGTGAGTGCTTTTCCTTTGCTGTTCCTACTTCATTAGTGTTTTCCAGGGCACCTGCCTCCCTCTTTCCTATCAGCACAGCTTTGCCAGATGATGTCAAGATCTCCCACAAGAACATCTCCTATGCTGCCCTGACTAGTGGATCTCTGCATATTTCCAATCTGGCTCTTTTATTTCACTTCTTGCTTCTAAGTTCATTTCCAGCTGTCCATCTTGACTTCCATAGACACCCTATTCCATAGACGTGTAGAATTTACTGTGTCCTATGCCAACATTATTGTAAACTTTCCATTTTCTTCCCCTTAATATTATAATTCAGTTAATGATGAAGAAGAAATAGCATAGAAAGAAAACATGATGGATTAACATTTCTAATTTATGCAATATGCTTTTTATATATGTATAAAATATACTTTTTATAAATACAATTGTTAGAAACACTTCCAAAAAAATTAATTCCTCAAGAATGGGGGAAAAATTGCACACAGTAGGACAAAGAACACACGCCATGTGCTGCTTCTTCTTCGCAGTCACTGTTACATCAGTATTTATTTCAAATCTGTGCTCTGAATGCAGGCTTATGCAGTCAGGTGAAAGAACAACCAAAAAGTGAACTCTCAGCATCTTGTACTGTTGGGAACTTGCTCTCTAGACTCATAACCCCTGTGCTGGAATGGACTATAGCAATAGAAGTTTTCCAGACACAAGCACTAATGATTGAAGGTCAAGCAGGTGCACTGTGCTAATTGACGTTCATGTATCTGCTGTCTGCTGACACTCAACAGTCACTTGCGTTAGGTGTCAGAATGGAGACCACAGAAGGTTTTTCATGGAGGAGCATTTTGTCCCTGACATTGTTTAGAACTGGTACCATATGTTCATAGTAAAAAAAAATCAAACAAAAAACAAAAACCCAAAATGGATTTTAGTGAGCTTTAATATAATTTTTAAAAGTCTCTACACACAAACATTTCTTATCGTCTCATGGGGTAGGCAATTCCCATCTCCTACCACCCTTTGCCCACTGTTATCCCATGGAATCAATCACCTCTAAAATATTACGAAGACACTTCTTTCTTGTTTCCAATATCATGGCTTAGTTCAGGATCTTGGGCATTTCTCCTTCCTAAGTTATTATACTTACACCTTCGCCTCCCCCCCATAACACACACACACACACATACACACACACACACACACAATCTCTTCTAGTTTTCTAGTTTACTCTTTATATCAGAATTAACTTTTAAGAGATCTTATCACACTACTTTTCTGCCTCTTAATGGCTACACGAGTAAATAAAATTCCTGCTCTGAACATCCAAGGCTTTGTTATAGAAACCCAGAATCATTAGGGTGAACCCAGGCTTGCTCTGCTACAGTAAAAACCACCTCTCCTGACATCCCAGATGGAACTTGTTCTTGCCTGTCTGGTCTGTATATGTTGTCACAGAAGTCCAGGCTTTCTCTTTCCCTCTGCATCCTTTAGGAACACGTTTCCCAGTCTCTCAGACTTAGTCACTCACATGGCACGTTACAGATACCTCATTACAGTACACAGAACACCAGAACACATAAAATATCACAATTTTAATGTTACACCCCCTGCTTCCCTGAGATCACTGATTGGACCATGAAGACATGTATAATGTCTTATTCATCTTCAAGTCCTCACTACCTATCTTAGTGACTGATAAATAGCAAAAAGATATTGGAAATGCCATCTGAAAAAAGTCTACCTGAATCAGTGAAGAATGAGCCACATGAGAGCAAATGTGCAGACACTCTGGAAAGCAACCTAGTCAATCGCACAGTATAGATATTTCCCATTATGAATGAATCCTATACTATTGAGGGGAAAGCCAGGTGCTTAGGAGAACTGGTATGATATTTATGTTACATTTAAAAGATGCAAACCACACAACACCTTGTATACGGATGCACACATACAAAAAAAGTATGGAAGTATGAAAGCAAATCTAAACAATCAGTCTCTTTAAGGGTTAAGAATGGAAATGAGATTAGGGCTGGACAGATATTGGTCTATAAACTATATTGGCAATAGGTTATTCATTAAACTATACAGAGAACGTACAAATTGCCACGAAAGTCTGAAAGAAATAAGAAAAGCACATGACATCACTGGATTTCCATGTCCAGACCCGGTGAGGTTCTCAAGCACCATTGCTGGACGTCACTGATGTGGTCCTGACAATGCTTCAGATGTGCATGTATAATTTCCCTTGCTTCCTGGCTACTCACTCGGTGTAACCTTGTCATCACACGTGGCTTAAAATGAGCAGAAGATTTCCCTACTTAATTTGTTCTTCCTTTGTGTTTTACCTCACAGCTTCGGTGCCCTCCCCCAGGACACCCTTCCACGGGGAAAGCACTCATTGGCTTCTAGGTTCTACTGGATGGGTAGTTAATGATTTTAATAGCCTTTCGTTTTAGTGGTAAACTTATTTGCCCTAGGCTACCAGTAAAACATTTAGAGCTTGAACATACCTACTTAATCTGACTGGGCTGTTCTGTTTTTGGTTTTTTTTTAAGTCTTATTTTTTTATGTGTATGAGTGTTTGCCTGCATGTATGTCTGTGCACCATGTGTACCTGGTACCCACAAAAGCTGAAAGGCACTGTGTTCTTCGGGACTGGAGCTAAGGAAAGCTAAAAGCATTGTGCCCTTTGGGACTAGAGGTACAGTTGGCTATGAGCTACCATGTAGGTGCTGGGAACTGAACATGGGCCTGCTGCAAGAGCAGCCAGTGCTCGTAACCACTGAGATGTCTCTCCACTTTCTGTTTGGACTTTTCTTAACTTAAGGCAAAGTTACAGATTCTCAAAATCATTCACAATATTCTCATCTTCCAACTTACAGATAAGCTAACACTCACGTAGTAAAGGCACATTCGACAGTTTTCTTTCCTCAGAGAACTATTGGGGTCTAGTCTCTGAGAGCACTTTCTTCTTAGAGCCTAAGACAGCTAGTAATAGAACTCCAGCCAGTGCTGCTGTTCCATTAATAAAATGTAAAAAGAATGACCCACAGGCTAGACACACAAAGCTCTCTCTAGCTGGCCTGGAGCTAAGGGGAAATCAAGAAAAGGTTTCAATAACTTAAGATTGAACAAAGCTGGGTTGTAGAATTTACGATTACGTTCTTATAGCCTATTTTTTCTCATTATTCCTTTACATAACGAGGGGAAAAGGGAATTTAAACTGTTGATTGGGGCTGTGGGTGTAGCTCAGTTGGTAGGGTGCTTGCCCGACATGGACATAGCCCTGGGTTCAATATCCACAGCTGCTTAGGATGCACTCCTGTAATCCCAGCACTCCGGGGAAGAAGCAGAGGCTGGAGGACCAGTTTAGGGTCATTCTGGGCCACATAGGGAGTTTGAGACCAGCTGGGGACACATAGGATCCTGCCACAAAATAATTAAATGAAATAAACCATCTGATAAAAGTAGGTGATTTGTAGAAAAGGTTTCTCTAAAAGAAAAGAACGGAAAGGAAAAAAGAATCTTGGAAGAGGGGTGTTCTTGACAAGATCTATCAACCAGTTAGGGATGGAGAAAGGGAATTCGTTTCAATAACATCTTCCTCCTGACTGAGCACCCCTCTCTTCACTGGCGGAGAACTGCTGTGTGGGTAAAAGCTTTCGCTGCCACAGTAGAAGCTTGTCCTGGAAGAGTTCTTTTCCCGATGCCGGGTCTCCCTGGGCTGGGGGAATGAGCTGCCTTTAGCCCTTGGCTGTAAGGCTGTAAGAGCTTATAGCAGATTCACTTGGTCCTCCCACTTCCTGTAAGGATAACTTGCTCACAGGTCTCCGCTAATGAAGCGATGCTCCCTTCTGTTTTCTGGCCCCTTAGCCTGTTCTTTAGCCCTTCTTGGGTGTAAATCATAAAAACATCCAACCCACAGCAAACGCATCATCCTGAATATCATGAATTTACATTATTGACTCAATGTAAATGATTTAATTTACATTAAATGATCTCCTGGGTGATCATTGCTCTTTGTTGAAGTAGGAAGTTCTCTTTAAGAGGAAGCATTATAAACAACAATTTAATGACAACAGAATTTTCAGTGATTTCATTAGGGGTCATGGGTCGGGAAAAGTGGGGATAAAAGGCTTCCTTCAAGATGTATTTCTAAATATAACTAATGTGGGACTGAAAATAGCTTAAAATTTTAATTCCATCCATCTACGGATTGGAATTGCTTAATCTTAAAATGGATCACACTTTATGTATTTGTAATCTTCTTTTGAAGCTTATAGAAATCTGAGAAAAAGGACACTTCCCCCTGTTCAATTGGTAAGATCAACAAGGATAAGCATTTGCTTTTAAAACAAGAACCTGTTTCAACTAATCATTTTTGAGGGATTTTTCAACATAACCCCTGTGAACTAGATCTTACAGGAAGTAAACTGAGGGAATTTCATAGGTGATGATTTTTTTTTTCTTTCAAGTGCTTAGTCCTTCCCTTTTACTCCTCCACAGGTTCTTTGCCCCTGCAGGAATATGTATATTTACAAGGCACTCCTTCAGAACTTAACTCCCCTAGTGGCTGGATATGATGAAAAACTTTGCTCTGACATCTTAACAAATGTCCAGTCTCAAGTCCCCATATATCTGCCATTCAGGGAACAGACATTTAGTATGTCCTCATGTAATGAACGAATGAATTTCTCTCATAAACAGGCTTGCCTCTGGAATGCCCCTGACTTTTAGACACTGATTGGGTGTTCTGAAAGCCTCTCCTTATAGTGACTACAGTTCTCTGCATTTATGTTCTTTGGAGGCAACCTGGAACAGCAGAATATTCCAGATCAACAGGATTTCAGTTTAGGTTCTACCACTGGGGGAACTTTGCCAGGTAATTTAATTTTCAGCTCCAGCATCCCTTTCTGAAAAAAATGGAAGTGATTGCCACATTATCTTCTAGAGTGGTTGTGAGAATCAGCTAACTATGCATTTAAGTTCAATACAGGGGCAGAGGTCCAATAACTTGTGGTATCCTCCCTTCCTTTTGTACTTGCTGCCTCTCTGGAAAGGCTGTCTGCTGTGAGCTCCTCAGTGAGCTATACCTCCCCTTGTCTGCATGGCACGCTGCTCAGCAATGACGTTCTGAGGTACAGTCTTGCTGCCTTTCTTCCTCAGGGCACATACTTCCCCTAGAAGAAGAACTGGCGTTATCTCATTTGTAACTGAAGCCCCTCAGCGCCCTGACAGAACAGGTGCTTAATGACTGACTTGACCATGCCTGTCATTACAGAATCACTGAATGGTAGAGCTGGCAAGGGCTACCATGAAATAAGGCCCTTACTTTGGTAAAGCTATTTACATAGAACCAGGCAATATTGTTTTCAGTGCTTGTTGCACTAAGCCATACTTCCTGATGATGATGGAGAAGGAAAGTAAAATGATGATGCGTGCCCAGGAGTGCTGGTACACACCGCCAACCTCTGCACTTGGGAAGCAGAATCCAGCATCTCTCCGTCAGCTGGAGGCCTATATGGTTTATGTAGAGAGTTCTAGGCCAGCTAAGATTATGTAGTGAAACCCTGTCTCAGAGAAAGAGAGAGAGAGACAGAGACAAACAGACAGATAGACAGAGACAGAGAGGACAGTTTTGGTACAGTGAGCCATCTCATACTGTCCATGTCTTCCACACACACACGATATTGAGACACAGGATACTGAGGCAGGGTTTCACTCTGTAGTCCTAGACGGTTTGATGCTATGCCAACCTGAATGGGGTTCCACTTGTGGATATCTTCCTGCCTCTGCTCCCTGAACCATATATCCAAATACTACTCTTTAGATAACTTTGAGGGTCTAAGAGGGGTGGGTAGAGGAAACACTATTAACATATTCACATTTTCTCTATGTGCATATGGCTGATGCCAGAGAAGAAACACTGACCATCAGCTCTCTGTGGCTATTCGGTCTTGCACGCATCAACTATTCTTAATTAAACAGTTTTAAACTGTTTTAATGTGTGCAGCTCGAAACAGACTGTGAAGTAAATAATGCTATTCCTCATTACAGAGCCCGTCTCTTGAGGGAAGTTGATTGCATGACATCCAGCTGTGTATCCAACGCCTCCCTTGTTCCATTTGAGAGATCTGACAATAGGCCCTGGGAAAGGATGCCCTTTGTGTAATAGACACCGGTGTGAGTGCAGGTGTTTCCCCTCATGAGCCAGAAGCAGCTGTCTGGTCAGGTAGAATAGATGGCAGCTTGACATATATCTGGATGCATCTAACAGGAAAAATATGGTCCATAAATTGTACTAATAAAATGCCCTCATTGAAAATTTGACTGACCTATGAAATGCACACCTTTGTCCTTCAGCACCAAAAAAGGGTAAATCTCACAGAAAACCCCCAATTGGTTCCAAATTTAGGATTTGTGCGCCAAATGCCTAGTCTACCTTTGCTGTATTCTATGAAACATGTGACATGAAACACATAAGCACAAGATTCTATCTCACTTTCTGACTTGTAAAATGTTAGCTGTAGATTAATTTAACATGCCTGCTGCATCAAACATCGAAGAAGGCTCAGACGATTGGAATGGGCCCTGAGATCAGGACCCAGTGGTTGCAGAGAGGTGACGGAAATTTTCAAACAGTTTGTAAGGAAATAAACATACCAAGCACCAACTACCCCGAGAATGGAAGAGAAGCGCATTACCACCCCAAACATTACTCCTTTACTTTGAGGTGCCAATGAAAAACAAAGCAAGAACTCTCTGAACATATGCTAAATATTTACTTACAAAATTTGAACCACACCCTGAACTGTTCACAAAGTATTTCTGTTATTTTTAGGATATGAAGAGCACTAAGAGTTAGCAGAGTGCTTCCATCTCTTCACAATATTTGAGGGGTTTTGCTAGTCCCCCCCCCTTTCTGATTTCTCTGAAGAGTTCATTTTGAGATTTATTTTATTTTTTATGAGATGACTTTTAGCGAAAATTGTTATTTCTTTCCAGTCCGCACACATAAGCGGCAGTCAGTGATGGCTGTTTAGAAACAACTGTAGGGGTGGGTAGTTGCTGAATCATTTTGTAAACTGTCATCTAGAGTTTTGGAATTTTGTTCTCAAATAACCACTGCAATCTGGAGAGGTTTTCTGCGGGAGGATGTTTATAAAGGGGAAAATAAAATGCACAAAGTTAAGTAAAAAGAGGCGAAGGGGGTGGCAGTGCCCAAGGCCCATGTAGCACTGTTCAGTGACAATGCAACAACACACAGTCCGGAGCGGAAATGGATAGTGACGGCTGAGTGTTTGCTTTACACAGTTTTGTTATCTGTTATTTAAAGGGAAAAATCATGCTGATTTTAAAACAATACTTTAGTTACAGATGTTTCCAGACCCCTTCCCTGATCTAAGGAAACAAAATACCATTCAGTAACAAGCCCAGATTTAGAGATGGGGCTTGTTCCAATATAAACATTTCTTAGTTAGACCTTCTCTATGAAAGTGCATAGTCAATTTTTCCATATACAGTGGGAAAGACAAAGCTTTTAACTTAAAAGGCATTCTCTCTTGCCTGCAGTATGGAGATCCTGGGCTGGACAATTTGGAGAAGCCACTTCATGGTTCACTATTGGTATTAGGCTGAGTGTTGATGACTCCCTTGGAATTATATAGGGACTTGTATGTACACCTAACAGACAGCTCAGTTCCATTTAGGCTTCTGGTGTTTGGTATGGTCATTTATTCACTTGGTGTTTCTGTTTCATGTGCCACTGTTTACTTAAGGCTTTGCTTAGGGCTTGGCACAAAGCAGACATTCAACAAATAACGGTGGAATGCATAAACAAAGTGAGCTGAGCGCCCGTTATACTCAAGGCACTTGCAGGGGCCATTTGGGGAGTCAGAAGATGACTCACAAACTGCCCCACTCTGTACACTTTCACTAGGGGTGTCTAAGGCATGTCACTCACCACAACACACGGTAAGGACTGTAAGATTCTTGTGTAACTGTTGAGAGGTACGGAGAAATCCTGCCACACTGAAGAAGAGGCAGAGATGAATTTTAACAGGGCAGTGGGGAATCCAGAACAACTCTTTGGATTGGGATGGTAACGTACAGGGTTTTCGGAAAGTAGAGAATGGAAGCTGGAGGGGGAAATGATAGGGAAGAATTTTCCTTGTTCCTGTATGGGAGAGAGACTTGAGGTTAAGTTTTTGTCTATTGCTCATAGGGTCAGCATCTTTCACTTCATGTATTCGGTCCCAATAAAGATACCACATGGATCTTCTCCTTTCACTTGTTGGAATTTTGGGGGGAAGGTTAAATGAGTACCAGAGATTAAACTTGTGTTCACTCCTCTGCAATTTTCTGGCTTACAATATGGTCACATGCTCCTTCTTCATACGTTGTCAAAAGATATTGAAGATTCCCTCTAATCCTTAGAATAAGTGTTAGGTGGCTTTGGAAGCTTTGTTAATTCTTTGTGGCCACTAGGAGCCCACAAGTCACTTTTATGTGGCTTGAGAGGAATCTTGAAAGTGACAATAAATTTCAAGTTATAAATAGGGACAATGCCATTTAACTCTACAAAGGGACTATTTTTATTTCTATCCCCTTTCATTCTATCCAGCTGAGCTGGGGAAGGAATGGAGAAAATATTTGGTTTTGTGGCTGAGGACTACAAGACTGAGTTAACTCATTCAGAGCACGTGAAGACATAAAGAATCTGATGCCCTCAGCTTTCCTCAGTCCTCAGCCATCCAGTTTCCAAGGAGCTCACCTGGATCAGGGGAATTGTTCTAATTTAAAGTTTTGACTATGGTATTTTAAAATTTTCCTCCTTTCTTGAAATTGATAAACTTCTTTGATGGTTGAACCACTCAAAGGAAATCTCTGCTTATTTTTTGACTTGAGGAAGAAAACCACATTTTCTCTATGAATATGATCTTATGCTGGAAGATTCAAACAGAAAAGACTGCAATCAAACAAAAGCTCAACCAGTTTAAATGAGCCAACCTGAGGAGATAACGCTTTATGGTTAAAAACTTAATCTAATGGTTACCATTCCAAAAAAGGCAAATGGAAGATCAGACAAAACAAGCCAGAAAAACAAGGCTATTTCCATTGAAAAATTGATGTACTATATGTCTAAGAAAAGAGACACACACACAAAAACTATTGTCTGCTGAAATAATAATTAATACTTGAGGGGATTAGAAAAGGCCCAACCCTTTCATTAGAACTTGGAGGTTTTTAAGCATCTTAAAGAGTGTATAAACCTTTTTCCATAAAGACCATTACTTCATCCTTACTAATATGTATCGCCTTACATATTGTACATATTGTATCACCTTACAAAGTGTACTGAGGCACTTTCTTATATCAAAGACTCAGGATGAACCAGGCAGAGCAGGGTCTGCCATATTGAAAGTGGGCATCAGGCTAGAGCTATCCTAACCCTCTAATACCTTATTATTTTTCTGAGCACACAGGGACTGTCTTAGCCTTCTGCAGTCCCCTTTATTCTGCCCTTTATAATGTTCAAGGCACCTCTTGATGTTGTTTGAGTCAAATGCAGATTGTATTAGAAAGTCTAACAATTTTTCTGTGACTTGTCAAATTCCTCTGGAGAGATGGATACTTAGTGTCCTTGCTGTTAGAGTATGAAGAAACCAACACTGGGAAATCTCTCTAAATAAAAGTGGAGATGGTGGGATTATTATGAAGTAGGCTGGGAAGGTCATGGTGGGGTATAAACACATGCAAAACACCACCTTGGAGCCATGACACATTGACTTCCTTCATTAATTTCTTACATTTCCATTATTTTGAAACAGAATAGGGGAATTCCTGAAATCATGTAGAAACCTGACTGTAGGCTGTGCAGGGGGGAATACCAGACATGATATGCTCTGGGAATGATGTGAAAATGTCTTTCTGCAGTTGTTTTGCAACAAAAGAATTATTGTTCACACTTGAAATACATCTGTCTTTCCTCTCTTTTAATATCAAGGTTTTTTTTTTTAAATGTTTATGTGACCACCAGAAAACATTAGCCAGAAATTCTGAACTCTTTTTGCACTTGAATGTTTAAATTTTAAATGCAAGTGTGGAAAGTGAAATTTGGAGGGTTGGCAGCTGTATGAGGCCATGGCTAAAATTTCTAAAATGAAAGGAAAGGGGGTGGTTAGTGTCACTATAAATTAAATTCACAACTAAGAGACACGCAACAACTCAAAGCCAAGAGGACTTCTAATGCGTATGAGTGTATGTGTGATGTGTACACATGTGTGCGCTTCTGCATGTCACATGTCTTACTCTGTCACTCTTTACCCTGGTCCCTGAAACGGGGTCTCTCACTGAACCTGGAACTAACTGGCAGCCAGTGAGTCCAGGACCCTCCTGTCTCAGCCCGCACGGTGCTAGGGTTACAATTGTGACACACGCAACTGTGCCTGGCTTTTTATAGGTGTGCCAGACATTCACACCCAAGTCCTCATGCTTGTATAGCAAGTGCTCTTACGCACGAAGGAATCTCTCTAGGCTCCCAAACTCGAACGTGTTAGTAGTTAAAGTAGCTCTAAGCCATAAATAGCCACATAAGACTAAGCAAGAAGCCTTACGTGCCCATGAATTTGTTTCAATATGATGCAACTCATTCGATGATCCAACACACTTATCTCCAGGTAACCCTCACCCCTCGTCCTTAGTATGTTCCATGCTGTGTGATACAGTAGGAGGTTGGCGGTAGTGCTCAGTGGTAGAGCACTTGCCTCTCAAGTACAAGGTTCTGGGTTTAATGCCTAGAATCTCAAGCACATAAGCCCGTGACGTAGGAAGGGAGAAGGCCACCTCTAAAGCAAAGCACTTGGCTGAGGTTCCCATCCCAAAGGCTGTCTGGGGACCCTGAAAAAGTGACTCAAATTCTGGCACCAATATCTTCCTCTTGAACCATAGCAGAACAATGGTTCCTCACTGTCTGGAATGCTGTGAAACTTCCTGCTGCTTCGGAAGGGTTACCTGGTAGATAGCATCATGTTTCATAAACAGATTAGCAACAAGTGGCCTGGCTTGTAAAACGGTTATGAAGATTAAAGCTGGAAATATGTAGGAAAGCACACTATAAACAATGAAGCTCTACAAATATTGATGTTTTTCAAAGGAGTTAGTTGTCACTGGAAATTCCTTTCCTTGGAATCAATGTCAAAAACTTTAAAAAAAATCTTCCCTTGTATATTACATCCTGAACACAGTTCCCCTCCCCTCCCCTCCCCCAACAGGCACCCCCACCTCGCCTCTCCCCCAGATCCACTCCTCTACTTCCCTTCAGAACAGAGCACGCCTCCCAGGGATATCTGCCAAATACTGTGTAACAAATTACAGTGAGACTAGGCACAAACCCTCAGGTCAGGGCTGGGGGAAGCAGCACGGGAGAAGAAAAAGGGTCCCAAGTTCAGGCTGAAGAGTCAGAAACATCCCCCCTCCCACTCTTGGGAGTCCCACAGCACAATGTCCCATGAACCATGGTGGCACTGAGATATGTACTGAACAGTTTGTAAAAACAAGTGACAAACTAAAGAAAAAAATTTTAGATGTGCATTGTCTTAGTTTTTGTTGTTCTGAGTGGAATAATTATGGCTTTTAGAGACTGGCTTTTGGACAACACATGAAGTGTAATACTCTTTTTGAGGGAAGAGACTTGCCTTTTGATCGCTGTGAGGAGTTATCAAATCACCCTGTTTACATTAGAAAAGGGTTTATATTTTAAGATAAAAATCTGACTCATGATAGAAGAATAGCTTCAAAAACCAAAAACTTAATGTGTGGGTATTGCTAGTAATACCAAAAGATAACGGTGAACACGTCTGCCTGTCGCCACCCCACCCTCTTTCCAAATTCCCTTTGTTGTTTTTCTCAGCACTTTCAGGTAATGACTGAGACAGAAGTGGCATTTCCTAGGAAATGGCCCAAAATATCACCAGACAAGGAAGAGGAAGCATTAAAATATCTCTCTGTAAGGCACCAATTGTTGAAGACTTTAGCTCATGTTTGGAGGTGCTCAGAACATCCGCAGTTCTGTAAAGCCAACTAGTTCTGGCTGAGGCAGGTATGTGTCCTGCTGGGATCTGCCAGGAAGATGGATTTCAATGATACTTTGGGGACTTGTCATGGTTTATGATGTCAACTTCCGAAGCCCCTGAATAGCACTTTTCAAACACACTAGAGAGAGAAACCCCATTAGAACAAACAGTAAGGTTCTGTGAGGAATTCACATACAACCTAAGTGAACCGAAGATATTTCCATGACGACTCAACTCAAAGCTATTGATTTAGTGGTGCTAATGTTAAATACATGATTAAATACATCTCTATAAATATCAACAGTACTGTTGCCTTCTCCCTCATCCTTGCTCTCCAAACATGGGACAAGACAGCTTGATGAAACCTTGACAGTGACCCCAGTCTGTCTATTCTCCTTTTAAGATGATGGCTGCTGTACAGATGTAGACTCTTTTATTCTTTCCTGGATAATCATCAATGCCCCACACATGTCACCCTAATTCTAGGCTGTCTGCTAGTCAGTGCCCAATCCATCCCTGTTCCAGATTAAGGTTTATAGACCACAGTCTTCATTGTATTTTTCTTTCTTCTATGCTGAAGCTTTCAACGCCTCTCTGTTGTCCAATCTAACCAAATGGGACTATTACTCTTTCTCGTTTGTTTTTGTCTCCATTCACCTTGTCTTATCATGAGCTGCTTTACCTCAAACGTTAAAAGTCTAAATCAAAAGCCACATGGCTCATGCATTGACTTGGTTACTTCCCACCAGAAACAAACATCCTTTCTAAACTCTCCAAGCTTTTAAAACATAACAATTTTATTGCTTACATTATTAGAGTGCTTGTTCTATCTCTCTGTGTTTTATTCATATTTGGAGAATACATGACATTTAGTGGGCATTATAGTAAAGGGTATGTAGCCAGATTTTTTGCCTTGACCTGATTAAATTACTTTATGTTTAATAAGAGAGTGAAGTTACCAAAGTTGATTAAAGGAAGCATCCCTAAGGAATACAAGATGGTAATGTAGGGCTAAATACTATTTATATTTATTTATTTTCCAAGACAGAGTTTCTCTGTGTAGCCTTGGTTGCTCTGGACTTGCTTTATAGACCAGGCTGGCCTCAAACTCACAAAGATCTGCCTGTCTCTGTCTCCATGAGTGCTGGGATTACAAGCATGCGCCACAGCACGGGGCTTATTTCTTATATTTCAAAAAAAAAAAAAAAAGAAGGAATTAAAGTTAATCTCATTTTATATATAAAAATGTACAACCAATATGAAATAGTAACACTTTCATTTTTGGCTAAAGTTCAAATAAAACAATGTCACTCTGTTATCAGCAGCAGTCTCCTGCAGTTATGAATTATGTCATTAAATATTGCTGAATATTTTTACTTGGCAAATGCTTCGGGTTGAATCAAACCCCCTTAATATTCAGATGCAGAGACACTCTAATTCACAGTTTGACTGTCTTAGAAGACAAGGCCCATAGAGAGATGATAAAGTGTCAATGAAGTCACATGGGCAGGACCTTAATTTGACATAACTGGTGTATTCTTTTAAAAACAGATGCATGTCAGGAAGGTTTCAGGAGATGTGTGAATCTCCTTCTACCAGCCAGAAAGAGAGCCCTTTCCCCCACAACCCCTACAGCTCTTTGACCTTGGCCTTCAGCCTCCAGAGCCCTAGAAAAAGTACATTCCTGTTGTTTAAGCCACCTCATCTGGGGTTTCTTGTTATGCGTCTCTTTGCAGATGAACGCAATAGGTGAAATAATGTAAAACATGAGGCTAGAGAAGAAAGGGAGGGGTAAAGAGATCCCTGGGCATGAAAAGTTTGAGGATCACCAGGCTCAAAGATTTCCCCGTCCAGGTTACAAGGGAGTTCACTGATGACTTCTGCCCCTGTGCAAGATCCAGAAGGACTGCCTGGGTCTGTCTAGAGCGAACTGGGCATCCTGCGGGTAATGCCTTTCTACATTAAGCTCTCACTCCTTGTTCACATCTCTCAGACAATGTGTTTTCTACAGTACTTGGTGGCTTCTAGGAAAGGAGGTAGGGTGTTTCTCTTCATTCTGTGCTGAGTCTTTTTTGTTGTGAACTGCCTTTCTGTTTTTCCATAATCATTTGTGTGGGAGTGGGGGGGAGGGGATGTGAGACAGTAGACAGCTTCCCCTCCGTTCCTGTCAATGTTCCTGTCAGTCATTTCCCCTGAGGCAGCTCAGGTTGTTTTCTTGTCCTTTTAAAGTAGTTTTGAGTCACGGATCCACTCAAGACTCCCCTGAAGAATGAATGCTCAGCAAAGCTGGAGAGATGTGAGTAGGACATGTTCAGAAATTATTTCACCAATTAGTTTTCTCATATCCAAGAGAACTTTCCATCATTAACAATCAAGATAGTTTGTTCTGTAACTGTGTAACTTTACAGAGGTCAAAGTGTGAACATCCCACTAATGTACGTGCTCTTTAGAGACTGATCACTGTCATTCCTGGATGGCACTGGGGACCTTTCTTAGCTGAATTTAAGATTTAGAGAGAACTATCAGAGGATATTAGCGTGAGAAAACTCAGAGCCTGGAGGCAGAATTCCTGTCTATGACATTGAGTAAACTACTCAGCTGCTGTGTGGTTCCATTTCCTGTGTGTTAGATGGGCCTAATATGAACGTCTTTCCTCAGAGTTGTTAGGGGAATAAAGCAAGGGGACACATAACGTGCTATGAACAGTGCCAGGTCCCAGAGTGTTAATCACGAGTTTTAGCAATAAAAGCTAAAAAAGATGGTAGGTCTCAGCCAGTGAGCTGTCCCTTAAGGTCGTAATGACTTGCTTCCTCAGGGCTGAGGCAGTGTCATGGAGACCTGGAGCCTGCAGGGAGAATGGGAATGGCTGTTTGATACAGGAGACATCCAGGAACTCAAGCGGTGCTTCCTCACAGTTCACGAATATGCAAGAAAACACCTGCTGGAGGAATTGCCTGGAAAATTTTCACTGTAGGGAATTAGTTTTTATATGTCCTGTGATATTATTATCTTTCTAGTTCAGTACATAAACTACATTCTCTATACAGACTCGTCCTGAATCAGATGACATCCTTGCTGTGAAGAAAAACTGTCAAAGCTGTACCACTTCTTAGTCAAAGTGACATTCTATATAGTCCAGCAGATTTTACAAGTAAGTTTCTCTCTGGCCACTTCTTCCTGTCATCCAAGGACACACTCTTTAGCTATCCCATTTCTGTATAGTCACGGATACTGGGAAGGGCGAGATGGGAACAGAAAACCCTCATGTCATTTTATGCCTTTACTCAAAAACCAGTTTCAAACACACGTTTCTGGGAGGTGGCATCATCTTCGGAATCCTCCAGCTTCCATAAAGCAGCATTCTGCACTGTTTTTCTATTTTAAAGTTACTTTTTTGCTATGATTTGGTTTAATATTTCTGCTCTCTTCCTTCTAAACATATAAAAAAGTTTCCCCTTTCTAGATCCACAGATCTCCTCCAGACCATCCAAAATTCAAATCTGGCTCCACTTTATAGCTGAGTGTTTCCTGTATTTTAATGTGCCAGTGAGGACGCTGGATAGGTGAAAGGGTGGATTCTGGTTTTGATGCTCTACATCGCTAGCCTGAACTTAGGTAGCACAGATCTTGCCCCTTTGTGCCACGCTTGAGGGTCAGTCTTTTAGACCCTGCTTCCCCACAGCCAGCAATGATCATTCACCGATGCAAGCTTCCTCACATAATTCTGACTTCCAGAAACTTCCTAGGACACATTTGAAAACAGATGTGTATCCTGCTCAATCTAAAGCAAGCTTTAAATTTTCTTTCCAGTAGCATTAAGACCTAGTGGGTAATTTTTCAGTGCACAGTATAATGGGGTCATTTTGTTTGATATCTATAATGCATCAAGGAGTTGCTGGTTTGTTCTATTGTTTCCACTGAGTGAAAGCATGGTCTCCTCTGTGGTCCCTCTGGCAGTTGATACTTGATAGGCATTTAGGTATGGATAGGTGCTCTCCTTTTGGGACTTTATCATATTTTATTTCATCCTTAAGGGTCTGAGTAGGGGAGGTGGAAATAGCTAGAAACCCTGGCATAGGATTTGCTGACCACTGGAGGGCATACCTTGTATACATAGGGGTGTCTGCAGCTTATACTGTTTGCCATACTTTCCTGGTGTGTCATCGTGGAAAGCTCGTGTCTGTTTGGCCCGTGCCCTGCGCCCTGACTTGCAGCTCCCCCAGCCTCATTCACGGAAGGTGATGGGAAGCTGGGAAAATTATTCCATTAAAGTGTTTTCTCTTCCCTTCTTCCAGGCCAAGGCCCTACATTTTCCACACTCTTTAGACTCCTAAGAACTTGGGGGCTTAAGGGATAACATCTATGATTGCTCTCCTTGTGTACATTTTGATCTGTAAGACCGAACATCATCAACAATGCCTACTTTGTCTTCTTCCTTCTCTGTCCTTCTTTTTCTAAGGTTATTGGAGGTAAGGGGACTTGCTCACATTCCTTAATCTACCAAGAGTGATGTTTTGATGGAGTGAAAAACGACCATGGATAGTCTAGGCTCATAGTTCAGCTTTACTTAGGGCCTCAGGATTCTCCTACTGGCCATTCAAGGCAAGAATAGAGAGAAGCAATAAAGACTAAAGTGAATAATAGTACAGTGAAGTAAATGTCCTTCTCAAAGATGTCAGGATAGCAAGGCATGGTGGCGCACACCTGTCATCTCTGCACTTAGGGAGGCAGAGGCAGATGGATCTCTGCGAGTCTGAGATCTACAAAACGAGCCCAGGACAGCTAGAAAGATGTCAGGCTGTGTTCATGATCTCTCGTTCAAATGCTTAAGGTGAAGCAACCAGGAAGAATTCAAGGCAGGGTCAGAAGACATAGTTCCATGAGCTGTCTCTAATGAGCTTCCCTGCTTCCCTCTGCCCAGCTTAACTCCTCAGCTACAAACTGAGAGGTGTAGATCTCTAAACTTCCTTTCCATCACCGAGCATCAGATGATTTATTTGTCTTTAGGACTTAGGGAACAGTAGGAGATTTTATCTAAGGATAACCTCCGACTGACTATCAAACAGGTTTCAGCCTTAATCTGGTCTCTTTTATGCTGATGAATGTGCTGCAATAAAGGCTTCAGGGCTTGTCTCTTTGTAAGTGAAAATTGGAGTGCCTGTTAGCATTGATTGCGACAGACAACAATACCCAGGGAAGACAATAGAATAAAGCAATTATTTATGTACTACAAGGAAACGGAACGTTCATGTCCAAGCAATCAGACTCCATTCAGTCTTCAACTGTCAAGAATATAGCACTTCACCTTTTGCCTGGGGGTTGACAGAAAACAGCCTGCTGTTACAAAGATTTAGGGCTGATCAGCAGGAAGTGAGATGGCTCTTAGGGTGTGCTTGGTGGCCAAAGTATGTCACTCTTCTCAAGGGCCAGCACACACATCATCAACTTTAGAAAGAATCATAGAGTAGCTTGCTACAGAGTAGGCTTGCTACATTTTAAGACTGAAATTTGTGTGGCAGGGTTGGGGGCTGGAAAGATGGCTCAGTGGTTAAGAACACTGGCTGCTCTTCCACAGGGCCCCAGTTCAGGGGCATCCAGTTTCCTCTTGTACTCCATAGGATCCTACACCCATGTGGAGTGCACGCACACACACAGACATACACACACACACACACACAGAAAGAGAGAGAGAAATGATAAGTAAATAGCTAAAAACAAGACAAAAGAAAAGACTGAGATGTGGGGTTTGTGCTGTGGTATCACATGCTCGGGGAAAAAAAGTTTTTCTCTCTTTTGGCCATCATGCAGCTGTTTTGATACTATTTTCTGATACTATTATCTGAAGACTCTAGGCAGTTCTAAAGTCCTGGTAACTAAGGTTCTGAGGATCACTCGCCATCTCTCTTGCTTCTAGCTACTATGCTACGCAGTCCTTTAGGCTGTCATTGGCTTTCAGAGAATTATTTAGTTCTGTTCTCTGCACTGCAGTGTACTTGGCACAGGCAAAAATACCCCATGTAGCTGTCATATCCTCAAGGCAGGCTTAGCTGAACACACTTTAGATCCCCAGACTCTCCAGTTTTCTTTAAGGCAATGATATTACTCCATAATTTCAAAATAAGTACAAGCCCACAAAGCCTGCACCGCACTCAGAAGATCTTTTAGCTGCAGGGTACAGCACAGATTTCTGTTCTAGTTTGCATGAAATTTGTATGGATGCGTGCTCCAGAGTCCCTCCCACTTAGCAGCTCTCAGGGATTCATCACAGTAGCTGTTTCCCTCCATTTACATAAACATGAGATCTCTAACTTTCCCCAAATGCTTTAAGCAGCCCTGGAAGTAAAAGAGTAAAAAAAAAACAAAACAAAACAAAAAAAAACCTAAAATAAATTTGTATATTATTATTTTTTAAGACAAATCCACCTACTTTCTCTTAAAGAAGCAGCTTCTCCTATGTTTTTCTTCATGCAGAGTATTTGCGTTCGAATACAGAAAATTTCCCACTACCAATCATCGGGCCTCGGAATGCTTCCCCCCCCCCCAAGTTTCTCATGTCAAGAAGACAGAGCCTCAGAGGCAGGCTGCTGGCAGCTGAATTTCATTAGGACTTTGATGGGAAACTCAAGTTGGAATTACAAACATCTGTGGGTAAACTTCCCTTTAGTAAGCCATTTCCCAGAATTTAACTTCACTACACCAGGAGAAAAAAAAGAGAGAAACAGTTGAAAGTAGCATGCTCTCTTGTGAAACCCAGGAGGGTATTTAAATATCTGGCTATGGTCACTGTATCTTAATGAACTCACAAACTTCCTTGTTGTAGAAAATTAATAATTATTTATAAATGCTAATTTTGGGACTTGAAGCATGTGCCAAAAACAAAAAACAAAACAAAAACAAAAACCCTGAAGTGTCTCTAAATTATATCTAGCCTCCATCTTGTTTATATGATTGTTAGAAGCAAGTAAACCCCCAAGACTTTCTTTGGTATTCTGTACTTCCCAAAACCACAAGTCAGATTTGAACACTCATGAATTTGTCATTTCGTTTTCCCCACTGACTAATTTTTATTTCTCAATTTCATACCTCTTTGCTTTGTTTCCTTGTTGCTGAGCCTTGGCTTTTCTAGAAATTTAGAAAAACCCATCAATTTTTTTCCCCCTCAACTATTCAGATACTATATTGTGGCGAAAAACTATTTGAAAACTATTAAAGAGAATTGTTGTGAGAGACACAATATAGTCCTTCTACCATTGGATTGTACGATGGAAAATAAGCAGGCGAAAGGTGAAAGTAATCAAATTTACAAAAATTTTAAAGATCTAGATGACAAAGCACACTAACCACATAGTACCTGGGCTTAGCTGACATCACAGCGGAAGAAAGGAGCAGGGAGAGGTCGAGGCTGTCTTACGAGGCCTGCAGACATACGCATCTACATGCGTTTCGCAGCAACCTTGTGAGGCAACGTATGCTTCCACTGATTTTATGATTAAAAAAAGGCAATACCTAACCGGTGAACTAATGTGCTCAGAGTCATGTTGCCGGAAGGCTGGACACTGATTCATACATCTGTCTGGCCACAGGCCCTGAAAGATAAATTTCAAATATGGCCGGGACAACAAGTAAACCGCTCCTGGGCTAAATCTGGCCTTCGGACATACTTGTCTAGAAGAAATTGAAAAATTGGGTGGTCAATTTCAGTTAAGAATCTGGATTCTGTCTTTTAGTTTATTTTATGAGACTGGGTTTCCGTGGGTAGCCCTGGCTGTCCTGGAACTCACTCTGTAGACCAGGCTGGCCTGGAACTCAGAGATCCTCCTGCCTCTGCCTCCTGAGTGCGGGGATTGAAGGTGTGTGCCTGGTCTGTCTTCTCTTGAAAAACAGACAGACAAGCTTCCAGAAGAGTTGGCAGGACTGAGTTCCACCTTGGGGCTACCTCCTGTGATTCAGGGCTGATCACCCACAGGCTGCCTTTCCTCCTTACTGGGCTCCACTTAGATATGTTTGCATGGCTTCTGTAGCAATCTGAATTTTCAAAATTCTGAGCCACGGGGTCCAGCAATTCCACTTCTGGATGTGTAGTCAAAAGAACCGAAAGCAGGGACTTGGAGTCAGATACTTACACATCATTGCTCATAGTAGTATTGCCCACATCCTCAAAAGGAAGAAACCACACTTATTCCTATGGATGGGTGAACAAACACATGTTCTATACACATACACCTGTGCATACATAGGTAAATTATAAGCGTAAATATACATACGTAAATGGAAGCTTTCACAGCAGTGATTCTGACAACCCTACAGTATGAATGCACTTTGAAGACTCCCGCATGCTGCCTTCTGACCACCACACAAGCACCAAGCTACACACACGCCACCCTAACCTCCCGAAACAAAAGAAAAAAAGTTACTAGGCAAGGCAGGGAAAGAGCGCTACCCAAGCCTTCAGTTGCCCTAACAGCTTACATAGCTTTACCAGACTCTTCCAGTAGCACCAAGTAATGCTTTGCATGACATTTTATACTTCATTTATAAAAGAAAAACTCTCGTAATTTCAATAAAATGGTCCCTGGGTATGGTTCTGTATAATTTTCTAGATATTCCTGCTTGGCGGAATTGCTTGTATAAATAAACTCCTTTCCGGCTGAGCCGTTTCACAGCTAGAGAGCGGCTCAGGTTCCTGACTCTGTTTCCATGTTTGTGAGATGGGATGATAGCTGTGTAGTTCCACTGACTTATGGAGGTGACAGGAAATGCCTTAGGTGGCGTCAGCTAGGCCACTGTTGGATATGACAGTGTTTCTAAAGTAAGATGTGTAAAATCTTTGCTGCTCAGCACATAGAATCTCAAGTTCTTCTGGTCTGCCTCATTATCTCCATGGTACTAAGCTCATGTAGCCAGTTTTACAGAGCATCCATCTATTCTGCTTTGCACAATGCTGGCTATATTATTTTCTCTCAGATCGCTTACCATTTGAAGGCAATGGTGAAACTCTATCTCCCCCTCCCACCCCCACCCTTCCCCTCACCTCCCTGTATGTGGTAAGTCTCTAGATCTGCCTGTTGTTGTGTGGATGAAAGAAATGGAGGTTCCAAAGACCTATTCTAGTGCTGGAACAGCACTCCAGGGTAGCTGCCCAGGCTAGTGGCTGGAAGATTTATTGTCTACATAATCTTTTTCAAAGCAAGGGGCTGAGATAAGGAAAAGGAAAGCAGATAGTCAAAGAGATATAAAGGCTTCCCGTAAACATTCTGCAACCCGGCAATGGCAGGGAGCCTAACAGTGTGGCAGGGCATGGGACCACATGTCAACACAGACAAGAATAGAGGGAAAGTCCCTCGCAATTAGTCTCCTGTAGTGCTTCTTTAAGCAAGTCAGTTTGTCCACTGTGGAGTGTCCATGGGCCCGTGAAGCGATGATTGTTTTTGGAGGAAAGTCAGCATGGTAATGATAGTAAAGTAAAACCCACTCAGGTTAGGCCATGAAGTCCTCCTTTCTCCTCTCAGGAAAGTTTCCTCACCTTTATTAGCAGTTTCTCTTACTTTTCTCACTTAGGTATCAAAACCAGGAACCGTGATGAAACCCACCCCCTCTCCCTGGCAACTCCCAACATTCCTTCTTTGCCCTGTATTTCTCAATGTCTTTGCATGGCCTCCGTCTAGCTTCTGCCTCTAGCCCAGTGTTCTTGACCTTGGTTGGCCTGTGTCTCAATAGAGAAGAATCTCAATTTCCCCCAAGGATACTCTGAGATCAGTTCCCTGACGCCATTCTCTCGCCGCTCCTTCCTTCCCTCTGGTCCCCTGCACTTTGTTAGTCAAGAAGACTTCAGCTAGAACCTGATTACCTATCTCACAACAAAATCCACATGTATGCCTTCGGTTCATCTTTTCTATAAGTTACAAGTATCCTATAGGCAAGGGATGAAAGAAACAGTTTTTCTCTCCCCAGCTCTGAGCAAACAAACTATATAACCCAACACACACACACACATACACACACACACACACACACACACGCACGTGTGCGCGCGAGCGCGAGTGAGCGTACACAGAACTTTCAGACTTTTGCTCAGTTTTGCTTGCTACAATTACGTCACAAAGTGAATAAGCTCTCTTGTCCTTTTAAAGTTTTGTCAGACTATTGAACGTGTTCTTCTGAAACTACTTGTCTCCCTCTCACCCACCGTCACTCACTGAGAAATCACTGCTGTCACCGTGCACTCAGCAGTGATGGACTCAGTAAACGGCTTGTCAAGAATCGGGAGGTAGGGAAATCCTCAAGTGGAGTGTAGAGTTCCCTCTGGGTGTGTCTCTTTCACATTCTTTCCATCCAAAGGGAAAGCTTTTTCCAAAGAGGTGGGAACCTTCCCTCTTGGCCTGCCAGTCCCTCTTTCCCCTTTCATTCTGTTGATTTTTCATTCATACATTCATATCTGTGTCCAGTTCACACTGAGCACCACTGTGGGTGAGAGACTCTGCTGTAGGACTATCGTCCAGCTACGGAAGAACGGGGGGGGGGGGGGGGATAGCAGTGGGGGATTTCTGCCAAGCTCCTCCTACTGACCCACGCTCATCTTAGTTTGTTATTTTTTTTTATTTTTATTTTCCTTCTTTTGGAGAGTTAGTTGAAGAATAACCATTCATATAAGTCCAATTCAAATAAAGTGGAAATATTTTTAGAGCACCCTCCCACCCACATTTTGAACCCCTCCTATGAATAGTGTGACCTTATTTTGTTTTATATAAATACAGTTTCCTGACCCAACCCAGTAGAGTAGTTGTGCTGTGTTATTAAGTCTTGGAATGTACGTGGTTCAAGATCTGCTCACTGGGTATAAAGAGCATGGGAAATCTGCCGGCGGGGCACTGGGATCAGCCCGAGGCCACAGGCACCCTGGAAGATCCATGTGAAGTTATCCTTTGGAAACACAATTGTGCCATTCTACCCCGTCTACTGCCCTCTTCCCTGGGGTGACTACTATCTCCTTTCTCTCCCCTAACTTCCTCAACTAGTATTTTGACCTGAGTAGACCCTGACAGCATTGCACTTTTAACTTACTATGGGGCATTTTTTTTTTTCTGATTGGAAGAATATAGGAAAACATAGATACAACACCCACAAACAGTCAGTAAGATAGAAGCATAGACATCTCTAAGAAATAGCACTGAATAAGGGTTTTGTTTGTTTGTTTGTTTTGTTTTGTTTTTTAAAACCAAATCCATCTATGGTAATAACTCAGCATGTCAGACACTACACACCTTCGTTACGATGACTACATAAAGTATAAAACAGGGATCAGTGATTTCTCTAAACCTCAAGTATGTTTTGTTTTGTTTTTAATCAGCAACTTGGGTGAACTATCACTTGGGTAAAGTCAAGACCAGGACGCTTGCACTTTAAACATGGTCAGCAAGTCTGCCCTCTAAAATGCTTTGCTTTCATTGAGCTGCACATGCACTTGTACTAGAAATTGCTTTGCAGCCTCAACATTAACTTCAAGGTCCCCTAACATTCAAATAATTATTGTGAGATGCAAATACAGGGGGAAAAAAAGTTAGGTATGATATGATCATCTCTTTAGATTTAACACAATCAGATACAGAATGCCTGGACAAATTGAATCAAGATGAATAACAGAAAAAAAATAGCATAAATGTATACAGTTGGGACACGATGAAGATTTATTTATTCTTTATCTGCAATTCAAGTTTAGTTGAGTGTCTTACACTCTGTATCAATCCTGCCCTTACGGCGAGCATTTCATTCAGGGACTTTCCCTGCTGGAAGCAACAGGTGGGCAGATAATGCTGCCTGGGTTAGTTCCAAGAGAGCAGAGGAGTGCTTTCCCATTGATGGAGGCTGGCTCCTCTGGCCTGTCCTCAGTGTTTGGGTGTGATCAGAAAAGTCAGACCCCTTTGTTCTCACAGAGGTTCTATTTTGTACCCATATGAGAGGCTGGAGCACTCTGGTTCCATCTTTGAGGAAGCATGACTAGGACTCTCAGTTAAGAAGGACCATCCTGCATTTTGTTTATTATCAACAATTAATAACTAGAGTTGTACCACCAACCGGTAGAATTAGAGGGAACAACTGAAACTTCTGTGATTTTAGCACGATTACCAACCTGCATCACTGGTGAGCTGGAGGTACATGTATGTAGTGGGTCTGTGTGTATGTGTGGTGTAGTTTGTGGGTGCTATATGTGTATGAGTGTGTGTGTGTGTGTATGAGTGTGGTGTGTGTGTGTGTGCTATATGTGTATGTGTGTGGTGTGGTGGTGGGTGTGTGTGTGTGTTGTTAGGCCAATTGCTCTTTCCTTTCCCATGAACTTAGGTGACTTTATTTTCCTCCGACCTAGCATCTCCCACGGCCTGGACATGCTACTGTCTGTCCAGGGTCAGGGGCTCTTAAATCACTTACTATGGACATATCCTGTTTCTCCAGATATCTACACTTTGGCTATTTCTCAACTTAGAAGTCTCTTGATGTGTAAAACAGTGGCTCTTTGAATAGGCATTTGAGCAATAGTATAACCCGATCGGCTTTACTTTGGGAACGGAATGGAGCTTGGTTTAATCTTGCCCCTGGATTCCAACGGTTCATTTTTGCTTAAGGTATCTGCCCCGAGATTTTCTAACAGCTTTCTTCATGGATGAACCCACCCCCAGCCTTGAAGAAGACAAGTTAGGTCTTTTAGTAATATTGTTCCCATTGTTCAAACAGCAAAGGGGACCAGGGAGACAGCGAGGGGCACACACATTAAGTGCCAAGGCTTGACAGAGTGAGTATCGGAACACACCAAAGGTCCAGCAGCAGCACACTGCTGTGTCTCATGTGAGTCTAACAGATCCACGCAGATCTCACTTCATCAGCTGGAACAGAGACATGATCCAAAACCTCAACTTCCAACTCACACCCAAACCCAACTTACAGAACAAAACCCTTCATTTCAACCGAGGGGACGTAATAAAGTCTACCGTTGTCAAAAAGAGACAGGAAGAAAGAGAAGTGTGGCCCCAGCCGGCTGGCACAGGTGTGGAGCAAGGTGGTCGTAAGGGCAGGGGACACGTACCTCAGCATCGGGCAGCAGGCGTCCCAGGGTCACACGCGGGTTGCTGGTCTCTGATGGGTCTTGCCTGCCGACCACTGAGCTCCCCTCGATGTCAAAAGGAAACGCACTGCCGTCCCCTGACGCCGCGCTGGAGCAGCCAGCACCCCAGAGGAGCCACAGGGGCAAGACTGAGCACCAGGCTACGTTCCAAGCCATCTCCGCTGATATTCAACAGGGCCCTCCGTGGGGCAAAGGGTCTGGGAGTCTTGGTGGGCACCCCCAAGAGGTGCAGCGATGCCTGAACTTTTATCTTCTCTGGGCCTGCAGGATTTTGATCCAGGAACCCAGCTAGCAACTTTGTTGTTGTTGTATTAAAAGAGAGAGAGTGAAAATCAGCGTGGTCTCTCTCTAGCTGGTCTTTCGCTCCCACCCACCCTCTCTCACTTTGTCTCTCGTCTCCTGCCGCTCCCGAGGCTTTGGCTCTGGGACCTACAGATGGATGGAGCCTTGCACCCCGCGAGCATCAAAAGGCAGCGGAACTGGACTGGCATGAGCCAGGCGAGCGCGCCTGGCCACCTCCTCTCCCTGGCGGCTGGGACCGAGGACGGCGCGGCTCTGGCTTCCTTCCCACACTCATTCTCACCACTCCCTTTCCACCTTCCCCTTCCAGGCCCTCCCACTCCAAGTTGGTTTTCAGACCCCGAGGTCAGGCCTTTCCTTGTCGCCTGCTTCCCCTCCCCCTCGCAGTCTGGAGCCTCTCCAAGGACTCCAGATGAATATTCAGCGTTCCTGATTGCTTCCCCACATCCCTTATTTACGTAACCAAGGCGCCGGATGTCTGATCTATATTTATATAGATTTGTATGTGGCCCCCACTAGCGTACAGGAAAGTGGGTGGAAAAGGGATTCCAGGGGCGGGAGGGAGCCTGAGGTAGAAGACCTCAGGGACCAGAGGCAGCGTGTCCGTTTTCTGGATGAGTTCTCTCTTTTTCTAGAGGTAGCCTGTGGCTCTCTTCTCTCTAGGTTCACTGGCCTCTCCTCCTCCTCTGCGCAGACCTCACCCAGAGGGCAGGAGAGAGTATCTTTCACTACAGCGCTAGAAAATGACTTCATTATTGAAATGCATGAACTTTTATTTACAAAGAACATCTTGTTATTCCCTAAAGAGGTGCTTTGTGAGGGGCTCAGAACAAGGCTTGCAGTGTATGAGCCTGTCAAATATGCAGCCCACAGTCCATAGCCTGACCTCTTCCTCTTGGCCTGTAGTCTCATGCCTAGTACATCTGTCTGAATCATAGAACTTGGGCTGCAGTTATGCCAGACTGAGCAGGGACTGACTAAGATCCGTGGCAGCTGACAGGTGCCTTTATTTCTATGGGCTTCAGGTCTTTTGTATCTCAGGAAGGCCCCAAAGTGGCTTAGAAATGACCAGACGAGAACTAGAACCATAGAATGACACCCAGGCCAGTTTTCAGGTGTTGGGAATCACAATTATGCAATCAGGCAGCTCTGTGAACATTATCATGAGCCCCATTTCACAGAATGGGTTGTTGCATCCCAAGATACAGTGTTTGCCGCTTACTTGTGTGTATGTTATTTGTAAACACCACAGCATTCCCGAATAGTAGGACTATGATGTCCTTGTTGTGAAAGAAGCAAGGGAGATTTTCCCCAAGGCCGCCCAGCTGATAGAAAGCTGAACTGAAATTGGCATGAGAGCCTTCTTGGCCTAAAGCCCTGCTCTAGGTCCTTAACCCTGACTGTAACCCTGAAATTGATGAGATAAAGCCTGAGCTGAGTGGGTGGGCTTTTTCTTTTTCTTTTCTTTTCTCTTCTTTCTTTCTTTTTTTGAGTGCTTTCTTTGTACCAACAGTTTGCATGAGTTGCCTTATTTAATTTCACACCGATGGTTGACTGGATAAGTGGATGTTGTATGCATTTGACAACAGTGGAGTAGTCAGGCACTGTAGTGATGAAGGCAAGACACGGAATGCTAATTTCTGCGCTCCCCAAATCTTTCACACTGTTTTTCAGAACTCTATGACCTGACCTAAAATGCCTTTGGGAGCAGAAATGTTCTCCAAGGATCAGAAGTGTGGAAGAAGAATGGGACAGACTGACCTCTGGACATATCAGAAGGGGAGGGTTCCCTCAGAAGCAGCATCCTGGACCAGAATGGCTTCCAAGATCTACCTGGACCTGTGTGCTGGTGGTGGATTATCTTCTATATCCCTGCTAGGCCACTTAAATCCTTTTTGCCACCTGCCAATATGTGAGGCAGACTTGCGCGGCCCCATTGTTTTAATTAAACAATTGTCAATAAAGTTATTTTGGCAAAACAAGCAGTAACAAAATATATACCCCCAGTGCAGTAGTATTGGCTTCAGTGTGCCCTCGGCAACGATCATGTGCTTGGTCAAGGTACGATTCTTGATTTTAAATAATAAAATGCTAATGTCAGAAGAAACAACAAGTTCTCATAGATTTCATGATATCTTCAATGTTTTTGTTTAAAGATTAATAATAACGCAACAAGGAACTATTAAACTAAATTGTTAAATGTATTTCCCACAGAAATTGACTGGCTAACCCAGTCTCTCTTAATGTCAATTTTATCACCTGTAAAATGGAATAACGATGCCTCTTTTGCCGAGTTATTAGTGGTAGTAAATAATGTAAGTAAAACAGTAATATGCACTGACATATAGAAAGTATGTGCTTAGTAAAGATAACTTAATTATGCAATGTTTCGAAGTTTTCAAAAGAATAGACTGGCACTTCCTAAAGAAGAAAATCAGCCTTGTTTATTTGTCCTGGGGCTTGGGTGACCTCCTGTTTGCTGAGATTACCCATTTCCCTTTCTGGCCACTCCCAGGCACTCCCCTGTCCTAACTGTTGACTGAGGATGTCACGGGTCTTAGGTGGGGGAGTGACAGAGCACGGAGGAGTATTTTTACAGTACAATAGCGAGCATTAGGGTAAAGGGCACCTCCACTTGCCGTAGGGTCGCTCAGATCATGAGAAGCCTTTACTGGAAGTAAAACGGGAATATTTCCAGTGTGTGGCTGCTGTTCCAGGATTTTGGAGAAGGGCTAACCAAGTATCTTCAGGATCCTATCCTTGTTTGCTGAGAAGGGTGGGGAGGCTCCTACCTTCCCCCAAGATCAACAAGGTTATTCTGAGAGGTTCAGAGGCTAAGTGGCCCACCCAAGGACACCACTCTTCCCAACTTCCAACTGCCTTTCCATGACTAGACTAAGCTATTTTTAGTTTTGGCAGCAGCAGACCTGGTGGTTTTCAGGCTTTATCAAAAGAAAGTTCTGGAATTCCCTTATAAGAACCTGTGGAGTTATCAGCAGATAAAGATCAAGGCTGCCTGCCTCTGCTGAGCTTTGCTATTGGACCTGCGATCTCACCAGCCTGTTGTTAACACTTCCCATGTGCCCTTCTGAAAATAGAAAGTTCTGTCAGCTGCTATTTCGGGTTTGTAGGTGCTAATCTTGGCATAACTATATGGAGGATTGTTGTGGGGACTGTGTACTAGTGACAATAACTTTGTGATGATATTGGTCAGGGAAAGGAGTGTGAGCTGGGTTGCCTCCCCTCCCCAAAGTCTCTAATTGATAATTCTGTGGTAGGATGCAAAGCAAAAGAAAGGAGATCTCCCTTCCCCTTCTCCTTTCCTCCCTTCCTCCAGGAATACTCCCACTTTCCCACACATGATCTTCCTTTATGGATAACCGTGATGAGCATTCAGACCATATGAGGAGGACCAAAAGCAAGAGATAGGACATAGAAGAGTCGTTTTAAGGGTTGATCTTCATCTCATTAGGTTTTCCAGGCTTTTATTTAAGATGTGAACGATAATCATATTGAAGACAAAATTTTTTTTTATCCTGGCCTTTTCTGGATTTGAGTCTATATTATCTTCATTCTTCACCATCCATTCATTTTTTTCCACTTATTTATTCAGCATTTATTGAGTTCCTCTTTAGGCCAAGTTTAGGTAATCAGGGTAAATAGTCAAAACATAATCCTAACTACAAAGGTGCCAAACACCAGCTGAAACGGATATAAGTATGCTTTGTAGGCAAGGTAAAGTGATTAACCAGCAGGGAAATAAAGATGGGCTAGTAAAACTAACTGAACTGGCTCTTAGTTCGGCTTTCATTGCTGTGAAGAGACCCTGTGGCCACGGCAACTCTTAGACAGGAAAATATTTAATTGGGATTGGCTTACAGTTTCAGGGGTTTAGTAATTAGAAGCGTGGGGGTGTGCTAGCAGACCTGGCGCTGGAAAGGGAGCTGAGAGTTTTACATCTCAATCCAGATCCCTCCTCAGGCAGCTGAGCCTAACTTGAGCACTGACACCTCAAAGCCCACCCCCACAGTGACACACTTCCTCCAGCCAGGCCATGCCCACTCAACAAGGCCCCGCCTCCTAATAGTGACACTCCCTTTAGGCCAAGCTTTCAAACACCTGAGTCTTGGGCAGCGAAGAGTGAGGGCAGAGGGCTGGCGCATTCAAACCCCAACAGGCTCTTACCAAGATGCAGCTGTGAGTTAGGGAACATTCTAGAAGAAGGCCGCTATGCTTTGTCTTAACTGTTGGGGGAGAGAAAGAGCAATGGTCCAGGAGTGGAGAACTGTATAGAACAGAAGGAGCAAGGAAGCCAAATGATTGTCTAAAGCACCAGTCCTTAACCTTAGTACAGGTCCACATGTTGTGGTGAACCCAACCATAAAATTATTTTGTTGCTACTACATAACTACAAACTACATACATGTAATTTGGATACAAGATGAATTGTACTGCAAATATCTGATGTGCAGGATATCTGATAATTGACCCTCAGAGTGGTCGCGACCCTCAGGTTGAGAACCACCGGTCAAATGGTCTCTGAGACTCTGTCTCTGAAGTGGGTGCCTCATGTGCAGTAGCAGTTCCTTCCGGATGCAAAAATGAGAAACGGAGAGCTATTCGCAACACTTATGTGTTGAACAAAATCTTCAGAAAACCAGCAACCTTTAAAGGGCTTTCTCCATCGTCTAGCACGTGCTATCCTTCCTCCTTGTGTCGCCTGGCCTTCAACTGGTCACTCACAAGGCAGAGGACCAGGATATTAGCAGAAAAATCAACACCTCATCCTGTCACTGAGCTCCAGTTGGGGCTTCAAATGGGAAGAGGGGGAAGGAATCGGGGATGTCATTCTAGGGCTCAGCTCATCTGTGCACCATTGTGCTCTTTTCAAGGCAAAGAAATTTAAACCTAGGAATGACACAGTCCTAATTTGCTCTCGAAGGATTTAAAATGTCCTAGGCTAAATAATCCCACAAAACAGGAAATTACAGTCATCAAAAAAGGAAGGAAGAACTAATATGAAATATTAGTTTTGGGAAATAACTGCTCTTCAAGTGTTTTGCTGATCATACCCTCAATCTTCTATTATATGTACAATGACATATTTTATAAGTTTTTATGTTTTATATACTCCGGTATATATTTCTGCATGATATTTTTTTTGTTGTACTGTATCTGTAGGTTTTATAAAAATAGAGATCAATCTGTTTCTACTATTTTTAAGGTTTTGTGTTTTTTTAGTGTAGGTGTGATACCAGTGTGTTACTGTGAATAGCCTGCTGTATTCAAGTGTGCCTTTTGGGAGGAGAGTCTTGTGAGGATGGGGTCTTCCCTGGAGGGCAAATTGAGAGACAGTTAGGAAGCCTTTCTGTTCCTACATCTCTCAAAGCCTTGAGGGTAGGGACTGAAATGCACACACAGGGGATCCCTAGAAAGCATTTAAGAGTAATATAGTCAATGACATCCAGATGCAAGATGTGCTTGTAGATGGAGCACAGGTGACAGAAGAAGGCTTGGGAGGAATTATTGCTGTGCCTGTTCTGTGGTCTCCCCTTTTGTCCTAGGAAGATAATCACTTCATCAGTGATAAATGATTGATGTTTCTGATAATGTGCCAAACAGAGAATGATTGGTATTGAAATCAGTCAGCCAGGTGACAAGATCAGGACAAAATAGTTGCTCCTGGAACAACTTAATTAAGAACTGGATAACCTTCAGGAAGGTGAGAGAGGGGAAGAGAGGCAGGGGGAAAGGAAAGAAGGAAGTGAGTTGAGAGAGAGAGAGCAAGTGAGTGAGAAAGAACACTAAATAATAGAAGTTTATGTTATGTCCCTTGTACTCTGGAGAAGAATAAAAAATTCAAGGCAAGAGAGCTGAGCAGGCAAGCCCCAGGAGGGATGGAGCTACTGTAGAGAAGCCAGGCAAGCTTTATCGTAGAGAACAGGCCAGAAAGGAAGGATCAGAGCTAGGTACCACAAAGTGTGTTTGCTTTTTGAGGAAGATGATAAAATGAAGTTACAGAGATAAAGAACAGCTGGAAATCGAGTCAGAAAGGTCTTCATGAAGCCCCCATTGATGGAGGACCTTTGAGATAGTTATAAAGGCTTTGGCTTTCCATCCTGAGTGTGTTGGTGTTTGGAAGGATTTGTACGGAAAAGTAGCATGTTCTAACTTTCTCTGGGTACTATTTGGAGGGAACTTTGCACAGAAGTAGGCAAGGGAGGAGGCAGGGAGACCACGTAGACACTGTTACTTTAGTGTAGGTGTAGGTTAAAGACTGTGGAGGCCGGGCTCAAGATGTTAGCATTCGAGGTGACTTGACATCTAATTCATTCTGAATATAGAGAAAATTGATTCTGATGGATAGAGGGACCAAGCATAAGAAAAGATCAAGGCTGATCAGTGAGCATGTTTTTGACATGAGCAGGCTTGATGCAGTTGCCATTCTTAAAACTGGGAAGGACTATAGGAACGACAACTTGTGGGTAATAGAGATGATAAAGAATTTCGTTTTGAACAATTATTTTTCCTCTGAGAAAAGTTCTCATTCTGTAGGCTGACCTTGAACTCAAGATTCCCTTGTCTCTTCCTCTTGTATTCTGGGATTATATACACTACCACACTTAGCATGGGTGGTTTTGCTTTTCCTTCTGTGGTGCTTGTTAGATTATTCCTTAAATTTAACATTTATTAATTTTAGAAAGTCAGGGTTTTCATTATGATACAAACATATCTGTCTATAATGTACTTCGATCATAGTCTTACATTTTATTCTTTACCTTTAGAAATCTGTTTAAGAAGCAACATATATCCAGAATGTATGATGTGTCATTTTCTTTCAATTGGGATCTTTTAATGAGGAACATTTGTAGTATGAGTCTTGGTATCTACAATAGCAGGTAAGTGACAGAAGGTACCAGAGAGTGGAGCTTGATTTACATACATGTTGAGGCATAGGACAGCAGGTGAGGAGGGGGTCAAAAGGGATTCCAGGTAAATGAAATCTTGTAGTACAGGCTTGGAGGGAAACACCTTCATGTTCAGGGGAAGGCAAGTCGGTATTATACAAAGATGGTTGAGAGAATGATGATGTTAGCATCTTCACAGAAAAGAGTAATGTGGAGTAGGTCGGTGAGGCCTCATTATTTGTAATTTGCCCCAGACAGGGAAGGAGACATCCAATAATGAGGAACGTGAGCTAGAGTGGGAGAGGACTCACAGCCGGGAGACAAGCTGAAAAGACAGACTACCCTGACCAGTCTTTGTGCCTTTTTGGCACAAATCCTCATCTCTGGGTTAATCTACGTGAAACACAGACATCTCCATGTGTAAAATCAACTATTTCCTTAAAGCTTATTTAGGTTTAGCTTGAATACAGTCGTTCAGTGGGAGACTAGGCCAGGAAGAAAAAAAAAAAGCAAAATAATACATTTGTGTTTTCTGTTTAGCATACACTGTTGAATTTAACCAAGCTACAACTCACTCTCTGGTTTCTTGGGTAGTAGACAGTGTTCACTCGCAGCTGGCTAAGAGAGAAAAATAGTAATTCTTTCTGTCACACAATTCATCCTTCAGTGAAATTCCCTTAACTATTGGCTTTCGGTCTACCTTATTTTGGCTACTTCCAAATAAGCTAGGATTTCCACCAATCTTCCTCTTCTGTCTTGCTCTTGTTTCATTTTTTTCATCTGATTTTTTTTTTTTTGCCTCATCTGTTTTCTCAAAAATTCTAGCCTCGTTTCAGTTATATGTATCCCAAGATAAATGTGTAATATATTTCATTCATTCAATAAAAAGTCATCATTTTTCACTAAATCAACTTCCAGGGACATTTTTCTTTTGAAAGATGAAAAACAATGTGTATACATAAAATGAACAAGTATTTGAATATTTTTGGGGGGGCACCCATACTGGTAGACTAACTGATAGAAAAGCGTTTCCCTTTAAAATGTATCCAGATTCCTCTGTGGCATTCTGTAGATTTGTTCAGTCTCTAGTTATACTTAGAACCAGAGGAGACATTTGGCAGAGAGCTATTGGTAATTACTTTTATCTTCCTTGGATCAGTAAAAATTCCTTCTACAGTCCCTGTGTTAGTGTCTCATTGTTCTTCAGTGAATTGGTAGAGCCAGAGACTCCCAACACAGCTTGGGGCATAGCTGGTTTATGGACTGTCACATGACTCACCCAAGTGGAATCACACAAGAGAAGAAGTTTGCTGAGATCTTTTTTGGGAAAAAAAAAGTGCTTATTATTTGGAAAGTGCTCACAGTAATAGGTAACATTGTTGTTCTTTGCCTGGAAGACTGCCTGAGTCCATAGTTCAAAGGGAAAGGAACTTTGGGAGGAACTACCCCACAGAAGACAGAGATAAAGGAAAAGGAAGGAAATGGGTTCTGTTTTGTTAAATAAAATGTCTATTATCATTCTGAAATTATTATTTCTTAGAAAACAAGAATACTAATGGCCTGTGATGATAGGGGAGAGAAGTGTTTCACCTCTAAGTAGCCAAGGAGACGAAAGGTGACTGCTTGCTTGACCTCTCTGTTTGCGTATGGAGAGTTCCCAGGTTGAAGCTTGCATGGCTCCTTTTTAAAGGGAAGAAATTCTTTAAGTAGCTATTCACCAAGGACCTTTAAAAATAATTTCTTCTAAACAATTACTAGAAACAGGCCTGGAGGGCACTTCTGTTCTTAATTCATCTGCCTAGCATCTAGAAGAGGTTCAGGGTGACTTCCTAGGTGGGGTTAAGATGCGAAGTGGTTACTACTCCATGAAGGGCTTAATGTGCAGGGCAGGGACTAGGGACTGGAGGCCTAGTGTTTGCATCTCAAGATTGCTTCTCCATTGGCACAGCCTTGAGCCATCTGTTCTTCCCCTTCCTCTTTTACAAAATGAACAGTGAGACAAGATGAGCCTGGAGCCACATTCAGCAAACTCCAATGTTCTAGGGAAGACCTGATCCCTAGATGCACTGTTACGGCCATGCCAGAAGCAGATGGTTCAGAAAACAACGTGCTGAGGACTATCCCACAGCCCTCCTGCTGGAGTAATTAAACTGAGGGCCTGGTACTTTGTGCCCGGAGCTATATTTTAGGTGCTCAAGGAAAGGCTGTAGACAGTTTGTGCAACAAATCAAATTTGGAATTATGAGTTATAGCTTCAAAGTCTGCCAGAGTCAGAGCTGCAGGCCAGAAAAGAAGTTAACACTGCATGAGACCACAAAAGGAAAAGAATTTGAAAATGTCTCCTGTCCCGGACTCACCACTCTGTTTTACAGCCTTTCCCTGGTTCTGTGGTGCCTGCTTCCTAGGAAAACAGGGTATCCCAATGCTGTACCGCAAGAGATGGAGAAAGAGCAGACAAACCGTGCAGGGCACTGTTGCAGGAAGTCGTGACTACTGCCAGTGCAGAGACTGCTCTCAGAGGAAGTTCACCTGCAGGGTTCTTCAAAAGGCATCCGGCTACAACATTTTAGTGAAGCTAAATTTCATTTCCTTCATTTAGCTTCCCTCTATCAGCGGTGAGGCAACTTATTCTGGCTGCTTGTGAAGCTCCTGAACAGTTGGTTAGGAATGGTACGAAGGTAAATGGTGTGCTTGGACAAAATGCACACGAACCCCCCAAGCCCATGGCCAAAAACAGTGACAAGTGTCGCTGTGCTGTACAGAACAGAGGGACTTGCTTGTGTGCACCATGCTGAGGCTCCCAGAGGATCAGTGTTTCTGTAGTTTTAGCTGTGAGCTCTATGGTAACTCAGATTTTATGTAATTTACTTCTTGGACTAAGTCTTTCATAGAATTTTTTTCCCTGTAAAGAAGTTATAAGACCTAGACTGTTATGTAGCTTTGAGTGCCATATACGGTTGAAGTAGGACAGACGTGAACTCTGATCTGCATGGGATCTAATCATGAGGATACACCATAAAAAGAAAAAAAAAACCTTAAAGCCAGGGACACTGAAACATGAAATGGTCAGATTTGAGATTGCTGTGAGAAGGGGGTTGAGGGAAGAATTTTTAAAGGCCAAAACCACAAGAAGATCTTCAGTATCTGTGAAAGCAAGCAAAAACTAGTTTATCTACCAAGTTCAGTGGTTAAGGCAACTCAAAACAAGTTTTGGGTAACTGTGTAAGCAAGCTACAAAGGCAAAAAAAAAAAAAAAAAACCACAAACCAGTCACATCATAAAAAGTAGATAGTCATAGCTATACATTTCTGAGTAGGGGTCACTAAGTCAGGGTGACCGAGAACCTATCTCCCAGGGACTAGGAGATAGGCTAGAGGGTAGCAAGATGGATGCCTACCATAAACTGTAGTTTCTTTAGACATCACATTCCTCACTGACTCTATATCATATGAATCAAATCATTGACTCACATTTATGTAGGGCTAAATAGTAATGTCTTAATTGTGTTGAAAATGTGTGTGTGTGTAGCCAGTTTATAATATAAGGGCCTATGATAACATCCAGAAGTAACAGAAGGAAATGATTATAGTCTATTATATTCTCCACTGATTCTAGTAGAATGAGTTGGGGAATTTAGTTTTACGACATCTTGTACTATAGTGTTGGATGTTAGCATTTATAAGTGAACATTAGGTTGCATAGGACAGCAAGACAGAGAAAATGAACACTTCACCCAGGTAAAACTTGGTAACTATGAAGTAAACCATTTAATCAGAACCCAACCCTCATCTTGAGTAACACTTTGTGCAATGATTTGATTTTAAGATGTATTTGTAATACTGAATTAGTCTAGAAGCTAGTATGAGCTTTGGTATAACTAACCATAGACAGTTATTTGTCCCTTTAACAGTGATAGGGAAATGGCTGCTTTGGTAGAGGGAAACTACCTTCCTTTGGAGCTAACATTTCAACTTTATGTTAATGATAAGGGGCAAGGGCGATATAGTCTCTTGTAACTGCTTCTCAACTGAAATAGGACTTCGTTGTTGGGGCCCATGAAGGGTGGAATGTCAGACAAAGGCTGGAAGGGACAGGGTATGTCTGATATGCTGTCCATGTTCTGTTGGACCGTCTAGGGTTCAGCCAAGTTCAGGTAGAGTCTGGGATGCTGGCCTGACACTGGGGCTCAAGCTGGTGGAAAATTTTATCAGAAACATCTGGTTTATATCAGCATTTAACAAGTCCAAGACTTACTAGTTTTGAAGGAGCACCTGAGGCTGGGGTATTTGGAGCAGTTTGTAGTCTTTAGTTGATTGGAAATCTAATGGGACAAATATAGACTAGGAACAGGAGGTAAAGTTAAGGAGTTTAGGGGAGAAGTCTTAACTTTATGGATTAATGTAAAAAACTCTGAACTTTTCAAGTCTTAATATACCAATAGCATAACAAAAGGGAATGAAATTTGAAACATTTTTAGTTGCTTTATATATATATATCTTGAATCATTATTTTAGACTTTTATAGCTTGCATTAATATACCTTAAATTATTTTTCAGACCCCCGTAACTTATTTAAGTTTTATATGCTCAGACCTTTATGTATTTTAAATTACTTTTTAGACCCTTATAACTTAAGTTTTTATATTTTATATCTTTCCAACTTGAATCCTAAATCATTTTCCTAGACCCTCATAACTTTTATTAATTTTATATTTTTATCTAATTATTTACCACGAGACGACCACATAGGTGGTTGGTTACTGAGAGCAGTTATAGCTATAGATAGCCATTGATACCATTAGAAATCTGAGAACAATACATTTGAGCAGGAAGTATAATCCAAATGGGCGTTGTATCAAGCCTAGATGGTTACCCTACCTAGGCTCCTCCATTATGGTCTTTGAGGCAGAGGTTGTGGGTTTTCCATGACAGTCACATAGGACAGCATTAAGTCCTTCATTTCCACACAGGGCAGCTTAGCCTTCAGCTCCCAGACCCAGAAGAACGGGGACACTTGGGTTTCGTGTATGAGGAACTTTAGAGACTGGCCTCCCTTGTGTGGCAAAGACCGTCAATTCTGTAGTGACCACGTCCATCGTTTAAGCAGGGTCCTGGCAGCAGAAAAGGCATGAAACAGTCTTTTGCCCAGCGGTTAGAGTTATAATCCAGGAAGAGCCATTTCTGTTCTGTTATTTTCTTTGGAGGAGACCTCAGGGCTGCCACCAGTATCTAGCAGTTTTGTCTACCATGGGAAGCTTTTTAAAATTAAACATTTTAAATGCTATATTCAGCAGAACTTTGAGGAGTTTGAGGGCCAACATTTAATTTATTAAGTATATTTAATTTTAAATAAATTTTGTTTTTAGTTACTTGCTTTAGGCTTAACTTTGAAAAACCATGCAGAAGGCCAAATAAAGCTTGTCCCTGAAAATGAATTACATCTGTGTTTGGCATGGCTACAAGTTTTGAGCATATTAATGTTCAGTCACCTTATAAATGATCAAATTCCTTAATGTGCTCAAAACTATGCTTGTAACCATGCTAAGCTTAGCCAAGTTAGGAAAGACAAAGTGGCTAGGCATATATCTTTAAGTCAGCTATTGTTAATCTGAGTAGATTTTAGTATTCTATAAACCTTGTTTATCAAATATATTTTATTTATTAAACATGTTTTTTATTTAAGAATTTTAGGACAAAAATCGTCATATAAAAATCTATGCCAATCCAAATTGTCTTGGAGACCTTTTGTTGTCTCTTTAGATTAAAAAGTACATAGCAAAAAACTGATTTTAAGTTACATATAACCATTCAATAGCAAATTAAGTTTACTTATGTCTGGATTTTTAATTATTAGTCTTTTTGTTATAAATTTTAAGCTAACCTTTTTTTTCTTTTTGCCTGGAATTGCCTAAGTTCCCTTCTGTCCTCCCTCAACAGTCTTACAGATTGGGAGAGAAAGAAAGATTATTTACATTTTACCAAGAGTTTTGAATACATATGACTTCGAATGAGGGAATTTTTTTTTCGTGAACAAGAACCAAGAAAGGGGAGAGAAGCCAAAGAGCTAGACATCCGTAATTACAGTTAGCCATAACAATTTTTATATAAATTTTTTATTAGTGAATTAAATAACATGAGACATAAGAGTTACAAATATATTTACCATTTGTTGTAACAAATTTTTCCCTTGGGGGTGTTAGACAATATTTGGAGCCTTTACCCAGTCTATATAACAGCCTTTCAATTGTTGCATGGGTGAACCCTACCCTTATTCTTAGTTTTAGACTGTTAAAAAGCCTGCTTTTTCCAGAAAACCTTGAGGCCTCATGCAATCCTAATTGTGTACAACTAGCAGGGTAGAGTGTCTTGAATGTTTAGCGTAGGTAAAGGTCCAAGGACCTTGCTTATCTTTTTTTTTTTTTGAAGGAATATAAATATTCAACAAGTCCAGCTTGGATTATTTTAAGCATACATATTTGTAGTTATTACTGAGAGATTTTAGACAGGGTTTTATTTTAAGACAAGTTTGTGTCTGCAGCTGGAAGCAGGCAAACTAAAAAGCTTAATAAAGGAGAAATTTTTGTTATAAAATCATTAAGTTGCAGAATAATATAAGTATCTGAAACTTAGAGGCCATTAAACAGAATATTATAAAAATCAGACATATAGAACTCAGAAAATGTTGGCATCATGTCGTTTTTGTCTGCTCTATGGATTTTTGTTTTTTGACCTTAAGGTACAGAGAGTTTATATTTTAGTCATTTTAAAGCACAAAGTGTCCTTTCTTGGGCTGTTTTGTTTTTTCTCTCTTTGTCTTAGAGTCAGATGCCCTTTTGACTTAGGACAGAGATTTTGGAAGAAATTTTTAAACAACCATGCTTGGGTCGAAAGAGGGAGGCCATACCCTAACTCCAGAGCCAGTTTTTAAATAACAATATTATCCGTATCTGAAAGACACCTAATCTCTGACAAATCAAATCCAGTGAGCAGATGGAGAGACCAGAGCAAGCAGAGTACGAAAAAGCTTTGACATAAAAACTTTGGGGTCCATGCCAGTTGCAGTAGTGAAGGAAGCAGGGGCTAGTAGAACGGGGACCTTACCTGCATCACCCTAGCCCAAGGAGAGTGGTTACAGCCAGGGCTTCCTCTGGAAGACAGAGCAAGTAGGAAAAAACAGATGTTCCTCAGAAACAGACTAAAGGAAGAGATTTACAAACAGGACAGTATTGAGGAGGGCTTGATGTACCCGTGGGACATAAACTGCAGGCTTCAGTGAGCCAACGAGAGGGACAGATTCCAGGCAAGCCAGCAGCATACTCCATGGGGAAGTTAGTGTAGAGGCGGCAGGTAGCAGTCTGCCTCTCAAAAAATCATGAAAATGTAGTATGCCCCTCAGGGGCAATTTGGCTGTGCTCAGTTCGATTTCCATCTCTGCAACACAAACCCAACAGACAACAGAGAACAACAACCCAATAAGAAAGAAAGAAAGAAAGAAAGAAAGAAAGAAAGAAAGAAAGAAAGAAAGAAAGAAAGAAAAAAGAAAGAAGCCAGAGAAACTCACATACATGGTAACCACCTTCACTCACACACCCAAACCAGAAGGACTGCCCCGAGTGGGTCTATGACCTCCTCAGATCTCACCTTTCGTCTCTCCAAATGTGCAGACTTCAAAACAGAACAGAATAATTCACCAGTCAGTCCAAGCTTCAAAAGGACACTAACCAGAAATGCTTACTTTTATTTTGCTTTCAATTTGCATTTTGGGCCAGCTATAGTTTAGGCTTATCAAGTCCACTTTGGACTTGCTTTCTCTGACACCTATCTCTTACCAGCAACCATGAATCTGTGGCAGCCTTGTAGTCTAGGCTCCTCTGGGCCTATCAAGTCCGTTAAGATTTGCTTCCTTTGGGGTCTATCCCAGACTCCTGGCTCTGAGTCTGAGGTTACCCAGGAATCTTGCTGGTGCCTCCAGCAAGTTTGTGATCCTTGGGAAAAGACCATAGTCTCAATCCAATTATATGTAAAAGATTTATTGATTAGCTGCTAGCAGGACAAACAATCTCTGAGTCAAATTAAAGATTTCTCTGAGAAGGAGATTGAGGAAAGAATTTTTTTAATTGATAAATCAGTATTTTCACTTTTTAAAAATTTTTATTGATTACTGTTTGTTTACTTTGTGTCCCACAGGTAGCTCCTTCCCTCTTCCCCTCCCAATCCTACTCTCCCTCCCTCTTCTCCACCCATGCCCCTCCCCCAGTCCAGTGATAGGAGAGGTCCTCCTCCCCTTCTATCTGATCCTAGTCTATCAGGTCTCACCAGGACTGCCTGCATTGTCTTCCTTTGCGGCCTGGTAAGGCTGCACTCCTCTGAGGGGGAGGTGATCAAAGAGCAGGCCAATCAGTTCATGTCCGAGACAGTCCCTGTCCCCATTTCTAGGGAACCCACTTGGACACTGAGCTGCCACGGGCTACATCTGTGCAGGAGTTCTCTCCATTAATGGTCCTTGATTGGAGTATCAGTCTCAGAAAACACCCCTGTGCCCAGATTTTTTGGTTCTGCTGCTCTCCTTGTGGAGCTCCTGTCCCCTCCAGGTCTTTCTATCTCCCCCTTATTTCATAAGATTTTCTGCACTCTGCCCAAAGTTTGGCGGTGAGTCTGAGCATCTGTTTTGATACCCTGCTGGGTAGTCTTTCAGAGGCCCTTTGTGGTAGGCTCCTGTCCTGTTCCCTGTTTTCTCCCTCTTCTGGTGTCCATCCTCTTTGCTTTTCTGAATGAAGGTTGATCATCTTACCCAGAGTCCTCCTTCTTGCTTAGCTTCTTTAGGTGAACAGATTTTAGTATGTTTATCCTATATTATATGTATAATGTGCACTTATGAGTATATGCGCTGTGTGTCTTTCTGTTTCTGGGATACCTCACTCAGGATGATCTTTGCAAGTTGCCACCATTTTCCTGGAAATTTCATGATTTCCTTGTTTTTAATTGCTGAGTAGTATTTTTAATAATTAATTTAATTTTATTTTTTATGTGCGTTGGTGTGATGGTGTCAGACCCCCCTGGAACTAGAGTTATGGACAGTTGCGAGCTGCCATGATGGGTGCTAGGAATTGAACTTGGGTCCTTCGGAAGAGCAGACGGTGCTCTTAACCACTGAGCCATCTCTCCAGACCCCTGAGCAGTATTCCATTGTGTAAAAGGACCACAATTTCTGTATCCATTCCTCAACTGAGGGACATCTGGGTTGTTTCCATCCTCTGGCTATTACAAATAAAGCTGCTATGAACATGGTTGATGCAAGAATTTTTAAGGGGAAAACCACAAGAATTCCAGTATCTATGCAAGCAAGCAAAAACTAGTCTCTTCTGCCAAGTTACATGGTTAAGGCAACTCAAAACTATCTCTGGGGAACTGTGTAAGCAAGTAATAGAAACAAAAAAGCAGTTAGTCATGTCATAACAAGTAGATAGTCATAACTGTATATTTCTGAGTAGGGATCACTGAGTCAGGGTTACTAGGAACTTATCTTCTAAGAACTGGAGTCAGAGACAAACTACTAGTGGGTACCAAGATGATACCCTTCATAAAATGAAGTTTCTTTAAGCCATCACATTTGCTTTCCGTTTCAGAAGGTTAGTCCATTATCATTATGGCAGGGAATATGCTGGCAATTGGATAGGCATGGTGCTGGAGATGCATCTAAGAGCTTTATATACTGAGGCACAGACAACAGGCAGAGAGAGAGAGACTCTTAACCCACCTTCAACAACATACCTCCTCAAGAAGTACACCCCTACTTCAGTAGGGCCACACCTCCTAACCATTCCCAAAGTATGCAGCAATATGAGCCTCTAGATGTCATTCTCATTGAAACTGCCACACAGGAGGTTCCCCTTTGCTGCCCACTTTTCCTGCAAACAACATAGTTTCATTGTTCTTTACAGACAACTCAATCTCTGTTGTGTGTGTGTGTGCCTGTATTTGTCACATTTCCTTTACCCTTCTATCTGTTGATAGACATTTAAACTGGCTCTATATCTTGACGCTTTTGAACACTGACCAGCGGACATTTTATTTCATGTTTTACTATAGCAGTGTGTGCTATAGTAATTTTGTAATTGGAGCAATACCTCCATCCAGTTGCTCCATTGTAACAGCAACTAGCTATGATGTTTTGGAAGAAAGTGAAGCAACTCTGTGGCTTATTGCTCAGTCAGTTTATGGCCAAACTGTGGCCATCAGTGTCACAGCTGGCCTCTCATTTTGTTACTATTTTCCCAAGCTCTTTTTTTTTTTTTTTTGTTAACTAACAAGATCCAGCTTCTCAGACTTAGCTTTGACCTTACCACGGCCTCATAAACATTTGTTGGTCTACTTATTTACCTATTTTAAAGTGTTTCTACCTAATTTTAGAAGCTGTTGTCCTCTCTTGTCACTCACAAATGGTTCTTTGACAAATCCTTCAACATCATCTTGTGCAAGGTTGGGGGTTGGTTAATTGGCTTTTATGGTCTCCCCATTGTTGGGGATTGATCGGGTGCTATGCATTCTAATGCCAATTACTGCCTCCCATCCCGTGAGATCTGGTTGCTTCCCAGACCAGGGGTGTGGGTGGGGAGGCACATTCTCACACACACCTATCCTTCTTGTGTAAACCTTGCTACACCTAATTTAAAGTGATGGCTAATAAAAAAAAAATGCTGAACCTTCGGATTTGGCAGAAGAAAGGAAGGTGGAGTTTGGGGTTTGCAGGGTGGGGTTGGAGGATCAGGAGGCGAGAGAAGGAGGAAAGTGAGAGAGGATGGACTAAGGGGTCCAGCTGATAGAGAGACACAGCCCACCAGGGATGACCTACTGGCCAGTAATATGGGTTGTATAGATAAGAGATTGTTAACTAGCCCAGAGGGTTGGAATCTGCCTGACCCAATGCTTTAAGCTTGTAAAATAAGCCATAGTTTCTCTGTGTCAATTATTTTGGAATTGAGCGGGATTAAAGAAAACTGTTGTTCTATTAGATAAACTCCTACACCCCCACCTCTAAGCTGAAACCCATATTCCGGACCTTCCCAGTCTTAGTGGGTTTGTTCCCTTGTCACTGACCTCATTCTGATGGGCGACGCTGACTCTTGCTTTCTTTAGATACATGCTTGGTTTCCCCCCCTTTTTCTTGTAACTTCAGGGAGAGAGGGCTTCACCCTTTCCACAACTAACTCACATGACTGCATTCCTCTTTTGTCTATAGCAATTTGTGTATCTTTCTCTGACATAATGGAATTATAGATGAAATTCATACTTGTTAAAATATAGTAGACTAAGTAAAAACAACTGTTCTTTTATTTTATTTACTATTAAATTCTACTCTCATAATTATTGTTTTAATCTTCTTTTAGAATAAACACTATCATAAACATGTGTAGTATAAATATGTTTGTTTATATAAATGTGTATAGCAAACACAAATCACTAAGTACCAATCATTCTGCAAATTGATTTTAATTTTATTTCTTGAGACAGGGTCTCTATGTAGTTCTGTCTGTCCTGGAGCTTATTACGTAGCCAGGTTAGTCTTGAGCTCCCAAATTCACAGAGATGTACCTGCTTCTGCCTACTAAGTGCTGGGATTAAAGGCGTGTACTACCTTGTGTGGGTCTTTTGGTTTTTCAAGACAGTTCCTCTGTGTAGCCTTGGCTGTCCTTGACTTGCTTTGTAGACCAGGCTGGCCTGGAACTCACAGAGCTCCACTTGCTTCTGCCTCCTGAGTGCTGGGATTACAGATATGCACCACTCACTGAGCCAGGGTTCTGGCTTTTAAAGATCAACATTGTATTTCATTCAACAAGTTTTTGTCAAGCACTTAGTAGCTATAGATCAGTCCTTATGCTTGAGCTTGGGTATTTGTTTCTTGCCCCAATAGGAATTACTGTGTTGATCAGTGTTTTAATTAGAGTTTCTATTACTGTGAAGAGACACCATGATTCTTCCAGAAGAAAACATTTAATTAGGGCTGGATAACAGTTCAGAGGTTTAGTCCATTATCATCATGGGTGGGTGGGTGGGGGTGCATGGCAGAGGGCAGGCAGACATGATGCAGGAGAAGGAGCTGAGTTCTACACGTTGATCAGCAGGCAGCAGGAAGAGAACTGGCTTGAGCATCTGAGACCTCAAAGCCCGCCCCCACAGTGACACACTTCCTTCAACAAGAGCACACCTACTCCAACAAGGCCACACCTCCTATAATGCCACTCCCAAGCATTCCAACACTTGAGTCTCTGGGGCCATACCTGTTCAAATCACCACAACCAGCATTCTGTCACTGTTCAAATAAGGAGGGCTGGTTTGTTTTTTCATCATGGTTTCAGAGGTTTTAGTCCATGGCTAGCTATCCTGTGGTTTAGGGTGAAGCAGCTGTTTAGTTGCTTGTGGCAAAGGAGAACGAGGCTGGCGTACCAGAGTGACCTAAGTTACCTCCATATGCTACACCTCATAAAGGGTCTTCTCCCTCCTAATAGGGCCACAGGCTGGGAATCAAAGCTTCACAAATGGTAGCATTTTCTAATGTAGTGCAAGCGAATCTTGAGCCTCATCCTGTTTCAGTGCCTATGTGGTCTGCTCATCACTAATAAAACCTACATGGCAGGTTCAACTTCTGTTGAAGAGGTCTAGCATAATTTATTTAAGCACTCATTTACTGAAGGGCATTTGAGCTTTTCTTTTTCTTTCTTTCTTTCTTTTTTTCTTTCTTTCTTTCTTTCTTTCTTTGCTAGTACAATGAATGCTATGGTGAATATTGTTGTATACACTCCCATGAGTTTTGATGTGAGGCAAAAATCATACCTTTAAAGCTTCTGGGACAAAGGGTATGTGTGCTTGAAAGTTTGATTACAGTACTTCCTAAGAGGCTGTAGCAATGTATTTTACCAATGGCAACCAGACCCCTGGCCTCAGTCCCTTCATTATCCCCAGAACCTCATCTGCTTCTCCTTTTGCTTGTACCTCTCTTCAGTCTCTTTGCCAGAAAGAAGCTCCTGTCCTTCTCTTAGCTCCTAATAGTGTGAATATTCACACCATTTGGCTATTCCTTAAGTTACTGATCTACTTTTTCAATTCTCTTCATCACTGTCTTGCTAAATGTCCCTTTGTTACCTCCTCTGCTATAAATATTTCCCTAAGGTCCTTGTCATAAGGGCACCATGCTTACTAGACAGCCCTAGGCTTCACAACTGCCACACGCAATGACCTGGTCTAAAGTCTTAGTCTAGTTAAGCTTGGGGTATCATTGTGTCTTCCTCAGTGTCCACCTGGCTTCTACCAAGTATAGTTCTCTTGTTCTCTTCCCAACTTCCTGAGGGCTTCCTAAATACTGGAAACATTTCTGACTTTGTTAGGCCTTCCTCTCTCCTCATTGTTCCTTCCTGATACAACCTACCGCCTGGCTTTTTTTTTTTTTTTTAATCTTCTATATAAGGCTAAAATAGTCAGCCCTATGCATGAATTTCCAATTGCTAGGCTTCCATGTTTGTGAAATCATCTTTAAATGATCAGAATGGAACTCATCATCTCTCTGCCTTGACATCTTCCTTTCTTGGCAACCAAATCACATTCTTCCAGTCATCCTTGTTCAAAATATCAGCACATGTCTTCCATCCCCCCCTCCCCTGCCTTTGGACCATATTTTCTGTTCCTTGCCAGGCATCTTGATGTCTACAGGTTTAATGGGTTAAACAAAGTTTAAAAGGAAACTACAGTAATTCTCAGAGATTTGCTTTCTAGGTCTCTAAAACAAAATATTTTAAAGCATTTCTCCACTTATTAGGCTAAAGAATGCTTTCTTATGTACTTAAGGGAAGCCTTGGAATATGTTCGAGCAATGCATGCTCAGAAAAGAATATCATTCTGTAATAAAAGCATTTTGATGAATCATTTTATTGAATCCCTCCAGTCATGAGTAAAAAGAGAGAGCTAGGCTTGGCAAGAGCTATGCAGAGCCGAGTAGACATCTTGCTTGGCACTGTCCCTTACAAACCAGAAAGTAAAAACCTGTGCGGTTTATTGCAGACAGATTGCATGACCAGTGTGAGAAGAGCCACAGCCATCAAGTGTGGATTCTAAACAATTTTCTTCTTACTAAAAATTACCCTGGCTCAAAATTCTTTTAAGTGATGCTCAGCTGTTTCATTTGCTCTCAGACTTGGTCCTGCGTGGGTTTGTGAAAGGTGTCTTTTCAGTGCTAGATATTAAAGAACACTACTTGTTCCTCTATTGGTGAGTGGAAAAAACTTGCCTCAGCATTACTGGAGTACACCGGCACATTTGACTTTTCTAAAAGGACACACAGGCGAGTACATGCATTATACTTTCTTCTGAGTTTTAGAACATTGATTTTTATCTACCCTAGCAGCACATAGTTCTAAAATTACATACGGCCTTTTCTATCTTCACAGCAATTATGTCCTTATTTTGCATTTCATTTCATTTCAAGCAGTATTTTCAGACTTTAATATGATCAAAATGTAAGAAAAACAAAAAAATTCATTTCTTTCCTTTTCTCTAAAAGTAAAAAAGAGACACATTTTGTGTAACAACCACCAAATGTTTATGTCTAGATACACGTTTCTAGTAGTGACTTTACATGCTTTGATTTTAAGGAATCACCACCTAAGAAAGATAAAAGTGTCAGTTAGTGGGTGGGAGAGATGGTTCAGCAGTTAAGAGCACTTGGCTGCTCTTGAAGAGGATCTGGGTTCAATTCCCAGGACACAATGGCAACTCAGGACAAGTCACAACTCCATAATCAGATTCCGGGGAATCTGCTCTCTTCTGACCTCTGCATCAGGTATGCACACATAAATGAAGGCAAAGCACTTCTACACATAAAATAAATATATCTAAAAAGAAAACAAGTAAAAAGTATCAGCTATGATTCAAGGAACTGGAAATTCTCACACTGGTATGGATAAATAGAAATGCAAAATTTCCCAAAAGCAGGGCTAGGGTGTGAGCACTCAGGGTTTCATTCTAGAGTGAAAACAAGTGTCCATATCCATTCCAGCTATTAGAGGCAGACTGACTCTAGTATCAGCGAAGGATCTTGTCTGCCAGCAGACCAGCCATAAGGTCTTATTGGCTCTGCTGGTTGTTTGTTACCGTTTTTGTGAACTTGACACAGCTAAAGTCATTTAGGAAGAAGGAATCTTAACTGAAGAACTATATCTAGCAGACTGGCCTATAGTCAAGTCTGCGTTGTGGAGCGTGCTAATGACCTACTGGTTGAAGCCAGTTCCAAGACTCATGACTACTTAGACTAAAAAAAAAAGGAACCCCCCCTCCCTACCTCTCTAGTCTTTGGAGACAAGATCTTGCTATGTAGCTGAGGTTAGACTCAAATTTGTGGCTCTTGATAAAAACAGCCAATTTCAGTTTTGGCCATATATGTCATACATCTCATTGAGTTTGTTGTTATCTGGTAAATTTTATTCAAAGGTTGTTAAAAGAATAAATATTATGCTTTCCCTGCCTTTCCCTTTATGTGAGCCAATTAAATACTGATTTAGATAATAGTGTAAGCAAAATGTAAGTGATTTCTAGACTCTAATATTTTGGAATATTTTCTCTTATGCAATGCATATGCCATAGGATCTGGTATGATATTTTTCATCATAAAAAATGTTTGTTCAGGAAACTCAACACCTCAGCTCTGTGTCTAATGAAAGGCTTAGAAACTTGAGACTCATTACTGGAGATTTCTAAGCATGGGGCAACATGCTTAGACTATTGATTAGGACATTGATGATGTAAAAGGCCTTCTTGAGTCAGATTAAGGTACATTATAATAACCAAGTCTTCATTTTTAAGAGAGCAGCTGTTGCTTTGTAGTTGTATAAACTGAGAGATGCAAAGGGTTATTCAGTTTGTTGTTCAGTCATTTAGCAATCAAATATCAGAGTTAAAGCAGAACATGAATTCTGGTCTAAATTCTCTGCTGAACTATTTTTTAAGAGTTAGTAGGCAAACTGTTTTAACTGCCAAAAGAAAACCATCAAACTAAAACCAAATAAGCAAAGGAAACCTTAAGCCTTAAAAGTTGCATCATGGTGTTTATGAAAATTACTGGGAAGAGAGCTTCTTTAGATTGCCTCCCAAAAACCCTCCTCTTACGTGACACATAGGTACAACAGTCTGGGAGGGATGACTTTAAACAATGAAATATGCCTGAGTGCCTGCTACAGATGTCTGAATTTTGCTACATGTGGTATTTTCTCCACATCAACCCCCAGTTCAAGGATTTGCCAAAACAATTCTTGGAAAAACTTGTTAACTTGGAGATTCATATAGGAATAAAAGGGTTTATTGAGAATGGCTGAGCCTGCAACTCTGTGCAAGTCTTTTTACTGAACAGCTAACATAAGCATAAAATACACATAAAACACAGGTTTTCTAATGTTCATTTTGACTCCTTCCTTCCCCAAATTGACTAAGCCTGGAAGGATCCATAGCACAGGGCTCATCCCATGCTTCCTTCACAGAGTCTATAATAACAACCCCTTGCTCATCTCTGGAGAGGCGATGGTTCTTCTAGGAATCACTCTTGCCTGAGAACGTTTGATATTCTACTGCAGAGTCAACTTTCTCCTGCTCCACAGGCCAGAATCTGCTGCTAGGTGTATTCCCAGGACAAACTCCTGCCAGTGACAACAGGACATATGCATGAGAATATGATTCTGCTTAAAGCGAGGCAGCCAAGAATGCCTTGGTGGAGAGAGCAGGATGGAAGGATATGGTTGTGTAAAATATTACATTCACAGCTCTTCCCAACTCTGAGCTCCCCAGAAGGCTGCCTAGCTGAGCCTAGGGGCTGATTCCATTCCTCCAAGTGCATGCTTGAAACACAACAGCATCCATTCACTGTGTGATCATGGCTCTGAATGTAGTCCATTCTACTCTGTCTTCACAGCCTCTTCTATGCAGCAGGCAGGAGATAAAGGATGAAAAAGATGAGAGTAGCACATGCCTTGTGATGTGTTTCCCCCCTGAAGAGAACTGCTTTTCTGGCTTTGGATAGTGTCTTTAAAACCCAACTTTTGAAATGTCCTTACTATTATTTTTTAAAATGTAGTTGTAGGTGCGTGTTCAAAATGAGTACAATCATGCAAGAATCTAAGCCGGAAACTTACAGATAAACCACAGAGAAGAAGGTTGGTTTTCCTTTCCCTGTAGCTATGAGGGGAGCCAGGGCAGAGCTCTCCTCCTCTGAAGGGAAATGTGACTACTGAAACAAAAGGAAAAGCTCTCCAAGGAGGAGGTAACCAGGACATGTAACCCAAGAAGCTGGTCTGATGGCATCCCTTCCCTGTCCCCACCCTCCCTGTTCCATCCCTAGGGAAGGCTGTTGGAGCAAGAGACTCACTCAGTCTGTGGAGAGCCAGCTGTTTTCCTTAGGCAGCACTTTTGACTTACAATTTGGGGGACTAAAGCACTATCTTTTTCCTTCTCCACCCAGATGAAATCATTTCCTTTCACCATCCTGAAGCTTCGTTCTCGTGGGAAAGAGGAGTTGGTGCTGTAAGGAGGTTCGGAGGGAAGAGGAGAGGAGGAACTTATAAACATACCCCAGGTTTAATATGTCTGCTGGTAAGAAACACATGCTCACACAGACAGGATGCTTTAAGGTCTGCTGTGTTTGTGAGGATCAACCACTTTTCTCAGCTTTGCCAAGGCAGACCCTGAAAATGGACCCTGCTGTGCCCTGGAAGGGATCCTTGTTAGTTAGCTATGATAACATTTCTGTCTTTTTAGAGATTATTTGTAGAGGAATTTTAATCCGGCAACCTGGCTGCTCTGATCAGATCCAAAGACTTTCTTGGTCTGTGTGGTCCAGCTGGAATGCAGACAGGCCCTTAGTACACAATCTTAATTCCAAACAATGAAGGTAAAGTTAGGTTTGTAGAAGGAAGCACTAATGTTTGAAAGTGATGTCTAATCGAGAGGCAGACAAAGTGACAAATCAGAGAAAGATTTGGTAGAATAGAATATGCCCAACTCTCATGAGAGGAGAGAGGAAAGAGAGAATTTAGAGTAGCAGAGAGAGAAGAGGAAGAGAGAGAGAGAACACACACAGTTTTACCTGGACTGTTGTACAGGTTGCAGAGAGAACAATCTAGACACAGGTGAAGACAGATAAACCAGAGAAGGCGAAGGAGCCAGAAGATAAAAACAGATTGCTAGAGATAGTTTGAGGCCAAGCAGAACAATTCAGTCAGAAGCTAAGAGAAGCCAGTTTGAATCTGTCAGCTGAGTTCAACCAGCCAGCTACAGTTCAGAAGGAACTAGAAAGGGTGACCTTATTCAGTAGTAAGTCTCCGAGGCTGAAAGCATTTTAGGCCTGGATTAGATTGTATGGAGCTAGAAGCTTCCAGGACTAGGCCTAGGGTAGCAGATTGAGGCAGTGAGACTCTAAGATGACAGTTACATGTGGCAAATAAAAGATACTTTTGCAATTGTTAGTGAGTTATACAATATCAAAATGTTCTTGGAATTTTGAGGTAATTTTCAAAGTCATGTTAAATCAGAGGATGGAGGAAATACCCTCTAATCCTCTTATATTTACAAAAATGGAAATCAGTAAACTTTGCCTTCACCCCAAGCATATGGAACCTGAAAGAGCATAAGGGACCAGAAGCAAACCCTTATGTGTCCTAAAACTGGCATTGCAACCTAGAGAATGAATACATTCATTCACATATACTGTCATCTTTTAATAATTGAAGTATTTCCACAACTGGGCATGATGGTGCAGCCTTTAATTCCAGGCAGATGCAAGTGGATATTTTTGAGTTCAAGGCCAACCTGGTTGGAATAATAAGCTCCAGGCTAGTCAAGGCTACATAGTAAGACACTGTCTCAGAAAAAAAAAAAAAAAAAGAAACCCTCAAACAATAAAAGATTTCCACAATACAATGTTATTTCTTCAAATCACATTTAGGAGTCTTTCTTGGATGTAAATGGGATGTGGGGGACGCAACTGGGGATGAGAGGTAGGAAGGGAAATTATAGTTGGAAATTTTGTGTTCCACTTGCCTATCCAAATTAAATTATGAGATAAGTCAGGAAGAGATACAATATCTGGGTAGCATTTGGAGGACATTTTCATGTGTTTTTACAGTAACGGCCAGTCATACTGGCATTAGAGGAGCCACCTCTCCAGAATGACCCTCCACACATGGCCATGATGGATAGAGGACACTGCTGCCTCAAGATACTTAATAAAGAGGCAGTAGGAGTCAAAATTGTGGCTTCCAGATGGGACTACCACTACCTCCAGCACACACACACACTTGCACACACACACCCAACACACACTCAAACATATAGCCTATGTGTATAGTTAGCCATTTTTATTTCACTTTCAGTAATTATTATTACTTTGGCCTCATTTTCATCCCTGTTGTTGCATTATAGATTGACAACCCATTAAGAGCGAGCCCTGATTTCAGATGTTCTGCCTTGTGGTCCCTTAAAACAGTCACCTGGACCAGGAGATCTGCCCAGTAGCTCCTCTTGGTACATGGCATCATGCTCAGCAAAGTTCTTAGTTTCCTTTGTGATCCTGGCTCTGAACAGAGAGAATGACGGCAGCTCCCAATCTTCATGAGGTTAGTGGTGACCTCCCCAGGGCCTTCCTCCTTGGACCTTGCTCCCAGGGAAGGATACTCAAAGCTGAAGGGGGAGAAATAGAAATCCTCCAGTAACAGCAAAGATAATGCTTTAAAAAAAAATAATAATTGTGACCCTGAAAGGTTTTTTAAGACAATATTGGCAGCCCTGGCAGGGACCGTACAAACGTCTCTTTTTTCAGGGTATTATCCTCAGTTCATATATTTAGCCAAAAGATGAAACATCCCTGAATGACTCCATCCAATTCTTCTCGAGTAGCCAAGCTCCTCAGTGAAATGAGGTTTGCGTTCTCTTTTCGGCGAATTTCCGAAAATTTAATGTCGCTGATTGTTTCTGCTTCTTCGGTTTTCTTGCTATCTCAGCCGTTTGAGGGGAGACTTCATCTCCTTCTTGTTCTCAGAAATTACTGTAGCAGTCATAACCAGAACTGCAGTGCGGATTCTGTGCTTTAATCCCTGCCAAGCCTCCTATCCTCCACGCTCTGGGGCAGGGTGGGGGTGGGGCTGGGGGTAGGCTTCCGGAAGACACTGCCTCAAGCAGCAGGATGGAATTGTGGCAGAGGCCGAGGAGCACAGCTGACTGGGATTTGAAAGAAAAGCGCGTATTCGTCGTTAGGGAACTGAACAGTTTCTTCCACCAGAGAACACTTGGATTAACAGCGAGTACTTTGGCCATAAAAGTGTCAGATAAGTGCCTGAAGCACATCTCTTGACCCTGAAGTTGAGGCTAACAACTCATGGACGGGGTCAGAAACTGAAAAACTGTGATGTCAATGGAGCTTAATGGCCGAGCGCTATTTCTTACCAAGTTTTCAGAAGCCATTCAAGCTACAGTTAGCACTTCCTGTTTGCTTAAGAAAAGCTTATTCACAGCTACTGATCCATGTTTATTGATATTTATCAGGGACACAAAAGTAAATATAGTTGAAATGCTTAATTTATTCATTTGGTCTTTTTCCTTCCTGCTCTGGACATACTTAATTTCCTACAATATGTATATTTTAAACAAGCCACCTGCTGACATGGAAGTTTCTGGTTTCCTTGAAGACTCAGTTTTGTCACGTGCTGTTTTTCTGCAGGTTGGCTTGTGAGAGGGCATGTGATATTTTGCTGTGAGCTCTCACATGTGAGGGGCGTGACTTTGGTCAGCTGAGAGCATCCATGGGTGGACTCTGAAGAGAGGAGATACATAAAGGCCCACACACACAGGGAGGCATTACTGTTTGGATTGACATTGCTGAGCTGAGATTCATGCTTCGACACTTGACTTCATAGTGAGAGATGTTCTAGATGATCCAACGAAGTCTGGCTGCTTTTGCTGACTTGTCCTGATCTTTTGAATCCCTTTGCTGCTTTTTGTCGACTTTTGGACTGGTCTGCTGGCATCCTGACGACTGAGTTTAGTAAATCCCTAAACATTGACTCTAATCAGCAGCTCCTTTCTCTACTAATCTCCTACCTAAGGTTGTAGGGGGTGGGTGGAAGGGAGGTAAAGGTGCATATGAACCCTAAATAAAGTAGGTTTGGTGCATATGAACCCTAAATAAAGTACGTTTGGAAAACTCCGACCTGCCATTTTGTTGTTAGCTTTTAACACACGACTTTCCTCTGTTATAGTGAAACTCCACCCTTTCCTTGCTTTTCTTTGACAAGTTATCTTTTGGATTTTGTGTGCCCTGTAGGGTCTCATTTCTGAAATCTTCCTGAACTGCTGTCCTTATCCCTTCCCATATGCTGCGCTTCTCCTTGTCTACTCAGCCTTTCATCAGAGTAACTTAGTGCCGAGTCTTCCTGATTCTTTGAAATAACCACATGGCTCTCTCTAGTGCTTAGATGCATAGTAGCTCCTAAATTAATAGTTGTTGGATGGGTGAATAGATAGACTCCAGAAGACTGAGCAAACAAGTAAACTTTTCCAGTTGGGGGAGCAGAATAGCTTTCCAATGTTACGCATGCTTCAGTTTCATTTGGAGAACTTTCAAATCGTAACCACAGGGGTTTCGTCTGAAACACAATAAACTACTAGACAGGCTGCAGAAAATTCATTACTACAGAGGGGAAATGTGGGGAGATTGTAGAGGCCCAGGAGGAATAATTCACCCATTAAACGGACATTTAAGTTTTTTTTCGTCTATTAGAATTAAAGCTGTTAAGAATGTTTATGTACAAGGTTTTTGTCAATTTAAGTTCTTAAATCCTGGACAAATGTCTAGGAGTTCCTGGGGTAAGTGGGTTGCAAGATTTGGAAGAGGCTACTGATGAACTTGGTTTTGTTATGCATTATATTGGTTAGAAGAACTCAGCAAAAGACTTTCAGAAAACATATTTCTATTACACCCCTATTCATTTTATGAAAAGTGATGTTGATCAAAAAATTGTATATGAATTTTTGTACCATCAGCTTTAAATATAAGCCAAAAATTGTGGACAACTTGAACGTCGTTTTAATGGGTGAAAGTTTTACATCACAGAATGGTGATCACCAGTAACAACTGAGCCAGTTTTTGTCACAAACAACAATCTAAATGGATCTCAAAATCAATATAAGCAGTCTCAAAAGGCAATATACTATAGTTCTATTTTTATAACCCTAAAGAATAAACCTATGGAAGAAAGAAAATAGATTAGTGACTACCAGGGGTAAGGAAGGGAGTGACTACATAAGGCAGGTCTTTCATGCTGACAAAGTTATTCTTTATTCATATGGTGGTAATGATTCCAAAGATCTACACAGATGAGTAAAGTACACAGATCCATGGTCATCCACATCCATTCATTTATATCCATCACATAGTAACATTCTCCTCACAACCAAGTGACAGGTAAAAATTACTTAAAATTGAATAAAGTATATCGGTTATTTTCAGTAATTGTGATGGCAATTTTTGGTTGTCATCTTGACTACATCTGGAGTTAACCAAAGCCCTAAATGTAGACCACACCTGTGAGGGATTTCTGCTAAATATGAAGTGGGATTCAAGCAGCCTCCATTGGGCCCTCCTTGGTACTTTGGGCATCTTTGGGTCTGTGGTTTGTAGCATGGTTATCTTGTACTTTACGACCCAAATCCAAGTGAATACATACCATGTTTGCCTTTCTGGGTTTGAGTTATATCACTCAGAAGGATATTTTCTAGTTTCATCCATTTGTCTGCAAATTTCATGATGTCATTGTTTTTAATAGCTGAGTGATATTCCCTTGTGTAAATGTACCATGTTTTCTTTATCTATTCTTCAGTTGAGGGGCATCTAGGTTCTTTCTAATTATTGGCTATAAGAGTAAAGCTGCTATGAACATAGCTGAGCAAGTGTCCTTGTGATATGGTAGAACATTTTTTGGGTGTAACCAGGAGTGGTAGAGCTGGGTCTGGAGGTAGATCTATTCCCAGTTTTCTGAGAAACCATCAAATTAATTTCCAATGTGGTTGCACAAGTTTGCACTCCCCCCAGCAACGGAGGAGTGTTCCCTTTGATTCACATCCTCACCAGCATGCGCTGTCACTTGAGTTTTTGATCTTAGCCATTCTGATGGGTATAGGATATGAGCCATTTTGATCCCTGATGACTATGCCGAACATTTTTTTAAATTTATTTTTTTATTCTTTGGCTAGAAAAGCTTCCTAGAGGAGGTTTTATTTGACTTGGGTAGTAAAATGGCAATATGTGTTTGTGGTATAGAAATGGTGATAGGTTGGGATGACTGATTTTTTAAAATTCTTTTTTAATTTTTTAAAATTTATTTTTAAATTTATTAAAATTTATTCACTTTGTATTCTAGTTGTAGCCCCCTCCCTCATTCCCTCCCAACCCCATCCTTCCTCCCTCTTCTCCTCCCATGGCCCTTCCCCAGTCCAGTGATAGGGGAGGTCCTCCTCCCCTTTCCTCTGATCCTAGCCTATCAGGTCTCATCAGGGCTGGCTGCAATGTCTTCCTCTCTGGCCTGGTAAGGCTTCTCCCCACCACCATCAGGGGGAGGTGATCAAAGAGCCAGCCACTGAGTTCATGTCAGAAATAGTCCCTCTTCCCATTACTAGGGAACCCACTTGGAGACTGAGCTGCTATGGGCTACATCTGTGCTCATGTATAGTCCTTGGTTGGAGTCTCAGTCTCAGAAAAGAACCCTGGGCCCAGATATTTTGGTTCTGTTGCCCTCCTTGTGGAGGTCCCTCCCTTTCATGTCTTTCTATCTCCCCCTTCTTTCATAAGATTCCCTACACTCTGCCCAAAGTTTGGCTATGAGTCTGAGCATCTGCTTTGATATCCTGCTGTGTAGAGTCTTTCAGAGGCCCTCTGTGGTAGTCCTTTCTTTAAGTGCATCTCAGCTATTAGAGATTCCTCTGTCAAGAATTCTCTGTTTAGATCTGTATCCCATTTTTAAATTGGGTTATTTGTTTTGTTGATGTCTAGTTTCTTGAGTTCTTTATATCTTTTGGATATCATCCCTGTGTTGGCTGTAGGCTGTTTCTTATTCTGAATGCTGCAATTTTGCCATTTTGATGGTGTCCTTTGCCTTAAAGAAGCTTTTCAGTTTCAAGAGGTCCCATTTATTGTTGGTCTTAGAGTCTGAGCTATTGGTGTTCTGTTCAGAAAGTTGTCTCCTGTGCCAATGAGTTCAAGTTTATTCCTCAATTTTTCTTCTGTTAGGTTTAGTGTATCAGGTTTTATGTTGAAGTCTTTGATTCACTTGGACTTGAGTATTGTGCAAGGTGATAGATATGGATCTATTTGCATTCTTCTACAAGGAGACATTGAGTTAGACCAGCACCATTTTTGAAGATGCTGTCTTTTTTCCATTGTATAATTTTGGCTTCTTTGTCAAAAATCAAGTGTCCATAGGTAAAATGTGGATTTACTTCTGGGTATTCAACTCACTTCCATTGATTAACCTATTTGTTTTTATGCCAATACCATGCCATTGTTATTACTATTTTATTACTAGTACAGCTTGACATCAGGGATCCTGTTACCTCCAGAAGTTTGTTTTGTTTGTTTGTTTTTAATCGTACAGGATTGTTTTAGATACCCTGGGTCAGGGAAAGGTTTGGTATGGGAACAGAGTGATCAGGTGGGGGAAGATGCAGGGAGAGAGTACTAGGAGAGACAACTGGAAAGGGGAAAACATCTCTGGGACAAGCTAGAAACCTAGGACATTGGAAAGTCCCAGGAATTTATGAGGGTGACACTAGCTAAGACTCCTAGCAATGGGGGATATGGATTCTGGACCAGCCATCTCTTGTAACAGGAAAGACTTCCTGTTACAATCCCTGGAGGGATTGGGACACCAACCCAGCCACAAAACCTTCAGCCTACAATTTGTCCTGCCTACGAGATGTGCAGGGCTAAAGATGGAGCAGGAATTGAGAGAATGGCCAACCAATGACTGGCCCAGGTTGAGCCCCATGCCATGAGAGAGAGAGAGAGCCCAGACTTGACACTATTAATGATACGCAGACAGGAACCTAGCATAACTGTCATCTGAGAAGCTTCACTTAGCAACTGATGGAAACAGATGCAGAGACCCATAGCAAAACATTACGTGGAACTTGGGTAATCCTGTGGAGGAGGGGGAGGAAGTATTGAAGGAGCCAGAGGGTCAAGGACGCCACAAAAAACCCTATAGAATCAACTAACCTGGCCCCATAGGGGCTCATAGAGACTGAACTACCAACCAGAAAGAATGCATGGACCTGACCTAGGCCCTCTGGCTAACAGATGTGTAGACTGGTTTTTATGTGGGACACCTAACAGCGGAAGCAAAAGCGGTCGATGACTTTGCTACTGCCTTTAGATCCTTTTCCCCTAACTGGGCTGCCTAGGCTAGCCTCAATAGGAAAAGATGAGCCTAGTTTTACTGTAACTTGATATGTCAAGGCTGATTGATGTCCATGGGATGCTTCCCTTTTTCTGAGAAAGGGAGAAAGGATGGATTGGGCAGAGGAGAGGTAAGAGAGGAGGAAGGGAAAGAGAGGAAGGGAAAGCTGCATTTGGATGTAAAGTAAATAAATAATAAATTAATTAGTAATTTAAAAATAAAATAATAACACTTTCTTTTATCTGTATCTTTAATGAGGTCTTTTTCTAATTCCTTTTAACAATAATCTGTGATCCTGTTAGATGGCTTTTGCCCTTGTTTTTCTAGCAAGTCCATTCCTTTGCTGGTATTAGAGCCTATTTCAGGATTCTGGCATTTACTGAAGACCACCTGAGACATCCAGTCTGAGCAACTGAGCAACTATTGGATTCTTGAACTTTCTGTTCATAGCCAGACATTGTTGGATAATGTGGTCCACAGCCTGTAAGTCATTTTAATAAATGGTGTGTGTTTGTATGTAGAAAGAGAGAGAGAGAAAAGAGAGAGATTGATTTAGACAGACAGAAAGAGATTTATTCTACAAGTTCTGTTACTCTAGAGAACTCAGACTGATAAGAGTAATGTACCAGCATCAATTTCCTGATTGTGATTCAGTATAAATTATAAAAATGTCATCATAGAAGCTGGGTGATTGGTTTTGTTTTTCAACATCTGTCTCTTTATAGTTATTTCACAATAAAGTCTACAACTTTATATTGATATTCATTAGCTGTGTTTTTAAATTTCATGCATAATAGATTCATAGCTAGATTTTACATTTTAATATAGTAACAATGTTTCCTAAGTGTATGAATTCAAGTCAGTCTATTTGTTGAATTCATACAGAATGAATGACATTCGTTCTCATGTTCTTCTACTGTCTACCCATCCTAGCACATGCTTTCATATATTCAGTATGATTTCAAAAACAGTATCATTTAGCTATCACATTGCCTTATTAATTTTATGGTGATTTGTGACAGATCTCTTTATTACATGAATGCCGTATTTTTTATGCTGATTTCATGTTTGTAAAGAAAATAGATTTTCCAAATTAATTCTTGCTACCTAGAGTTTAAGCCACGGGACTGGCGAGAGCAATAATGTGTGTCATAATTCTCATGTTTTGAGCTTTAGTAGAGTACTTTACTTCAAAGACAAGACATATTTCTAAGGTTTTCCTGAGGTAAGGATAAAATACTTCAGTCTATCAAATGATAGTCTTGATTTAAAAAAAAATATCACCAAACATCAATTTGTGGGGAGGAGAGCAATTTCCCTAATGTTTTCTTCTTGATTTGACATTCTCAAGCAGCAATTACAAGCTAAATATCATTTCAGTAAATGAGAAATTCTTATTTTCATGTGCTGAACGGCTTTATTGCACACTGAGGTTAATTGGGGGGCTTCTCCGGGTAATGATGAGCAGCTGCACTTGACTGCCCTCCTCCCCACACTCCACATCACTTTGACGGCACAGCACCCAAACAAAAGCCCTGGCAACGTGGGTGTCATTAAGCAGGACTGCAAACTTCGGCGTGATTGTATCTGAGAAGACATCACAGGGAGCCCGAGAGAACCACAAAGCTTGAGCAGAAAAGTTCCCGTGGGGAGGGTGCTCACCCGCTGCAGTGCTGGGATATGGCTACTGGCGTTACTTACTTACAGAAAAAATGTACTTGCCTCACATAATGACTTTAGTGGCAGATTTTTTTTTAAAATGTTGGTGACAATATTGGCTGAGATAGCTATGTGCAGAGAAGTGGGGGGAGACGCCTCTGACTGCTTTCAGGAGCTTGAAAAGTGTTTTCCCTGTCTTATAATGTCTTCAATAGCAATACTGAGTCTGTCGGGGCACTTTGAACGGCCCAGATTCTGTGTGCTTCTTGTGCATCATACCGGTTGATTCTCTCCATCAAGCCAAGGTAGACTTGGTATGCATACATTGTAAATGATACCTGGAACACTTACACAGCTTATCCCAGGTCACAGAGCCAACAGCACTCAGGTATATGCTCTTATGCTCCCAAACTCTCTTTTGTGCTGGTGGCCATGATCTACAGGAACTCACTGCTTCATAGAACAGTTACTAGGGCAGCAGCTTTTTCCCCTGCTCAGTTACGGATAGGCAGCATCACTGGGTAGATTACTGGCTAGTGTCCTCCTTGATCACCTCCATGCAGAACTGGAATGGCTCCCCTTCTCCTGGGTGGTATCTTTGCACTGTGGTGTTGGGGAATGAAAGTGGTTACACGGAAGTAACTTGCTTAGTCATGAAGGAAGAGGTCAAGAGACTATGCTTTCAAAGAGGTGGAGTGCTCCACTGGTCCTCCCCGATCTGACTTCGCCTCATGCTGTGGGCAATCTGCCCCATCCTCACCTCACCTCACTGTTTCTTCAACAAGTTTTGGAACGGTTGAGATTGCCATTTGTGGCTTGGTGGTGCTAGATAAGCTGTCTTGAACCCCTCTGGCTGTTTCTCAAATGTTCTTAGTCTTTGCTCTTTTATCATGTGACAGCAAGAAAGTACAGTAAATATTGTAGAGGGCAGCTCTGGAGCCAGACCAAACCAGCCTCAACTCTCAGACTAGGAACTTGGTGACATTTGGACACAAAACTTAGTCAAGTCCTTTGATTTCCCCAAGCCTCAGAGAGTTAAATGAGATGATTGACGTAAAGCCAAACTCTTGATCCAGTGGACATACACGGCGATTAATCTTCAACTACAACCTAGCTTTATTCATTTTTAACCTGTTAGATATATCTGCTCTTTTTATAATTTGGAGTTTCTTTTTGCTCCACTGATCTCTGAGTTTTATTAGCCTCACCATTGTTCAGGACCAAGAAAGCACTTTCTAAACTTATATTGCTCTGTATTCTCATTGCCAACGACATAAAAAGCCCTGCTCTCTAACTTTTTTCTCCCTGACTCTAGTTAGCACCTGTGTAAACCTATGCAGCTGTGCTCAGCTATGTATAAATGTTTGCTTATGTGCTTCTGCCTTATTTATTATGTGGCTCTGCGTCCAGCCAATTGCTCTATTAAATCATAAGCTCCCCAGGGCCAAAGATCATACTTTCTACTTTTGCAACAAGTCCTTATTTCCTTTCGAGAACAGACTTCCAGAAGACTGAGACATAAACACACAACATTACTTTAATAAGATGTCAGTGACATGTTCTCAAACATTGTGTTCTTCAGCAGGGCATTATTAAAAAATGATTTTAGTAATAACAAACATTTTATAAAATATTCAAGTTGGGGGCCTTTAGTTGGTAACTTCTCACATTAAAAAAGTTGGAACAGCTCTATTATTTTTCATTAGAAATAAACCAACAGCAAAGAAATAGAGAACAGAATAAAAATCAGTTGCTACTTTCCTGAGAACTTTGGACTAAAGCATGTAACTTGTTGTTTCTAGTAGGCTTCAAGCACTGTTGCTAATTCCATAGTTCATTTCACACTTAATAGGTGCTGGTGGTGTAGTAGGAAATATGTTAGGAAATTCATTTGTCTGGAGGTCCTGTCAGTCCTCCAGAGAGGTAGGTGTCATGGTTTTTTGTTTTTTGTTTTCCCCCATTTTGCGCACAGAGAAGTTGGGGAAGTTTTTATGAGGACCCACCTAAAGAGATGTGCAGCTGGGCTCAATGGCACCCTGAGTTAGTTATGCTGCCTTCCCCTAAGTGAAGGTTTTTTTTCAGATGAGTTATAAAGATGATTCTAGCCCCCCCAACACACACACAATACAGGCCCTCCTGATTATCTTCAAAGATGAGCAAATTCTATTAGTACATGGAATTTGCTTAGTGGAGATAAGTAAAATGAATCGCCGGTGTCTTGGATGGTTTGTAAGAAAATCCAGGAAAAGGGGAAAAAAAAAGGAAAAGAAAAGAAAGAAGGGAAGGAAGGAGGAAGAAAGAAAGAAAGAAAATGAAAAGGAAAAGAAAAAAAAAGTCTCCCTGGATTCGCGTTCATTGTTCTTGTTCTCCAGAGAGTTTGTAAAGCATCCTTTCACTGGAGACACTGAAGTCTCCAGCGACAGTTTCCCTTTCGGATGGTTGCCGTTAGGACAAAGTCTCATTGCAGTTCAGGAGGATGGACAACACCCTGCTTTTGCTTTCTTTCCTTGCAGCTCTCTGCTTTTTCTCCTCAGCTATGCTCTTTGGGATTGAGTCACAGGCGAGCCTCTTCCAGGCGCGGTGACTGAGCCCTCTTCTCCCTGGCTGAGATGGCTGGCAAGCTGGAGCCTCAGGCAGCTGGTGGGGCTCTGATTTTTGGCAGCTGCACAAGTCCGCCTGCTCCTTCTGGAGCACAGGGCCTCTGGCTTGCACGTAAAGCATGCTCTAACAGTAAAAACCCTCGATGTGGTCCTTCCAACTATGTGATTCCGGGAGTCTCTCAGCGCTGAGTTGAAGCTGATCCAAGAACCTTCCCTACGGAGTCAGGATTATGCTGTAGTTAATCCTGTCGAGCATTCTTAAATTTGTTCCACTTTCCCCGGCAGCACTGGGAGCTTTTAAGTCAGAGCAACACCTTACTACGTGCTGTAAGGTGCTGGGGGAGCTTGGAGGACCCCAGCGGTCATTCAGTTTGTTGCTTTTTAAATGTCTGAATTCTAAAAAGGCAGGCAGGCAGTGTTGCAGACTTAGTTTGTAATTCTGTATTCTTAAAAAAAAAAAAATGGCCTCCCAAATTGCCTCACTTTCAGGACCCTTAAGACCAGGTTCTTTGCTTAGTCAAGTGATTTTCTGTGCAGTAGCTCCATCTATGGTATAGATTCTATAGTACGTTTGAGTGGTGCATTCTTATAAGAAATGTTAAATGTTTAAAATAGTGTACATAATGAAAGTTTTTTTATTTGAGTCTATATTTAGGAAACTTTTTTTTTTCCGTAGTCAGTAGTATTCAGTGCTCACAACTCAGCAGTAGGATCTATTATTAGGGCATTTTAAGATGGGCTTGCTAAGGTTAAATAACTCACTCCAGGCTTCAGCTGGTAAAGGTCAAGGGCTGGGTTTGAATCCAGGCAGCCAGATTCTATGTCTTCTGCCTTTAGCTAGTCTACAGTGGCGATGAGCCTGTGAAAGAAGGGCTTCCATTTTTAAGTTATCTTTTCGGATACATTTGTTCTTTTTATTCAGCATGCTACTCAATTTCTTTCTTGCAGAAACTTCATCGTCCTGTCTCCCAGTAACGACAGTAGATCTGTGTGTGTTTAATGTAGGATACTGGGATGGAATCATCTGTGAAGTGTATTTTGAACATAATCCAGATAGGGAAAAGATTTACCACTTGATAACTCAACTGGGATATTTCTTACTCTTTGCCATGCAGGCTCTCTTACTGAATGCATGGACATCACGGTGAGTGCTCAGTATTTTATAATACAGCAGGGTATGGTAAGCGTAGAGTCACATTTCCAACTATAGTCAGCAAACATTTGAGTTAAACCAGCACTCTTAATTATTTAAAAACTTAAATCCAACCATTTCCTTTTGGGTTAAAGATGGCTGTATGTTTTGTCTACATCTAAGAAAATGTTCCCAGGCTGCATTGTAGAAGAGAATAGCAAACTTTTGTGACTCACATTCTTACTTTTACAAGCCATTCAATAAATAAACAGCCTGCATTTCAGCCTAGTATTGTTTATGTTTTCAATACATTGTTCTATAAAAATGTAGCTTAAATAAATAAGTCGAAGTTGTTTGTTCGGATGAGTCTAAACATTTGTTCCCATGTAAGGAATGAAATGCAGATTGTTCATTTGATGCTTACGACGGAGTTTCATCCACAGGCAGTGTCGTTGTGTGTCTGCGACGTCAGGAAGCGCATTGTTATTGTTCTCTGAGCACTGGGGCACTGTAAATTGATTGACTTCAAATACTGTGTCGTAGGTAAAAAACACAAAACTGGGTCACCGTGGTTTAAGCGATCACACCTTTAACTGTACGTGACAAACGCTTTCCTAAACATCAAATAGTTCATGAAAACAAACTCCTGCATCATTTCCTCTTGGTCGCCATGTGAACACTCTGAGGGTCTGAACAATCTCGCAGCTTACCCTTCACCTGGTTCACATTAAGAATTTCTGCTTACTTTTAGTAACAGTGCATCTCCTACTCTGGACTATAAAGTAATTTACAAAGAAAGAGACTCAGCTGGCCTTGCCTTCTGTCTCCAGTCCATTGGCTTGCCAGGCTTTCTGATCCAACAAGGAAAGAAGGGTAAATAAGGAAAGAAAATTATGTCTGTTCTACTTTCACGTCTCCTCAGGACCCCATGTTACCTGTCTTGGGTGTGCTGATTTCCAGTTTCTTTGAAGCACAGGGGCCCTGTGTCCCTCAGTGTCCTCATCCCTTCTGGGCCTTGGGTACCTCCTCATCTCCAGTGACTACATCACTGACATGGCTGATCATTCCTTTTTGACTTTTCTGGACTCTACTCACATCTTGTTTCCTTCTCTGCTATCCTCCATCTCCTTTATTGGCACCTCTTCATACACTCCAATCTTAAATGTTCCTCCACTCCAATCTTAAATGTTATCTAAACTTGCAACCCTGTTTGTCATTCCTTTCCTTGGCTTGCAAATCACTGTGAGTGGTTTTGTACAACCTCTCGGTGGGAATGCCAACGTTTTCTGCACAATGTGTGCCTTCAGCTGGATCTTCTTATCTAAGTATCAGGAAAAACTTCAAACTGATTGCTAAGCTGCTCCAGCTGGAAGACCTGAAGGGCCTCCAGCCTGACACGTACAACCATTAAAGAATTCCTTTGTCTCTAAAGCCCATCCTTTGATTCGTGTTCTGTAAGATAAATGCGATCGCTTTTGACATCGTTACATCTGAAAATGCCAGAGCTCTTCAACCTTTTCCTTAGTCTCTTCAGTATCCAATCATAAGAATGTAAGTAGCAGATAATGAACAAATATTGAAGGATGCACTAAAAAGTACTAAGATCAGTACTTGTGAATGTACAAAAGTCCTGAGGGGGTTGGGGAAGATTTAAGAAACCTTTGCAGAGTGGAGAAGACCAGGGACATGCAAGAGTAAATGCAATAAGAGCCTGACTGACTCCCAGAAGAATAAAGACATTGTAGGAAAAGGGGTGAAATCTTTAGTTTTGTCAGTAGTAATGAGCTGATGTGAATGCAGTTCTGAGTGTGTGAAACGCTAAGATCCAGAGAAGGTGGAGAGAAGTAAATGGAGACTGTATTATCTTAGTAACATTTCTACAAATTGTATGTTAATCCCAAGTGAAAACTAAACACTCAAATCTAAAGCACGGCTTATCAGGGCCTATGTAATGTTTCTTAACCTGTCTTTAAAATTTCCTTAGGGAGTACGGTGGTTTGAATTAGAATGACTCCTATAGGCTGATGTGTCCCCAGCTAGTGGAACTGTTTGAGAAGAATTGGGAGGTACGGCCTTGTGGAGTGGGTGTGGCCTTGTTGGAATGGGAGTGGCTTTGTTGAAGGAGGTATGCCACTGGGCGTGGGCTTCGACATTTCAAAAGTCCATGCCAAGCCCAGTGTCTCTCTCTCTCTCTCTCTCTCTGCCTGCTGCCTGTGGATTGAGATGTAAAGTTCTCAGCTAATGTTCCAGCACCATGTCTGTCTCTGTGCTGTTGTGCACCCTGCCACGGTGATAAATAACTGAACCGAAACTGTAAGCAAGCCCCCAATCAAACGCTTCCTTTTATTAGAGTTGCCCTGGCCAGCAGCAGTAACCCAGACAGGAAGGTTCTTGAAATCTCTACATTTGATAATTACCTGGAAGACTCTGGCTTTAGCACGACTGCTGGAATGGGCCAGGAAAGCTGCATAACTGTCATATGGCACAAGTCACCGTTACACTTCAGGTGTTGAAAATCACTTACCTGTGGAAAAAAAAAATACAACCTGCCTGCACCGTTTTCCCTGTGTAATTTTTCTTTTTTGGGGGTGGGGTGGGTGAGGGATGGACAGAATCTCATATAGCCCAGCTCAGGATGACCTTGGACCTTTTTTTTAGGAGATGATGTTTATTATTATTACAATTTTTTCACTTTGTATCCCAACCTTGGACTTCTGATCCTTCTGCCTCCATCTTCACGGCTCTGGGATTGTAGGAGTGTATCACCATGCCTCGTTTATGCAATGCTGAGGATTGAACCTAGGTCTTAGCCAGCACCCTACCAGCTAGGGCCCTGCCACAGTTCCCATGTAGACTTTTAAGCCTTTCATATGAAACAGTTACTCAAAGACCACAGTCCGGCAGAACTGCCTTTTAATTCTCCTCTTCCCTTTTATCTTCAGAGAAATTTACAGAAATCTAGGTTTCTCATCTGTGGGTTCTGCAAGTACTCCCCCAGACCTTCCTCACTGTGTGGGTTATGTTCCACGAACCCAACTCATTCATTAGGTATTGTGTACCTGCTCTGAGCAGATTCTTAAATCAGTTCTTAGTGAATCAGATGGGGAAGAGACAAGTTGAGCAAATATCTTTCCTACACTGATTTTCACGTTCATTGTCTCATTTAATCCTCACACAGATATGATGATGTAGGTGATTGGAAACCCTGATATTTCAGTTGCCCAACATAGGAACCTCTCAATTGACTCAGGGTGTTCCAACAGATGGGTGGTAGTTCTAAACTTAGGACTTCCTGGTGACAAAGATTGGCACTCTGGAATATTCTATTCAGGCAAATAAAATGTATAAACATTCAACATAAAAAAAATCTGTTACCCAATAAGACATGAGCAATCTTGAGTATAAGGAATCTCCAAGTAATATTTTGAATAGCTTTTCACCCAAAGAATAAAAATGAATGACACTGTGTATTTTAAGTTTTACTGTGGCATTAGTATATTGTGGCCTTTTAAAGTATACAATGTGTTGATACTAATTACATCTACAATACTGAGTATCTTTTGTCTGTTCATCACCTAAAATGAGCACTCTGAAACATTAAGCAGTGACTACCCATTTGCTCCCTGTCATCAAGAACTTCTCAACTATGGTCTATCTCTATGAAACTGCTTATCAATATATTTCAGGTAGTAGAATAATGCAATATTTGTCCTTTTGTGTCTTGCCACGATCTGCACAGCTTTGGACTTGACCTGACTGTGAATAAAGAAAGGACAAACTCGCAAACATGTGTACAGAAAAACTGGGCCTATGTAGGCTATGAGGTCTGGTGGAGTTGCACCGGCAGCCTAGAAACTCGGGTGCATGTTATATGTATCTGAATCGAGGAGATGGGTTTACCTGATCTTGATAGGAGGTCTCTACGGCAGTGATCATGTCAACAATCCACATGCACTCAGGATTTCATCAGCTCTCCACAGTGTCTAGCAAATTTAAATTAGCTCAGTGTTTTAAAGCTCATACATGTTGTAGTACATATCAGAACTTCATTGCTGGTTAGGGCTGAATAATATTTCATTGTATCTGAAATGTTCATCTTCTGACAGTCACTTGGGCTGTTTTGAATCCCATGAGATGTTTTAATCCCTTTAGATTCATCATTCAACTCTAAAGGCTTTCTTGGAGATAAACTGGCTGAAGCCTCCAACTTTGGGTTTAGGCAGTGGATAAGCTTGACCTCATGATCTGGCTTTATTTGATAGAAATGACACGCATTGGCCAATTCCTTTATTCCATGTTCTTGTAAGCTTCCTGAGTATTCTCTGAATCTCACACTTCTTTCTCTAGGGTGCTGGACAAAATACCATCATATTGTGGTACTGTGAAGTCTGACGCCTTGCCTACAGACTTCTCTGGAGAGCTGGACATGCTAGAGACTCCAACGTCAGCAACAGAGATCCGATCCATTGGCATGTACCCTGTGGGCTGTGCTGAGGCGTAGTGATCTCACTTAGAGGCTTTCAGCGGCGATCACGTGGTAAGAAAGTTTTCCGAGTAAACTGCCAAGCGGATACTGGTCATGGAAACACCAGTGAACCAGAAATACTGCTCCATTTCTTCCTTCCAGTCAGAGCGAAGCATCTGCAGCTTGCCCCCATTCAGCTGCCAGACCATCTCAGACTGGTGTAGAGCACATGTGTCAGGTCCAGGTGAATGGTGATCCTTGTCAACAGCTTTTCCTTTCCTTTTGTTTTCAGCACTAAGGTCCTGGCACCAGGGCAGCTTGTTGAGTCACATCCTTGGTAAATGCTCCCCTTGTGAAATGTTTGTTGTCTGGAATGGCCAGGGCCACCCTGAGCTCAGTTCTGAGGGGGAAAGCTCAAGCTCAAGATGGAGCAGAGCTGATTTCTTCTAAGACACCGCCTTTTCTTCTTAGCAGGGTCCTCTCTCCTCTTTCACTTGGACCAGGGAATTCTTTCCACATCTCCATTTTGCCTTCCATTTGCTTGAACTGAAAATGTAAATAATGACACATATCCAGAGGATTACCAAATGGTTGTTCCAAATTTTTAAGCTTCTTTTGAAGCTAAAACACTCCAAAGTTATTGCCATAAATGACAAAACAATAAGACACCCTAACAGCTAGATCAGATTTTAACCCAGATTCTGTGAAGAGAAGTTCTGAACCAGAGCATGTGTATATATCTGTGACAATATGTGTGCCTGCTGCTGATAACCAAGGCCTATAAATACCCAAAGGTTCAGATAGGGGTGCAAGGCCTCTGTGGAACCTCTGAAACAGAAAGAAAACACACGAATGTCCATATTCTTGGATGTTCCCAATGAGGATGATGAATAAAGAAACATTAGGAAACACTGACAGAAAAATTGTTTTAGAAGTGATAGCATAATTTTATAGGACCTAAATTGCATTTTAAATAAAATATCTAAAAAAAGATGTGCTGTGGTCTGGTGTTATAACAAGACCCACTCACTGCTTGTGAGTGCTTGTTCATTTTTCCTAGTAGAGAAATGAGAAATTCCTAGAAGACTGTGAACACTCCCCGAAAGGATGGCCCAAACTGAAGCCTCTATCCCAGGGTAAGCCACTTACTCCTCTGCATTCACGGAGTGCTCACCCATAGCAAAGGAAGTTCTAGGGTCCTGGAATACATTGGTGGACAAAAAAATGACAAACATTTGTCTCCGAATGAGTTACTATTAAAACAAATAAGAATTGCATATCGTGTTAGAGTGTGGGATAGAAGTGGGGTAGAGGGAGAACTGAGTAGGGAAAGGGGGAACCTGCCAGCTGGGGTAGAAGATGGTTGCTTCATAAACATGGGAGCATAGTTCTCCTTGCAGGGGTGAGGTTTGAGTGAACATGCCAAGGAGGGAAGGAGTTAGCTAAGAGGGAGAACGTTTCAAGCAGGGGAAACAGAGCAAAGGTCTTTGGGCAGCAGGGAAAAGGCTTCCATTAGGAACCAAGCAAGCCATGAGCTAGGAGATGAGCAGAAAAGAAACTTATGTGGGGAAGTGGGGAAGTTATTGCAAGGATGCAAGCATCCTGTCTGGGTGTGATGGAGGCAACTGCAGGCGTCGTTGAGTCATTTAATTTTTTTTCATAGTTGATCCACAAGCAGAAACTCTTATTTGCCTTTGTCACTACTGACAAGTCAGCACAAAATCTGAAAGGCCCGAGGGAATTTGATGAACAAAATCAACATGTGAACCTGCTTGAAACTAGTTTGCTTTCCATACTCCCAGGGACAGATGTAAATACTGTGAATATTCAACCTCGGGTAAAATCTCAGTGTGACATTGGGTGGGTAGGGAGGTTGAGGGGGTTCTGGGAGGAGTTGGGGGAGAGGAAGGAACTTGACCAAAATCCATTGTATGAATTTTTTTTCCAAGTTAAAATAAAATCTTAAAGTATTCAAGAATTGAAAAAAAGCATACTCACTGTGTTACTTTCTAAAAGTTCAGCAGAATGCACACCGACAAGTACAGAAAAGATTAAAATGCGTACACATTTTGAAGAATTAATGCATTTGTTCCCAAAACTCTTGGTTTTATAAGGATATTAAATTCAAACTATGAAAAAAGAACAAAGACAAGAAAACCCCTGTGTATTACCACCTATTTAAAGAGGCAATATGGCCCCTTGAAGCAGTAAATTGAATTCAAAACTCTTGGGAGTGTTTATGTTGAGGTTATTTGTAGGAAGGAGGCGACCCTCACAATTGAGATGGGAACATGCATCCCTGACTTAGGAGCTAGTTTCTCTCAGCCAGGAGAACCCGCAGTGGCCTCCCCCGAGGCAACTAACACTCCTGCAGAATTTTAAACAGAAACAATAGACCTTGTGTTTTACGTGGATTCTTTTTAAGGTTGTATTACAAAAGATACTAGGGAGCATTCTGGATGCCAAAAGGGCACGGGGCTATTACTGAGAAATTCAGGTGTCAGACAGCCAGATATGGTGGCACACATCTTTAATTCCTGCTCTCTGGAGGCAGAGACAGATGGATCTCTGTGAGGCCAAGGTAGTCAAGGTCCACGTAGTGAGTTTCAGATCAGCCGGGGCTACAAATGAAAGCCTGTCTCAACAACAACAAAATCAAGGGACAGATGACAGAGACTAGAACCATACTGAGGGAACATCGTGAAGATCTATCAGATTCTTGATGTAGTCTAAAAGTGTACTCAGTATATTGTCCCAACTGGCTGGCAGACAGTTGAGAGAAGGAATGAGTGACCCCAAGGTCACCTGAGCAACGAAGGATGGGGTTATTGTCAGTTATGAGGGGGAAGGTTATGGGGATTATGTTCTGATGGAAGAGCAGATCAGTTTCAGACCTGTTAGGTTTGAGATAGCCACTCGGAGGAGGCAGTTGGCCCTCTGAACTTGGAATGTGGGAAAGAAGTCTCTTCTTAAGATACACATTTAAAAGTCACCATGTATAAAGGCAAGAGGCTTGATGAGCTTACCATAGAGTGAGGGTCATTAAAGAAATGAAGAATCCAAGGTGGGAGCTTGGGTGACATCCAACGGGAAAGTCATCAGGGAGTAGCCGACAACCAGATCAAAGCACTGAGTGGAGTGACCTGTGGACAGGAAGCAAGAGCCAGTGTGCAAGGACAATGATGGAACAATGTTCAGGAAGAGCCAGTGAACAGCGTGACCATGTGCAGAGCTGAGCAATCAAGGAGACCTAAACCCGGAGTTTGATAACATAGAAACTGTTGGCAGTTTTCACCAGGACAGTTCGGTAGAGTTTTGAGTGCTGGGAGCAAAGGCCTATCTTGAGGTACTCAAGATAGAACGGGGAGGAACGGACTAGGTAGACTTCTGCGAAGGGAAGGAAAGGATGGGGGGGGGGGTGGATGGAGTGGCAAGGAAATAGGATCCAGCAAGATTGTGAGCCTTGTTTTCCTAGTCAAGGCAGGACAAACGAAGGATGTTTGAATTCGGAAGCAATCCGGCAGAAGAGTGGGGAGTGTCTGAGCTAGAAAGTGAAGAGATGGGTGTGAACTATCACACAGAGGGAGAGGCTGTGCAAGTGTCATGTTTGAAAGGGTGGAATAAGGGTGTGTGCTTTGGAAGAAGCCTGTGAAACATTTCTTCTAACCGTGTCTGCTTTCCCATTGAAGTGAGAATGAAGGTCATCAGCTAAGAGCATGGAATAATCCAAAATTTCTGTGTAGTTGGAAATATGTTAGCGTCTTGTTACTTTTGGACTCTGCCTATTAGGAGGTGTTTTCTTGCTGGAGATTGATTTCATTTGAGCAGATGTGGTGTATCTATTAAGCTGTGTTTACTTGCAGGAGCCTCAGTTGAGCAGACGTGTTGGAGGCAAGGCTTCAGCCTGAGAAGCACCATCCTAGCATGGCCTCAGGAGCATCTTTGTGTGATGTGATTGTGAGTTGTGAGTGCTCAGCTAGATGATTCTCCAGACCTGAGCATATGTGGAGGGACGTTTCCAGGCCTCCATCCCTGGAGAATGTTCTGAAAGGAGAGAAATCACAATAACGGCACAGACTGCCCTCAGAGGCTGCCGCAGAGAGCGGCGGAATGGAGATGAGGTGGGTAACCTCATCCTGACCCCGGTGGTCTAACTTCACCCACGGTTTGAGTTTCTCCTGCACCCTGGGAGTGCCCTGAAGCGTACATTCATGTTTAGCTCCCTCGTCTCTTCCCATTTAGCTGTCATGTCCATTTAGGTCAGCAAAGCGGCTGTGCTTCCTCAGCTTTTAAAGATTGATGTTTCGCCCCTGGCTGTTCCCTGAGAGCCCTCAGAGCGGCACACCTTCACACATGTCTTCAAAGAGAGGCTGCCCAATGTGGGAACTCTCACAGGACACGGTAATAACTTCATCCAGCTGAATTCAGTGTTCTCACATTTTTTTTTAGAACTTTGGAATATATGAAGGGTTTCTTTATTTAGGCTGAAAAAGAATTAAAAAAATTTTCCAAACAAATGAAAGGAAAAGAATACTAAAAGTAGATTAAGTAAAACAAAAATCCAACCAGCCACCATGAAATAATAACTCTGCAGCTTTTATCTGATTATTGCATAATTAAAAGAGAGGACTGGTTAGTCACCATGTTATACTTAGACATGTGTGTGAAATCTGGGATGATTTGATAACCGTTTAATCATCCTAGAATGTGAAAATTCTGTTTTCAAGCTGGGCCCAGTGGCACACACATGTAATCCCAGCACTCAGGAAGGTAGAGGCAGGCAGATCTCTGTGAGTTTGAGGCCAGCCTGGTCTACAAAGTGAGTCCAGGACAATCAAGCCTATACATAGAAACCCTGTCTCAAAACAAAACAAAATTCTGTATTTTTATAATTAAAAAAAGACATGACTTAGCAGTTAAAGTCACCTACTACTGTTGCAGAAGATTTGAATTTTGCTTCACCTGTGTTGAGAGGCTCACAAGTGCCTGTAAATCTAGCTCTTGGGGATCTCTTAGCCTCTTCAGGCCTCCATGGACACCTATATACATGTAGCATACACATGTATGCCAATTCACACCCAAGTATCCCCATCACCCTTTACAAGCACACACACATAATTAAAAATAAAATAAATCTTTAAGTAAACAGAATGAACAATGGAGGCTCTACTCTCTGTCAAGTGCAAGGTTTTAGTTAATACCCCAAGCTCCATTTGAAGCCAAGTATTCTGTCACTTCCCATATGTCTGAAGACCCTGTTCTCCTGGGGCGGGTTTCTGTTGTCTTTCCTTGGTGGGCTGATTCTTCAGGGTGAAGGGAGTTGAAGGAAGTAGAGATTGCAGTGGTGTGTTGCATTCTAGCTTCCAAGAGTCAGTTTCTATGTATCAAGAACAGCATGAGCTGCGTACTAACCCCCTGGCAGCTTGAACTCACTTAAAGTGGGTGCATTTACACTGCAGACACTGGGCTAGTGCAGTATCAGGGTTTAAAGCACCCCCAGAACTACTGGAGCAGGAAATAGAAAGTTCTCCTCCAGCTTCAATGGCTGTGAGCTTTTTCAGCTAGATAGACACTTCTCTTGACTTCCCACTTTCTAGTTATTTGGAGTGAGTTCCTCTCTCATTGGGCACCTCTTCAACCCCTGTGCTGTGAGGGGCTGTTCATTTTGTCCTTCAGTTAGCTGCTTTCATTCCACGATTGAGGACCTGGTTACAGATTATCAGCTCCACAGACTCATTGCTGGGGCACCTCTGTTCAGTGTTCAGGGTTCCTTCTCACACTATTGTAGAAAAACTCTCCTCTCCTATTGTTTTAGTTTTGTACAGTGGCAGAACTCTAATTCAGTATAAAGTGATCATTCATTGTGGGTCAAGGTAATGGACATGGCTTCATAGTTTCTTTTGCGTGGGGTCTTACAATCCTGTGATCGATAATATATGAGGTTATCTGTGTTCTTTTCTGGGCCTTGGGGTCCTTTTTAGGCTCATGTGGTTGTTGGTAGAATTCTGTTGTGAGCACTTGTAGATTAAAATCCCGATTTCCTGTTGACTATCAGCTGGCATCTTCTCTAGCAACCAGACACCATGTGCAGGTCTTTGCTATGTTTCCACCTCACGGAGTTCATAACTATATGACAGTTTACTCTTTTAAAGACAGGGGGATCTCCATTCAATTCACCAAATATAATGTGAATATAATTTAATATAATGTAGTGAAATACAAAGAGTGTCTACCATATTACCTTTGCCTAATCAAGAAATTACCTTTATATTCTATTGGCTAGAATCAAGTCCTCATTCAGTGATCAGGAGTTATATAAGATTGTTTCTGCCTCGAGGTCACTTTATGATCTGTAAACATAACATAACAGGTACATCTGTTCCTAGGGATTCCCAGACCTTTAAACCCAATGTTTTGCCAACATGCCTTACTTTACTATTCTACTACCAAAGCAACTTGCTGGTCTCAGTCTTTCTTGATTTCTTGGGTAGGCATTTAGCATGTGTCTACTGTGTTTCCTCTGCTGGGGCCACATGCAAATTTCTCTGATGGTCACTTTAAACCTAGTGTCCTTATGTCTGAGACAAAAGAAGTTGAAACTGACATTGCCTCCCTGTCTTTGGCATAAAAAAAGGATGGGTATTCACAGTGTCAATTCTTCCAAATAATAATTTTCGAATCTTTCCTCTTCATATTCTGAATTCATATGCAAACTTGATTATGTTAATAGACAGAAAAGTGAGTAGAATCTCCAACTTTTGTGGTACAGGGTCTAGTCCCACTGTGAACTTTGCCCTAGTCCTCATGATCACAGAAACAGGCTTTGTCATGACAACCTGCCATGATGGTTTTCAATTCTAGCTAGAAGCCATAGATGGCTGTGGAAATGTTTCATAAGCAAAGGAGAGCAGCGTGTGTGTAAGGTTTAAAATGGTATGATGAATATATGAGAGGTAATTGAAAGAATGTCTTTATTAGCCTTTTAGCACTAATTTTTTTGCACACATCCACCTATATTTTGTAGATTTAAAAAAGGTATGTTGAGTCACTTTTTTTCACTCTCTTTGGTCTTTTGTATCCTGTAGGATACATAGGAACTGCTGTTCTTTAGTTAGCTTGTCTGCTAAGGTTGCACAGCAAACCTTAAAAAGATAACGAGAGAAAATGTTTGGTACCATGTTTTGAAGTTGCTAAGAAAATAGGCTTCAATATATTATGCGTGATGAGCCAAGCTACCATCCTCAGACCTTCTAAAACATCAGACTAATTACACCTTGCCAAAGTTATTTTTCTTTCAAAGTTATAATGCTTTGCTGAAAATAGTACTGAATGCCAGTATTTGACATAGCTTGATGAAACACCGTTGATTTCAAGTTTGTATTCTTGCAAGTTAGTGTCTACTTTAATGAAATGCCCCCTAGCCCAACACAAAAACAAATGAACGAAACAAACATAACCTTCCTCAAACCCCCCAAACAATAGAACCCCCCCCCCCACACACACACATGATTCTTTGCGATGTCTTGAGTGAGAAACATCCTCCACAATTCTGGATATTTGAATACTTGGCCTCCAGTTGATGGCACTATGTGGCCTTTCTAGAGGTCTGCCACTGGGTGCAGGCTTGGAAGGCTCAAGGCCTTTCCCAGCTTCCAATTTGTTTTCTCTTTTGTGCTTTCAGTAAAGAATGTGAGCCCTTAGCTTCTTGTTCCAGCCGCTGTGCCT
>CM053767.1:26622117-26644149 GCA_028658305.1 Pachyuromys duprasi | reverse complement strand
GTTTCCTGTGACCGCCCCCCCCCATTGATGGCTGCTGCTGCTCAGAAAGCAGCTGCTGCCACCATGAAGCCTCATTCTTTTCCTTGCAGTGTGGCTCTGCCTCTCGGGGGGTGGGTGGGGTGGGGAGGGATGTCAGTAATGTAGCTGATCATTTGTTATTTTTGCAGCCTGGTCTACAGGCTGTTCAGCTCTGTCACAGCTGCAGAGGGTTCCCTTGACGCACCCCTGCTGCTCATCAGAGCTGGGCAGTTCCCTGGGCTCATGATTCAGCCTCTGCTGCTTATTAGGGCCAGGTCCCTCTTGGTCCCCCAGCTTCTCGAATGGCTAGCTGGCTGTTCTCCTCTGCTCTATCTCTTCTGTGTATTGCAAAGTGGCCTGTCACTCCATTGCTTCCTCAGGGCTAGGTGGCAGATCCACTGTCGCCACCAGGACTGCCACCACGTCTCTGCTGTCTGTGCAGATGCTTTTCTCTGTTGCTACCATCTCAGCCTGCTCTACTAAAATCCAGCAAGAGCAGAGCACAGTTGACAGACCATTTTGCTGGCACGGATGTTGCTATACCAGGGGAGGCAGCACAGAGCAATGCCTCTCAGCTGTCTCATAAAGTGAGCTGAACAGCTTGCTTACACAGCTCAAGAACAGTTTTTGCACAAATCAGAGCAAACCTTTCGTTTGCGTTTACACCAATCATTGCAGTGTCCTCTTTGTACCAGTCCCTCTGTGAGGCCAGCAGGGAGAGTTCCCCCATCTGGCCTGGGCAGACAAGGTTGTAGGGTCATCTGAAGTTCACCAGGGTTTGTGATAGTCAAAAGTCCAGTGTGACTGTATGAAACAGTTATAACTGAAATTATACTTTCACAGTGTAACTATGTGAAACAGTTGTAACTGGGTGTATACCTTCACAGTGTAACTGTATGAATCAGTTTTAACTGAGGCTATACAGTCACAGTGTAACTATGTGAATCAGTTGTAACTGGAGTTATATATTCACAGTGTGACTGGGTGAAATAGTTTTAACTGAGGCTATACATTCACAGTGTAACTATGTGAATCAGTTGTAACTGGAGTTATATATTCACAGTGTGACTGTGTGAAATAGTTGTAACTGCGGCTATAGTTTCACAGTGTAACTGTGTGAATCAGTTGTAATGGGGGTTATACCTTCCAAAGCTGGAGCACACAGGTTGCTTGTTAGCTAGTTTTCTTAGCCGTGTTGGACATGGAGCAGGTCACCCTCCAGGCAGACACCCCTACCACCATCTCCAACTACAGCCTCTAGACACTATCTTTTAGTGCTTCAACTCCTGTTGGGTACCAGATTTCTCCAAGATTGAAACATTTCATCTTGCAGGGAAGCTCATTAGGACAGGAAACAAATCACTCAAAATAGCTTCAGGAAGTCCCTGAGAATGACCAGATTCTCTAGCCCCCTCATTTCTGTGTGCAAACAGAAAAGACTATTGGAAGTCATTCTCAAAGGATCCAAGCTGCAAAGCAGACAATCGAGACAAACCCAGCTATCTGGAAGAGGTTTAGACCAGCTGAGCTACTTGGAAAGGACACTCTCCATCCTGTTGAGCTTCCTGTAGGCTGTGCAGTGTGCTCCAGGTTCCAAGGTTTTGTGACCTGTGCTGGGGTGGGCTTGGTTGATGCAGCTGCCTTTGAGTCAGTTCTGCTCTTGTAAGTCTATCCTCACCCATACTTCTGCAAGTAACTCCAATAAAACTCATTGGTTCACCAAATTGGACTGTGGTGGTATCCTTACTCTGTTTTCACTCTCTGGGGTAAGTAGACATTTATATCTCCCCAGGAATAGTGTCACACAGCACTCTTGCACAGAAGTTCTAAGTTTGCTGATTTTTTGAGAGTTGATATTAAAATCAGAAACTTCTAATCTTTGACTTGGTTATAGCATAAGACACAGGACACAGGCCTTCCTAGATTTGTTTGGTAGGACTAACAGTTTCCCCACACCATTTGATTGATCCACCTGTCTATGTACTATCGCAGCAGTTTAATCAGTGAGTGACTGAATTCATTATCCCTTAGCCTAACTTCCTGCCTGTGGTGCAGATCATAGTGGAAAGTGTGTGTAGCCTTGTAGCAGTTTGAATAAAAATGGACCCCCATAAGCCCATGGGGAATGGACAAATAGGAGATGTGGCCTTGTTGGAGTAGGTGTGGCCTTGTTGGAGGAGGTGCGTCACTAACCTGTGGGCTTTGAGGTCTCAGAAGCTCAAGCTAGTTCTCTTCTGCTGCCTTTAGCTCAAGATGCAGAACTCTCAGTTCCTTCTCCAGCACCATGTCTGCACCTGCATGCAGCCATGATGATAATGGACTAAACCTCTAAACTGTAAGCCAGCTCTGATTAAATGCTTTCCTTTGTAAGAATTGCCCTGGTCATTCTTCTTGGTAATCGAAACCCAAACTAAGACAAGCCTCTGTGATGTAGCTACTACATCCAATTAGCCAGCTGACCAACCACTTGTAATATATGAAATTCCACTCAGGGTTATAGACAATAACAAGGTCCTATCAATTTATACTAACATATTATTTATGCTAAAAGATTTACTTTGGTATGTGTACTGTATATTACACGTTCCCATGTGAGTGTGAGTGTGTGTGTATGTGTGTGTGTGTGTGTGTGTGAACTCCTTTTGGGATCTTCTGGGAGTCTGGGGTTGAGACATGTACTACCCTTCCTGGCTTTTTTTTCTGTAGGTACAGGGGATCTGAGCTCAGGTTCTCATGCTGGTGTGCAGGTGCCTTACCCACCAAGCCATCTCCCCAGCCTTGTAGGCCAAAATAGTTTAAAGAACAACATGGACATCTTATCACAACCCACTTGTTGGATTATATTCAGCTACGTTTTCTCCTAAATATCAGTTGTCTTGGAGCAGGCAAGCACAGATTGGAAAACAAGATCCTTGATTAATGGTTCACGCTGGAGCTGGTTTCGGCTGTGGACCAGGGAGGAGGGTAAATCTTGCTGTTGCGCTTCATTCTTTTTCCATTTCTGAAACAAACTTGGCAGAGGACTGTGAGCTCTTGGTCATCACTAAGCTGCCCTGAGCCGTAGAAGTTCTTCATCTTTTCCAGTGGCATTAGCAGGAAATTGATGTCTCCTCTGTAACATTGGCTTGTACACAATGTCATCTTTCAAGTAGAGGTATGCTCCTTATTTTATGAGTGTAGTTCCTGGTTAATTATAAAGAAAGGGATCTCCCTCTCCTCTTCCTTCTCTTTCCTCTTGTCTTTCCTACCTCTCTCCCTTTTTCTCTCCTCCCTCTTTCCTTCCATCTCATCCTATTTCTTCACTGTTGTCTGCTTTATCTTATTTACTAATTAAAAAGAAAACACTTCTGCTATAAGAGAATGAACGGGTTGGTTGGTTCTTTGTAAAATAGCCCTGAGCTGTTTGTTTTACAAAGGCAGCTAGTTAAATTTCTGTTCATCAGTTTTATAAAAAAGGATGCTCTGGGAGTCACAGCTTCTACTGTTTCCACTGCTTGCTTTAGAGGTTTCAGATCTTCAGGCTTCCCCTTGGGCATAACCTTGTTTATTTGCTAGCCTGCTCCTTGCAGTGTCCAAAGCCTTTTCTCCTGGCCTTGGTTTCCTTCTACTAGGTGTCACAGCTTATTAGTTCCCACAGGTAGGGGCTAAGGCACACAGGTTGCTTTCTGTTATTTATTTATCTCTTCATTTAATTCATTAAATATTTATCAATAACATCTTCTCAAGAGGAACAGTGTAGCTAGAAAAATGGGAAAATGCCACAAGATGCTCGTTCATGGTGCCTTAACAGCAATGCTGGGACATTTCTCTCGGGTGCCTCCTACAGTTCTTTACTTCTGGGGAATGGCATGTTAATTCCACTTCAAGGAGCCAAGGGTTAAAAATACATGCCCAGGAGCTAAAAAATTAACCTCATATTTTTTCTTCCCTCCTCTCCGTTCCTTTCTTTTCTTTTTTCAATACTTGGATTTGTAACTGTACTGAAAACTCAGTTAGGTGAAGGAGGAAAGATTTCCCTGGTAGAACCCAACCACAATGAATTATATCAGGAAAGGAAAGGAGACTTCTCATCTGGAGAGCAACAGAGACCTCACATGGAGGCAGCATAGCTTAGTGTAAAACTGGGGAGAGGCAAGATGGTGATGTTTGGCTGCGTTACTGCATCTTTATCTCATTTCCCTTTAGACAAAATGGAAAGAATGCGATTCTTTGGCTCAATTACTGGGCAAGGAACTCTAACCCTTCAGCAGCATTGAGCAGGTGTTCCGTGAACATCTACTTGTTTACTAAGGAGATGTTTGAATTTCCTCTAGAGCATTTTGATCACACAGCGTTTAAGGACCTCATGGGCTCAGCCCTCCAAAAGCTCTTTGAGAAAAGCTTTTTGTTAAATTTATTTTACAAATTTTCACCTCATATCTCAGTTGTTGCCCCTTCCCTCCTCTCCTCCCAGTCCCACCCGTCCTCCCTCTTCTTCCCCTATCTTCTCTACTCCTCCTCCCCTACTGTCTGACCCTAGTCTACCAGGTCCCATCAGGACTGCCTGGATCCTCTTTCTCTGTGGGCTGGCTCTGTTGCCCCACCAGGGAGAAGTGATCAAGGAACAGACAACCAAGTTCATGTCAGAGATGGTCTCTTCTCCCCTTACTAGGGAACCCACCTGGAGACTGAGCTATCTATGGGCTACATCTGAGCAGGGGGTCTAGGTCCTCTCTATGTAGAGAACAGAGTCTCTTAAAAGGCAAAACTTCTCATGCTTAGTAAAATACAGGGTGGCATGAACATTCAGTACTTGGAGATTTAAGTTAATAGTGTCCTCCCTTTTACACATATCTGCTGATGACCTCCCTTACTTCCAGGGACATGAACCAAATACTTCAGCAAATGATGGCATGTTCTCTCTCCCTTGGCTTTTATAGACCCGACCTAACTAAAAAATAAATGCATAGTTTGATGATCTGGCTTGGCTTTTCCAAGGACATAGAGAACCAACTTAAATGCAGGTGCCCAGGAGCTCCCGATGAGATTGTCTTGTTTTGGACGAATCCTGTTCCTAAAGTGAAGTCTCACTTTATGTGCAGTTGGACTGCATCTGGCCACTTGTGTTCTGAAGTGGCCCTTACGGTTGGTGGCTTCATTTCAACAACCCAGAAAGTCCTAGATTCTGGAGAATTTTGGGTTTCAATGCTGAGATTATGGAAGCTCAGTTTGTATTTGTGATGGCACCTGGCACTTTAACTTTATAAACCTTCTGATCTGTGTGGAATCTATCTCCTCCAAGTAGTCTTTAACAAGTGCAGGGGACTTCTGCTTTACTGTCCCATGATGCCCTCTACCATGTTGACGTTTTCTGGATTCCATGTTGCTTTTTATTCTGGTTGATTGGTCACATCCTGCTTCCAGGACCTCATCTAATCTATAACCGTCATTCTTGTCACAGAGTGTCCAAGGACAACTGGCTGAGGCCCTGCTATCTCTGGCAGGTCACAGGCTCTGAAGCAGGCAATTATCAGCTGTGAGTGTGTGTGTGTCTATGTCTGTGTTCTCGGCTTTACAAGAGCTCTTTTAAATTACTACCTGTGTACCCCTAGGTTCATGTGTGACAGAGGGAGGGGATTTCTCTAAGTTGCATGAAAGTGACTCTCTTTGTCTTAACTTGTATTCCTGCCACAACTTATTCTGGTTTCAAACCATTCTACATAGAAGATAGTTTATTGTGGTAAATAAAGGGTATCATGCTAAATATGCTTATTATTAGTCCTATAATTATTGCAGGGGTATTATGTAACCCACTACCACAATCAATAAGACATAGACACCTGTTTGTCAGGAGCCGGCATTCGCCATTACAAGATGGCGCTGGTTTCCGAGTTCTTCGTGGACACGGCAGTAGTAAACAACTCGTGTGCGCATGTGCATAGCCTGCCAGGATTTGAGATATGGACCAATCATGGAAGTACACGCCATCTTAAGTCCTATTTAAGCAGTGTCAGTCTGTAGCTCAGGGTCTTCTGCCTTTTACTGCTAGCTAGGCAGCTGAATAGCATGATGTATTCCCAATAAAGCGTGCTCCAGAAGAATCCTGTTGTGGCGTCTTCCTTGCTGGCGAGGTGGGTGCGACACCTGTTAGATTTTATAATTGCCTTATTTACCTTGGGCTGGGCAGATATTCCACCTACACTGTCTCATATCTTTCTGCCTCACCCCATGCCATCTGCCTTAACCCATCCATCCCGAATATTTGCTAATGTTCTTCATCTCGGTTGTTTTCTCCATCTACACCATTCTTGGAGTCCTTCCTCTCTACCCATGTGATTCTCTCTTCCTCTAATCCACGGTGGCTTCTTCCTTCCTCTCTTCCCATCTGTCTCTCTCCTTCCTATGATGCTCTCTTTCCTCTTAGTCCCCGACCCTTGGCCATGCCTACCCAATTCTGCCCTGTCCAGGTTTAGGCCTTTTTTTTTTTTAACTTTAAAAAAATTATTTATTTTTATTAATTACAGTTTACTCACTTTGTATCCCAGCTGTAGCCCTCTCCCTTATCCTCTCCCAATCCCAACCTTCCTCCCTCTTTTCCCCCTATGCCCTTCCCCAAGTCCACTGATAGGAAAGGTCCTCCTCCCCTTCTATCTGACCCTAGCCTATCAGGTCCCATCAGGATTGGCTGCATTGTCTTCCTCTGTGGCCTGGTAAGGCTGCTCATCAGCCAATCAGGAATAATTTCCTAGGCAAGGCTAAACAGCAGTACTTGGGTACATGACAGTTTGCTTGTAAATAGTAAGAATCTTGGAGGGCAGGCAATTAACAAATACAAAGCACCAGCCCATACTCCCAACAATAGGTAGATTAAAAAAAGTGTAAGCAAGCCATTTTTGTACATAAAAGCCAACCTCAAAGAAGAGACAGCCTTTTGTTTAGTGACTCTCAAAGCTGCAATGCGCACAGAAAACCACCATGGGAAAGCAGTACAATGTAGATGCTGATTCCGAGGCCTGGATGAGCACTGAGATTCTGAATACCTAGTGGCCCAGGTGATAATTAATTTGAGCACCACAGATTAAGTAACATAAAAGCTCACGTGATCTTTAAAATTTCTAAGAGCTAAGCATTTAAAAGCAAAATTTATGATTGATGGCAGAGAGTTGCAGATTGAGTAAGCGATTTGTTCCAGGCCGTACCTCTCATTAAAGCCTGCCCCACTGAAGACCTCTCTTCAATCACTATACTGTTAAGAGAGAAGACAGACAAGAAAGGAGATTGCTTTCTGAAAGTAAAAGAGGCAGGCTTTGTGATGGGTTCGCCTTTACTTTCTCAGTTGAGTTGTTGGGGAGGGCACTAGCTACTACAACAGAGCGAGAGTGGTGAGAGTAAAGAACTTAGCAAGAGTTGGGAGGGCTTGGGACAGTGGAGATGATCTTTTGGGTCACCTAAAGGAACAACAAGGAGCTTCATGAGCCTGGATCAAGCTGGGGGCAGGGACTGAATTTACCAACACACTGAATTCAGAGCTCGAAAACTACATATTCAAATCACCTGGGAATCAGAAACTTTAAGGTTCTGGTTATACCACAGGCCAGAGCAGTCATGCTCTGAGTGTAGGATTCAAACAGCAATGGCTTTTGATGGTACTCAGGCAACTCCAAATACTGATTATTTGAGGGAACCAGGCCTGCAAGCTCTTTGCTTCCAATGTTAAAGGGAAGTGTGTTTTATTATTAAGAACACAAGAAGAATCAAAGAGGGCATGGCTCAGAATTGGGCAAGCTTTTTATATACAGAGCTAGAGAGTAAATAAAATATTTTAGGCCTCATAATACTCAAAGCAAAATTAAGGTTATCAAGTACATGCTTATATAACCAAAAGCAAACAAATCTCCACAACTTTTAATGGTTTAGAGATTTTAGAGGTAAGTGAACACACAGTTTCACGTAATTTTCAAGTCATGAAACATTATATCTTTTTTGATTTTTTCAACACCATTTAAAGTGTAAAATCCATTTTTACCTTGTAGTTCATACAAAATAGGCATCGGGCTAGATTTGGATTTCCTGGGCTAACATTTTCTGACTTTTGATGTAGTTAACAACATACCTTCAGTGGGAGGGTAGGAGGGAATGAGGGAGGGGGCTACGCCTGGGATTCAAAGTACCTAACCTGTGATTGATATAAAAATAAATAAATTAAAAAACAACAACAACATACCTTCAATCCAAAGATAATGCCAGAAACATGCATCTAAGTAATAAAGTCAACTCACAAACAACAACCTTATCTGACTTTGAAAAATCACTGTTTTCTCCAAGAACAGTATGTAGATGCAATGACAATGTTTTGAGGCAAAGCTTGCTTGCACCCGTTTTTTTTTCACAATCGATTAAAAGTAGCTCGCTGAGAATGTTATATGATACAGGGGTTTTCTGACTCAAAATGAGCCAGGATGCTCTACAAATATCCTTTAAAGTAGAAATGAGATTTTGATTAGATAGTCAAACATCTTCATGTTTATCAGCTGTGGATCCTCCCAGGGCTTGAGTTGTTGAGAATTTCTTGCTGCAGAGTCATTTTCCTGTGTTTGTAATTTGTACTGTTCCACTCAGAGATTATGGGGCAAAAAAAAAATGCAATTTTATAGAATGTCTGTTTGTGTTATCAGTGTAGTCTTAAGTACTGTAGAGAGGCTGTGAAAGTCACTCTTCTATCTCGAGGTATTCTATGCCTACATTATCCTGAATTATGACACTGAGAACATCACATAAAATTTCCCATAAACAAAAAGCACAGCGGGAGAAAAAAATATAGAAAGCCTTAATTCATATAATTCTAAACATCGCTTTTGTAACTTACTTATAAAAACAATGGTTGCGTTATTTCTGGGCATGAACATTTTCCATATAACCAGAAGTTTCCAGGAAATAAAAAACTTCCATTTGAGTTTGTCTGCCTTGAGAATTTGCCAGACGTCAAAGAGAGCCCTCTGCTGTTAGTTTTGTTCATTACACTTAGATTTGATTTATATTGTTTTATTACAGGTTATGTGAACCTGTTCAGGTTTTTAATGTATTCTGTTATGACTGTACATTTCACATAACAAAGAAAACATAAATTCTATGATGCCAGCTGGCGCGGTTAATAATCCTTCAGTTCTGCCCTTTTTGAGTCGCACCGCAGCTTTGGAACAGCTGGCAGCTTCTAATTTCTATGTTAGAACGGGGTTTTGACCTCTATTTCACTTTCAAATGGGTCTCCTTGGCAGTGTAACTCTGGTTTCTCGATTAACGTTGCCATTCTCACCCTTGACAGTAAAAGCGAGGTTTTATTCCTGGTGCTTTAGAAGGGAATAGTTCAATTTTCAGGGAAAACGAGGACTCGCCCATGCCCCTTAATCGCCTTTGTTAGCTTCTCTGATCCATCGACTGTGATTGCTCCTCAAATCTTACTCCTCATACATTTGGATTTTTTAGTGTCTACATTTGTTACAATGAATGGTGCATCTGTTCTAACAATCCTAGTCACTAGGTTTAAAAGTAATGTTCTTTCAAGCTGATTCATCTCTGGGACACGAGGTGGCTCAGGGAACAGTGTTTATCGGGGCTGTACATGAGCAGTTGTGTGTGTAAACATATGGAAACATATATATTTAATCTAGCTTCCACTCTGATATCCAGAGTTGCACTGACATTTTCATTCCCAAGTTAATCTCCTTTCCTTGCTTCTTTTCCTGGAGCAAGAGCATTCACGCCTCCTGAGGTACAGAGAAAAGTCATTTAATCATCTCTGACTCTGAATTTACTTCTTTTACTTTCTGCATTTCCATTCCATATGACCACCCTGTTGACTGATAGCTCCGTGTCTGGCTGCATGTGCCAGCATTTTAACTCTGTTTCTAGCCCAGCTATCTGCTTAGTGTTTTCTCATCACTCTAGTCTCCCTAAAGATATTTCCTTTTATCACATTCCTGCCCCTGTAATGCTTCGTCCATGGCACACAAATTCAGCTAGTGCTTTCAAACTCTGGCTTGAACTCATTAGCCCGGCTTACTCTATACTTCCTCTCTCCAAACCTAGTTTATGGTCTTATCTAAAGACTTTCTCAACATGTTCTCTGTCTAATGTGTGTTCATTCTCTCTCCTTATACAAATTTAACTCCAATTTAAGCACCTGTCTACATTATATTTCTTTAATTATCCAGTCAACATTGACAGTTACACGTTCAGCATTCATTATTAATAGTATCCTGAATTGTGTTTTGTTGTATTTAATTTGTACTGACTTGATTTGTATTTAATTGGTGTGTATTCTCTTGAGTACTCCTCATTGCTCTTTCGTTACACAAGACTATAAGTTTCTGATGCCTTGCTCGCAAGATTATATGTTTCTGATGATAAGAGCACAGTATATTTCACACTGCAGTGCACCAGAGGTAATTCATTTCTCTCTTCTGTAAAATGGAGATAATGATGCCTTTCTATCTCATTTGACACAAGGCTAAGAGGAGATAATGTGGAGAAATGCTTTAAAGCTTTCAAAGTTGCTCGTTATCATTATTGTGGAGATGACATATTTCCCTCTGAACTACCACACAGGGCTCTGAAACTCCTTTCTGAAGACAAAGTGAATCACCAAAGGAAATCACAGCTGTTTTCACCACTTCTGAATCCACATCACATCAGCCAGAGGGCAATGCCAAAGTCAGGATCTCAGCTCAGCTGCTTACTCTTCATAGCCAGACTTTGGCGCCACCATTTCATTTCATATAAAGACACTCAACATTAGTCTTTATCTCTTGTTTATCCTCTTGCAAGTGGGAGTCAAAGATCACATGTAGATAGATACTGCTTGTCAAAAGTGAACAAAGATCTTCTAATAGTTTAATTGAATGCTTTGTCCTTGTTTTTCTAGACCTCTCTGTTTCATTAAATGCCAGCCATAGATATGTAATATAAAGCTTCAAGAAAGAGGGATGTTTCAATGAAGAGGATCACAGAGAAAAAATTTGACTATATTTATTTGGAAAATATTTGCTATATATTTGGCAGCCATATTGTTATTCCTAATATTGAAAACTTTGACCGATACTAAGATGAATATCAAGTCAAAATATGGGCAAGACCCAGAAGGTTCCCAAAACAACACTGGCTCCTGTCATTGCTCTTAGTTGCCCTCCAATTCTAGATGGTAAGACTCCATTGCAGAAGACATGCACTGTTTGCAGAACACAGATAAATTAATGTTGCATGGACTGAAAAGCTTCTTTTCTGCTAGCTAGCTTATATGGTGCCTGAAGTGCTTAACACACTGCTAAGACAGAAAAGTCATCTGTAGTCTTTCCCAGCAGAAGACCCTGAATGATATAATACTAACCTGCTAGGCAAGATGTGCCAATTAACACAGTATTGACATAACTGTTACAGAGCTAACCCAAACACTTTCTCCATAGGCCTCCATAGGAGGAAATTCATGCCTGGGTACTATAAATCTTGTCAAAAGTCCATGGTGTGAAAGCATGTAGACCCTACTGTTATTTTGTCAAATTGATATGCCGTCACACTGTCTTCTAAATATTTATATTTATTCACATAGAATAACGCTGTTTTTAACCTTGGTCAGAGAAACTTCTTTTTGCAATGGGCAGCAGTTAACTCAGAATCTTATAGTTGGTCAAAGTGTGGAGAATAAGTGATTACTCAGTGCTTAGTCCTAGATGAGTTATCTATATTAACCTCCAACCTTACCCAGCTCACAAGGGCTCAGGGAACATTGGGGCAGTAGGGGCGGAAAGAATCTAAGAAGCAGAGGATGGGAGTGTGGGGTTGGAGTGCTGGGACATGCTGTGCTCTGGGCACATATGGTTAGTTTGCTCCCAGGCTCACGGCAGCTGTGGTTACCTGCATGGGACCTGTACAAGATTAAGACAGCATTGGAGCATGGGTTGGGAAGAGGCTTATGAGACCCAACTCGTAATGGAAGGGCTACTGGCAGCTACTGGCTGCCAGGGAAGGGAAAGTCATTTTTTCTTCATGGTGTGGCTGCTGGTAGGTTGTACATGCTGCTGCGATGGCCCCATATCCACGTGCATGGAGTCATCTCTAGCTGGACTCAGGGCATTATTTAAAACATTTTAAAGAGGAAAAATAAGATACATGGAGATGGGAGGGGAATGTGTTGGGGAAGTGCCCAGGGGAAGTACAGGGAGAGTTGAGGGTGAATATAATCAAGATGCATTGTATACATGCATGACATTCTCAAAGAATAAATGAAACTATTCTTTAAAAACATCAAATTATGAACACACCAATCACAGAAGGGAAAATACCTAAAGGTACTCATAATGTAAATACTTCCTAACTTAGGGAGTTAGAGTTATGGCTTTTAACTCTGTGATGGCAGAAAAGTCATATAGAAATCATATAGAAAACTCAGTAGAAATCATAGTTTGAATTTTGCTTTTCAGCCTTCCACCAGGCTAGTGGTAAGCAGTGAAATGCCTTTACATGGCAATGGGCACCAGAGCTAGAGCTCCTAGGCAGCCACATGATCATGAGTGAAAATAACACCAGTGTGGAGTGTATTGTGTTGCTAAGCTGTGGTGTTAGGTAGGTTGGATGTATTAAATGCATTTTTCTACTCAGGCTCTTTTCACCTTGCATTATGATACCGATGTATCATGATATTGATATATCATAATACATGATACTCATGTATCATAATGTAACTACAAGTTGAAAAGTTTTAATATAATTTCACTGTTAACCAGTGAAAGTCTGTGGCACTTTAGTTCCTGTCTTAGGGTCTCTGTTGCTGGGATAAAACACCATGACCAAAAGCAATTTGGGGAGGAAAGGGTTCATTTCAGCTTATAGTTTCACATCATGGTCCATTACTTACTCTGAACAGATTCTATTAAAGAGTCTGCCTGAATTTCTTGGAGTTCTTTGTATTGAAATGGTAGGCTATTTTCACTCTGATTGGCATGTGGTGTCAGTTAGGAACATGGTTTCTTGTTTCTAAGAATTTAGTAGAACATATGTACTCTAATATTGCTCTTGTGTGTAGCCAAGCTTATTTCAAGTGTATTCCAGCTGCATAGGAAGCTGAAGTTGAAGGACTGCAAATTCAAGGCTGGCTTAAGTATATAGTGGGTTAAAGGTCAGCCTGGGCAAATTTGTGAGGTCCTGTCTCAAAAAAGAGGGTGTGTGTGTGGGGGGGGGGGTGAAGATATATCTTAGTGTAAGAATGCTTGTTTAGCATGTCTGACTGAGAGGCTTGGTTCAATGCTTAGCAACATAAACACACACGCGCGCGCGCGCGCGCACACACACACACACACAGGGAAGCATTAGCTTTCAAATGCAAGTTCATGTCACATTAGTTAAGTCATGAATAAGGTGTAACTGCCATCCATCATCTAATAAAAGCCAGAAAGAAGGAAACATAAACAAAATTCTGTTAGGTCTTGTTGGAAGAACAAGTGATGAGTTATTTAGGAAAGTGAGGAATAAAAGCAGAATTAGTTGCTGTCTAAGCATTGCTTTGCATCAGTATTGTACATTTGTATCATTGCTTCAATAGTGCAGGTCTTCCCAGCCTCTACTTTAGCTTCCTGTTATAAAGTCATAGGCCATGTTGCTAGGAGCTTTCTTACCGCCATGACAGTCTCCTCTCTCACCTCCAATATTAAAATATACTCTTTGGGACATTAGGTCTAGAAAAATATCACTTATTTTAGAGCTAAAAATTCAAATGGAGCCATACTGTAAAAATCTTACACACACTCTCTCTTCAGTGTTTTAAAAAAGGCACTGTCAGTGATTGCAATGTGCCATACGATACACATACAATTCGATATGATGTCTCTGTAGAACAGGATAGGGATGCAGTTTGCATTTTAAAGAAAACTGATGATTTACATAAAATGTGTGTGTGTATATGTATATATGTCCATATATATGTATATGGAGATTTATTAGAGTGGCTTGCAGTCTTTGGTCTGTATGGTAGTTTGAATAAAAATGGCTTCATAGGCTCATAGGGACTGGCACTATTGGCAGATGTGACCTTGTTGGAGTAGATATGGTCTTATTGGAGAAAGTGTGTCACTGGGGCTTTGAGGTTTCAGAAGCTCAAGCCAGGACTATTGTGTCCCATTCCCCTCCTGCTGCCGGTGTTCCAGATGTAGAACTCTAAGCTGCCTACATGCCGCCATGTTTCCAGACACAATGACAATGGACTAAACCTCCAAACTGTGAGCCAGTCCCAATTAAATGTTTTCCTCTATAAGAGTTGCCATGGCCACAGAGGAAGACAGTGCAGCCAGTCCTGATGAAACCTGATATGGTAGGGTCAGAGGGAAGGGGAGGAGGACCTCCTTTATCAGTGGACTGGGGGAGGGGCGTGGGAGGAGAAGAGGGAGGGATGGCAGGATTGGGAGGGGAGGAGGGGGGGACTACAGCTGGGATACAAAGTGAATAAACTATAATAAATAAATAATGTATATAAAACATAAAAAATAAAAATAAAAAAGAAACTTAAACAAAAAAAGAGTTGCCAATGTCATGGTGTCTCTTCCCAGCGAGAAAACTCTAAGTCTTGCCACTTTGACAATGGCTGTCTTCCAACAAGACTGCAAAGAGTCCAATAGTTGTTCTGTCCATGAGGCTGGGTGTCTCAGTTGGTCTTCCCTGTATATTGGAATCCCAAAGAAGTCGGCTCAATGCCACAGCAGCAGGATAGGTGAACTTGCTAGTGGGAATGAGGGCAAGCAGATAAAAAGTGAAAAGCTGCTGTTTTCCATGTTCTTTATGTAGGCTGCCATCAGAAGGTGAGGTCCAGATTTAGGGTGGGTCTTCCAACCTCAAATGATCCAACCAAGAGAAACCTGGCACAGGTGTATCCATCTCCTTGGGAGTTAGTTAATTCCAGATGCTGCCAACTTTCGTAACCAAACATAGCCATCTCAATTAGGGAGACAAGGAAAAAAACAAAACAAAACAAAGAGCAGCCTAGAGAACTTTCAATGAGACAGCAAACAGGCCTTCTACACCCTAGAAATTTGCAGTGTGTCTGTGATGACCAATACCACTGCAGGTCATTTTTTAGTAAAGAGTTTATTCACTTGGGGTTATCCAAGGCTTGTCCATTGTGCAATCATTAGCTGTCTACCACTATCACCTGAGAGGACACAGGTAACATTTGGTCTCAAGGAGAGTATTGACGAGGGACAAATTCCCTTCTTCACAGGCTCAGGAATCATTTTAGAAGAGGAGTTGGAAAGAATACAAGAGAAAGAGGCACTGGATGAGCACAGGGAAACAGTGTGTTCTGGCCAGAGCAGTGGCACATTCAAACTCACAGAAGTTCTGGCAGCATGGTGAAGACCTGTGCAAGCCTGGGACAGACCAAAGCCCAGCATGGAGAGGAGAGCTGAGCGCAACGTTCCACCTCTTCTGAGGAATTTCGGCAACTGTTAGCTGCTGGAAGAGGGAGAGCCAGTTTTCTCTAAGAGTCCTACCCCTGACACCAACACTTTTTCACAATTCCAGCAACAGAGCAATGTTACTGATGATACATTGTTTTCTCCTTGGTTTCTTTTCTCTAGGAAGAGTAAATCTCTAGTTTTCTTTCTTTATAATCTGGCATATGGTTTATAATCAATGCTGGTGCCCCCCTTTGAGATTTGCAAAGCACGTCTTGATGGGCATATACTTTGGAGAGTCTTCATTTCTATGTTCACTTGGTAAGATCAACAGTGCCATTTTCAGTCTACTTCTTCTGAGTCAACGCGCATATGCTGACCTAGTAAATTTACTGTTGGGCTAGTGAAGAATGGGGTTGTTTTTCTCTCTAGCACTTGACATGCATTATAGTTTCCAAAACTTTATAGGGATATGCTCCAGATAGCCTCATCTTTTAAAAAAAAATTGAAAATACTTTTTCCCTCAATAATGTATTAGTCAGAGTTCTCTAGAGGAACAGCACTAATAGAATGAATCTCTCTCTATATATATTATGTATAAAAGACGGTATATATACATATATATACATACATACACATATATGCATATATTTACATATGTATATATACATACATACACACATATATGTACATATGTACATATATACACATATATGTGCACATATATGTTTTATTAGACTGTGGCTTATAAGCTGTGGTCCAGCCAGTCCAACAATGGATGTCTACCAACAGAAAGTCAGTGAATATAGTATTTGCTGCATTTGCAAGGCTGGATGTCTCAGCTGGTCTTCATCATGTGCTGAAATACTGACAAAGTAGACTCTAAAGCCAGTGGATTCAGACTTAGAATGGGCTTGCTTGGAAGATCAAGAGCAAGCTGGCAGAGAGCAAAGCTCTCTTTTCCTTGTCCTTTATACAGGCTGCCAGCAGAATATGCAGCCCAGATTAAAAGTGGATCTTCTGACCTCAAAAGATATGGATTAAAGAGGTATCTTCCCACCTCAAAGAGCTGGTTTAGAAGTGGGTATTCCTCTTCAAAAGATTTAATTAAGAAAAAACCCTCAACAGGTGTGCCCAACAATTTGGATTTTAGTTAATTCCAGATGTAGTCAAGTTGACAGCTAAAACTAGTCCTTACTTATGGATATATCCTGATTACATTTTTCCCTCCCTCTACTCTTCCCAGTTCCTTCCCACCTCCCCTTCCATCTGGATCAATTCTCTTTCTGTTTCTCATTAGAAGAAAGAGCTTTAAGAGATAACAATAAAAATTAATATAATATCATAAGATAAAACAAAAACAAATACATTGGAATAGGATAAAACAGAAGGAAAAGAGCTCAAGAAAAGGCACATGAAACATACAGAAACAGAGGCCCACTTGTGTGTACACCCAGGAATCTCATAAAAGCACTAAATTGGAAACCATAATATATACCCAAAGGACCTGTAGGATTAAAAAAGAGAAGTTGGAATTCTTAACATTTGTACATCAAAATCAAGGGTACCCAGGATCATAAAAGAAACACTACAGCTTAAATCACATATTGATATGCATACATTGATAGTGGGAGACGTCAATACCACAGTTCATCAATAGACAGGTCATCTAGACAAAAATAAACAGACAAATTCTGGAGCTAACTAAGATTATAAGACAAATGGACCAAACAGGATCAAAATGGACCTAAATGTATTTATAGAACATTTCACTCAAATGTACCTCATAGAATTTTCTGTAAAATTAACTACATACTTAGATACAAAGCAAGTCTCAACAGATACAAGAAAATTGAAATAACACTGCATCCTATCTGACCATCATGGATTAAAGTTGGATATCAACAAAACTGTAGGGAGGTATCACTATCCCCAATTTCAAGTTTTACTACAAAGCTATAGTAATAACAGCATGGTATTGCCACCAAAATAGACATAACAATTAATGGAATAGAATTGAAGACTCAGACATAAATTCATACACCTGTGGACATCTGATTTCTGAAAAATCAGCCAGGAGTATATACTGGAAAAAAAAGACCATTTTTTTTAAAATGCTGCTGGTCAAAAGTGAGTGGCTATAACTAGAAGAATCGAAATAGATCTATACTTATCACCCTGCACAAAACTCAGTTCCAATTCTACCAAAGTCATTAACATGACAACAGATATATTGAACTTGATAAAAGAGAAAGTCATAAATATCCTTGAACTCATTGGAACAGGAAAAGATTTTCTAAACAGAACACCATTAGTAGAGGCTCTAAGATCAACAATTAATAAAGGGTACCTAATGAAACTTAAAATCTTTTGTATGTCAAAGAACACCATCTTTTGGACAAACTGGAAGCCTACAGAATGGAAAAATATATTTTTTACCAACTACGCATCTGATAGAGGGCTAATGTCCAAAATATATAAAGAACTTTAAAAAAAACTCCTAGGTATCAAGAAAATAAATAGTACAATTAAAAATGGAACATAGATAAACAGAAAATTCTTGAAAGAGGAAACAAATTGCTAAGAAACACTTAAAGAGATGTTCAACATTGTGCTGGGCAGTTTTGTGTCAACTTGGCACAAGCTAAAGTCATCTGAGAAGAAGGACTCTCAGATAAGAAAAAGCCTCCACAAGGTCGGGCTACAGGCAAGTCTTAAGGCATCTTCTTAATTGGTGATGGGTGGTAGAGGGCCCAACCCATTGTAGGCAATGCCATCATTCCTGAGCCAGTGGTCCTGAGTTCTATAAGAAAGCAGGCTGAGCAAGAGGTGATGAACAAGTCTTAGTAAGCAGTACCCCTTCAGAGCCACTACATCAGCTCCTGTCTCCAAGTTCCTGCCTTGCTTGAGTTCCTGCCCTTGGTGCTTTTGATGACGAATTGTTACAGAGAACTGTGCGTGAAATAAACCCTCTCCTCTCTAAGTCAGTTTTGGTCATGGTGTTTCATTACAGCAATAGTAACCCTAACTAAGACAAACATGCTTGGTCATCAGGAAAATGCAAATTAAAACTATGTGAAGATTTCATTTGATACCTATCAGAATGGCTAAGATCCATAACACAATTGACAGCTCATGCTACTGAGGTGATGTGAAATAAGAGTGGGACTGCAAACGTGTTCAGACAGTGGATGTTAGCTGCTAAGTCAATGATAATCAAGTTACCATCTGTTGAACTACGGGGGCAATGTATAGAGTAAGGAAATAGGGGGTTATAGCTAGATCTTCTCAGGAAGGGGAAATAAAGTAGTTATGGGTGTTTGTGTATGTGTGTGTTTGTGTGTATGTGTGGTGGTGGTGATGGTAATGACTAGAATCGAAGGATCTAGTGGGGAGGGGGAAGAAGAAGAAAATGAAGAATGAAATATGGGTGGACACAGCTAAAATTAAGGGATATTTGATGGGCAGTATGAAAACCTAATTCATTAGAACCTTCATAAAAATATATACATATATGAAGAGAGTCTAAATGAAATCTTCAAATGGTGGGGTCACAGTGCCCCAACAGATCATCTCTTGTCACCAAATGAAGCTTCTACTACCAAGACTGGGCTACATCTAATTTAGTTGTTGGCTGAATGGGTGTCATGAGAACACCCAAGCAACCCAGGCTATTGTCCAGTCTATATGCAGTTTGTTCTCCACAAACTGTTGGCAAGGTCCCATTGCTGAAGACAAGACATTTATACAGCCTGTTGTGCATGGAGAAGTTGAATTGGTTCCTATATACAGCCTTCAACCCTAGGTACTAGCATATTCGGTACGGTAAGGTACTCTGCATGTTAACAAAGGAGAAACGTAAATGCCAACCTATACAAACTCTTTTATCTACAATGGTGTCCTTCCTGCAAGATATGTTACTGCAATGGTAGCACAAAGCTTATAGGAGTAAGCAAAACAAAACAAAACAAAAACAGTGTCTGATTTGACTTAAGACCTACTCCTTGAGATGAAGCCCATACTTGATACTGCTTGGGTAACCCAAGAACCTGAGACTAGATAAACCAGGGACCTAGGGCGAAAACAAATACTATTGTTGTTAAAAAAAAAAAACAAAAACGACTCCTAATGACATTCTGCTATATTCATTGGTCAGTGTCTTGCTCTGCCATCATCAGAGAAGCAGATGGAAACAAATACAGGGACCCACAGACCAACACTGTGGTAGTTTGAGTTAAAAATTGCCCCCATAGGCTCTCAGGGAGTGGCATTATTTGAAAGGATTTGAAAGGATGTGTGGCCTTACTGGAGTAGGTATTGCCTTATTAGCAGAAGTATGTCACTGTGGATGGGCTTTGAGGTTTCAGAAGCTCAAGCCAGGCCCAGTGGCTCACTCTTCCTTCCTGCTGTCTGCTGCTACAGATGTAGAACTCTTGGCTCCTTCTTCAGCACCATGTTGGCCTGCATGCTGCCATGTTCCCTGCCTTGATGATAACAGACTAAACCTCTGACCCTGTAAGACAGCCTCAATTAAATGGTTTTCTTTTGTTTGTTTTTTGGTTGGTTGTTTATTTATTTTCTGATTTAAAAAATGCTGCGGTCATGGTGTCTCCTCAAAGCAATAGAAACCCTAAGACAGATTTGGTACTGAGGATGTGGGTATCACTGTAATAGGCCTGACTATGTTTTCGGGAATATGGCACCAGGACTTTGGACTAGAAAAGTGGTTGGACACTTTCAGTAGGGCTTGATGGGCCATCCTAGTTAGGAACATGGAAAATAGTGGTGCCGTGGGTGATTTGAACTATGGGGGTCTGGCTCAAGAGATTTCAGAGGAGAAAAATATAGTATGTGGCCTAGAGATTGTTCTTGTGATACCTTGATGAGGAATGTGTCTGCTATTTGCCCTTATCCAAAAAACTCTACCTGAGGCTAAATTGAAAAGTTTTAGATTACCAGCTTTGTCAGAGGAGCTTTCTGGACAGTGTTGCTTGGTTGTTAGTTGTCACCCTTGTGCAGACTTATTGTGAAAATGGTCAAGTTGAGCATGGGAAAATACTAGACATACAGTTTGGGGAGAAAAGAAGCACCAAGAATAAAGGGAGCGGTGATCAGGGCAAGATTCCAGCCAGCTAAGCTTCTGATTTGTGAAAAGAAATTAAAGAAAAGCTTAGGATCGAGAGTGGTGGATCACACTTTTAATCCCAGCACTTGGGAGGCTGAGTCAGGTGGATTTCTGAATTCAAGACCACAGAGTGAGTTCCAGGACAGCTAAGCTGAAGCAGTAAAGGAAACCATCAAGAACAGAATGCTGATGCCTATGTAATGGAATGAGGGAACCATTTCCTACCCAGCAAGCACAAGAACTTGGTAGCTTTGGCCATATGGTTATGGCTTTAGAGTCAAGCATACAGGAAAGGAGCTATGGAATCTCCCTCTGTGACTAAAGAAAGCCACTGAGGCCAGGCAGGTCTCAGAGCTGTCTCTGTATGGAGGCCCAGAGAGGGAGTTGTGTGAAGCTGTGAAGGTGAAGCCTGGATTGCCTTGGATATCCCAGGATGTTGGAGATGCCAGATTCATAGGATACCTGCCAAGGAATGCTGCTAAGTTACCAGTTAAGGTAATGGAACTAGCCCAAGAGACAGAAATGTGTTGCAGTCAACGAGGCTGAAAAGAGTTGGAAATTTAAAGAGAATTTTAACATCAGACATGAAGATGCAGAGTTTGGAGTTTGCTCTGCTAGGTTTTTTGTTTGTTAGTTTTGTTTTTGTTTTTCTTGTTCTTTTTAAAATTTTTATTAATTATACTTTATTCACTTTGTATCCCCCCATAAGTCCCTCCCTCCCCCCAATCCTACCTTCCCTTCCCCTTCTCCACACATGCCCCTCCCCAAGTCCACTGATAGGGGAAGTCTTCCTCTCCTTCCTTCTGAACCTAGTCTGGTAAGGCTGCTCCCCCATCAGGGTGAGGTGATCAAAGAGCAGGCCAATCAGTTCATGTCAGAGACAGTCCCTGTTCCCATTACTATGGAACCCACTTGGACACTGAACTACCATGGGATACATCTGTGCAGGGGTTCTAGGTTTTCTCCATGCATGGTACTTGGTTGGTGTATCAGTCTCAGGAAAGACCCCTGTGCTCAGATTTTTTGGTTCTGTTGCTCTCCTTGTGGAACTCCTGTCCTCTTCCTATCTTACTATTTCCCACATCTTTCGTAAGATTCCATGCACTCTGTCCAACAGTTGGCCATAAGTCTCAGCATCTGCTTTGATATTCTGCAGGGCAGAGCCTTTCAGAGGCCCTCTATGACAGGCTCCTAACTTGTTTCCTGTTTCCTTCTTCTTCTGATGTCCATCTGCTTTGCCTTTCTGAATGGGAATTGAACATTTTAGCCAGATTCCTCTCTCTTGATTAGTTTCTTTAGGTGTACAAATTTTAGTAGGTTTATCCTATATTATATGTCTATATGAGTGAGTACATACCATGTGTGTCTTTCTGCTTCTGGGATAGCTCACTCAGAATGATCCTTTCCAGTTCCCACCATTTACCTGCAAATTTCATGATATTGTTTTTTATTGCTGAGTAATATTCCATTATGTAG
>CM053767.1:26583647-26614646 GCA_028658305.1 Pachyuromys duprasi | reverse complement strand
TGCCCGCCCTAAGAGAGGTTCATCACTTAATTCTCTTGTGGGGAAGAAATGGAAAACTGCATTGGTTTCCAGGACATTCCACATGGAGCCACAGTGAAAATGGGCAATCAGCGGCACTGCAATTTGAGGTGGCTGAATGGTTTACTCTGGGCTCCAGACCAAATATAGGCCCTGAGGAAAAGCATTCTCACACCCACGCTTGATGCACACACCCTTCAAACTTCCCTTCCTGCCCTGCAGCCCCCAAATGAAATCCTTATACTCCAGGAAGCAGCAGGCCCTTTCATTGCTGTCTCTGGGCTACAAGAATCAAAGCACAAAATGGATGTTTTCCTCTGAGAACTGGCACCGCACAGAAGGAAGGAAATGCCTAGTCCAATTCAGGCATGTTTTAATCTCTGGAGAGGGGGTGGTAGGGAGGGGGCCAAACTGGCCACAGAATCAGTGGGAAAGTCATCAGTTTTGTGTCTCACCCCAGCAACGAAGGATTCTTCCTTTAGAGTGCCGCCCACACTTTTTTATTTTTCTCTTAAAAGGATTTGGATAATGAACAATCACTTTTTAAATTCTTAAGTTCAAAAAACTCTCTATAGGAAGAAAAGGGAGTTTTTGAGTAAATCTCTAACGGCTGGCTGAGTCATTTCAAATGCTCTAAAATTTCGAAATTCATGCACGCCTTGTGACTTCACCATCTGTGTCTGATCTAAAGAATCAACACAAATCAACAAGTCCTTACCCCTTTCTTTGATATTTTTTAATATCTTAAAGGGTATACTCTCTCTCTCTTTTTAATCTTTTAAAGAATTGTCTAGGGTCCAAAGATATAAATGAACAGTAAATGCCATGGTGATCCAGCTTTTAAAACACAGGCCAAGTTTGACCTGAACTTAATCACGAGGCTACAGCCAGGCAAGGGAGATTAGAGAGAAAAGAATTGCACAAGTCAATTGAAAAAGGTTATCACAATGTTGGTGTCCCCAAAACACAAATGAAAACCGTGAGGTGATTGTTGCTCTGAATGAGAAACTGAAGCGGCACGGAAGGACTGGTGGAACGGATAACCTTGCTGCTTCAGTTTTTTCCCTTTGTGGCCACAATATGCCTATATTTAAAAGGAAAAAATAAAGTACCCTCTGGAGGGTATGTGTTTGTTTTCATTTGCAGGGCATGGTGGTACACGCCTTTGCTGCCTCGGTTTTGGTTATGTTAACAAGACTGTGAAGAAAATGCCTCTGTTCTTAGGAGCCATATACTAAAGTATCCAAATATAAAATCTCATAAGCATCTAACAGTTATTTTTTAAAGGGCTGGAGATTGAACCTAGGGCTTTAGACACGCTAAGCAAAAGCTCTACCATTGAGCTATACCCCTGGCTCATTCCTGTATATTTACATGCTTGTATATAGTGTATATACATGTGCATTACATATCTATGTGAATATCTTAGACACACACACACAGAGACAGGCACACACAGAGACACACACACACACATACAGAGAGGGACACACACACACACACACACACAGAGCACAATGTCAAACATTCTCTGATTTGGTGTTCACACTGGAAAAATTTCCTGCTGCTTTTTCAAGTTCAGACAAGCTCATGAGTTTGCCACCCTGCTTTGGCATCAGTTAGCCACTCTGACACATTCTGGAGATTCGTCTCTTAAGCTTTAGTTCATGGAAGAGCCATCCTGTCTAAAGAGGAGTATCACAGCTGACCTTTCCTTACAGAAACTCCAAATTCTCTCAATTACATTTTCAATCAAGTTTTACATCCACTTCATTATATTTTTAATTTAATTTTCAAATAGAATGTCCTTTGGATTTTTAAAAAATAATTTTGTTCCTCCTATTACCTCTCATTCCCATTTCCAGAGTCTCAATTATGTTATGATATGTCCCACAATAATTGTCTTGTAAAATGTCATGAACCATGGACGCTACTCAGAAAATGTTTGATGTCTGTTAACACTAAAGGCTTGATTCCTAAACTTGAAAGAAAACCTTCATAGTTATGCGAACCGGTTGGGAGTCATAGTGTTTTTGTAGGTCAAATGGACTAGGGTATTGGGCACATTCACCTTTGGGAGTTTTTGAACGCGAGTTAAAATATCGAAGCATTTTTCCTTTAAAAGTACCAAGAGGAATTGTTGTTCTCTGCTCAGTAGACTGGCAACCAGGTCTGGCAAGGTGCTCACCCAAGGGGCCTAATTCAGGCCTGGTGGGTACTTTGCTGGATCTAGCAGCGGATGGGGCAGGATTCAGCAGCTGCTTGATACTGATACACACCCAGTGAATGGCGGAAGCCTCTGGCAGTCCAGCAGCGGCAGTGTATTTCATATGAAATTAGGGACTAATAAACGTTGGGCAGTGGGAGGAGTTTTGAGAGTGAATGTGTTTGATTCACCAGGGTCAGAGGTGCTAGGCATATTTAATTTACATGTACAGTACCTCTCATACAGGCAGTAGCACAGTGCCCTAAGAGGGAGAATGTATTTATCCTAATGTGCTTGCTGAACTGATTTTCTTGTCAGGAAAAGGTCAGGCCTATAATCTTTCTCTGAGGTCTATGTGACACTCTTCGAAAGATCCAGGGTGCAGAGTCTAGAACCCCACTGAGAAAAAGGGAGTCCACCAGAGGCTATCCGGAGATGTCAGACTTCAACCTTAGACAGCAGTTCCATGGGAAATTTAGTAGGAATTTGTGTTCTGAAACTTGAATCCTCGGTTTCAAATTTGACCATTCTGCTCTCTTTTTGGGTCATTTTGAACAGCTGGCAGCCAGCACATAGGTCATCCACGAAGGCTAATATTTTCTATTTTTATTAAATCAGTTTATTGGCAAGATGAATGGCCTCAAATCCTTACCCTAATTACTGGATGCTTTTGAAAGCTTCACCTGCCACTCTTTTGATCCCCTTGTGCTTGCAGTGGGAACTGTTTCCTAGAAGCATTCTAGAACTTGAGTCATTCCAGTTAGAACCTGAACAAGGCTGGGCACTGGGTTATGCAGTGTAGGGGAGGGGTAAAGGAGTGCAGTGTGCCCTGCTGGCTCATAAGGAGATAGTAATCCAGCAACCAGAAGACGTGTGTGCAAATTACTTCCTTAGGAGAGTTGTAAAGTGTTGTTTGAGCTTTCTTATCCATTGCTGTCGCGGGGGCTAGAGACACTTCCTCATGTTTCAGATGACCCTCCTAACTCTTCCTGTATAGGACAACTATTACTCCCCTGTGGCTGGTTGTGTTGTCGATCTAGACTGTGAACTTTTAAATTAGCATCTGTTGAAACTGGTGGTATGTGTGCTGCCTTGGAAATCATTGCAGCAATGGATAGATGCTGAAAGGGTTATCACAGAGGCCTGGTGTCTCTTCATGGGTTGGAGACCTTGGTGAAGATAGTGAAAAGACAATTCCTTATCTACACTTACCACAACTTTTTCTTTTGTCACAAAGTAAAAAAACAAACAAAAAACAAACAAAACCAAAAATAGCTTCATTTCTACTCCCCTGACCTTAAAAATTAACCTCTGTACCTCTCTACCTGATATTTGCTCTATTTCTAGCCCAGTGCTGTAGTTTTCCCAGCCATTCACCTGGCTAGGACTTGCTTTATCCTAGGTCAAGAATCCAACTTGGGGCCAAGAGAGTTCCTCATTTGTCTTTTTGAGATAGGACCCTGTAACTCCATTACTCTTTAGTAAATAGAAAGAAAGCCTAGGTTCGGTGGTCACAGTATGCCCAGTGATGAAAAAGAAATTATGGAGGAGTCTTTAGAAGATAAAAATCACATTTATATCCATGAACTGGGTGGGTCCAGATAAACTCAGTTTTAAACAATTGAGGGCCAATAGTAAGATAATTTGTGTAACACACCCAGTTTAAATGTCATAGAAGGAGGTCAGAGCCATTCAATGACACACATCTTGGTAGTCAGTACATATGACAGTGAGCATATGAGCCGTAGTCATGGATTCCCCTTTTTCCATGTGACCACTGTGATGGATAGAGTGGTACCCATATGCCAGAATCATTGTTCCTTCACACATGGCAATCAACATATCTATAACCTCTTTCTCCCAGCTTATGGCTGGAGAAACCAAGTCTGAGGGCTCAAATACATTGCTATAGGTCACCTAGCTAACAAAAAATTCCTGGAAACAAAACTCTTAACCATGGATACTGAACTTCTATTTTTAATTTACTTCTAACTTAAAATCAATAAAACCTCTAATTTTACTACCCAACTGCTATTAAGAAGTTAACAAATGACCATCTGACATTGACCTAGTCAAGGAATTTAGTGATAAAATGTGTCTGACAGGTGCTGAGAAACTTCCACAGAAAAGCAGGTAATAGGAGAGGTCTGACTTCAGTTGTTGCCACCACTGACTGGCGTTCAGTACATGATTAAGCCAGCATTCTCTCAACCCTCTTAGTCTTAGTAATAATAATATGCCAGATCTATGTGCCCCCATGAATTTGGTTTTGCAGTGTTTCTAAGGGAAGTTAAGGGTTTTCATTTCCTGCATTTCTTAATTCAGTATTTTAACTGTGATAGGATTCACAAATCCAAGTTAGCAAGAAATTTTGGAAAACATTCTTGTCAAACAAGAAATGTGACTTTTGAAGATAGACTATTTTGTCATTTATGTGCTAATTTGTGTGTGATTAAACATGGAAGATCTATTTGTTGAATGCCTTTCATGTGTCAAGTAGTAATCTAACTACAAAATATCCTATACAGTGTGCAGGCCCTAGTTCCTAATAAAAAGATGGAGCCTCTTGCTTGAAAATTAAATGTTTTAAGACTGTGACAGAAGAGTAATGACTTAGATATGCCACCCTTCTGAGCTCCTACAGGTGACTGCAAATGTCACACATCCATGAAGTCAGCCCTGGTGAGGTGACCAACATGTACCAGTGAGCAGAAACTTCTCTTATCTTCATGGAACTCAGTCTGATGAGAGACAAATTATAAGTAGACAGTCACATTAAGTTACTTTATTATTTGATGATAAAGCACAGTGTTGAGGATAATTACATATTGACGAATATTACAAAGGGAGGACAGGATATGGTGCCAGCAGATGGTTTATTAAAGGAGAGAGACCCAGGCTTGGACTCGGGAAAAGCTTTCTCAAGGAGTAAAATTTTGGTGGATAATTTAGACAAAATAATAAATCTACTGGTGAGTTCAACCAAGGGAAGTGATGATTTTGGCTTAACAAAGGGCCACAAGTGAACAGAGAGCACGAAGCCACACCTGTCCAGAAGCTGTTGTGGAGGCAGAGGGTCCAGGTGTCAGGGGAGGTTGATGGCTGAAAGAGACGAACACTTTGGAGAGGAAGAGAAAGCAGGGGAAGGCTTGGCTCCTGGATGAACTTATCCATGTATGACATGGCAGGAAGTTTAAAATAAGGAGCATAGCTTATATTTTGCTTGATCTTATTCCTCCTAGCATCCTTTCAAAAGATAAGTAAGATTTGACTCTTTCACAAACCCATCTCACTTAAAAAATATATTTATTTATTTATTTTTGGTGGGAGAGAGCATCAAGGCAGTAAAAGAGCTTTTGGCAATGGGGTGGGGTGGAGGGGGGCATGACTTTATGACAGAGCTAATGCATCTCGGGGATCTGAAACCCTGAACCGAGGATGCAAACCTAAAACATTGACTGACACAAAGCAGTACTTCGTGAATAGTTTTCTTATTCTTCACTTTTTTTTTTTACTTATTTCATTCTTTATTTGGCTTTTTTAAAGCAAGTTCTCATGTAGCCTAGGCCAAACTTGATCTCCTTTTTTTTTCCTTCCCACTTCTACACTTTTTTTTTTTTCAGGTATTCTTCACTTTCTTAAACAACTCATCGCTCATTCATTCAGCAGTGCCAAACATAGTCTTGTCCACACAGGGAAGGCAGTGGTGGTCTCCTTAGAGATTTGGAACATCCTCCATCTTATTTGGAGCACAGTTGTTCTGAAAGGCCTAGTAGGGAACTGAAGGCCAGCAACTGATAAGCCCAGAAGTTGTGCAGTGTTCTTCTTTCCCTAAGCACCAGTTGATATGAAGGCTTAGGGGCACATCATTCTTGATCTGGGCATGGTGACAAACACCATTAAACCCGTGAATTCAGAAATTAGTACCAGGTACCTCTCTGTGAGTTTGAGGTCAGCCTGGTCTACATAGCAAGTCCCAGTCCAGCAAGAGCAGGTCATTCTTGCAGAAGCTTTTGAAGTAAAACTGGCTACTCAAACCTCAAACATAACAGCCTTCTACATTGACATTATTAACTTAAAAAAATCATAACAGAGTCCTCTCAACTTTTAGAGGAGAAGAATGATGGCAAGATCAAGAGTGAGCGAAGGAACACTGCGAGGTTCCCTCTCTCCCCTTCTCCTTTCTCCCTTACTCTCCAGGCCGTCTTCTTTCTTCCCAGCCATTTATCTTTTTCAGGTACTACAGTCTTTTCACCTTGCTCAAGGGATAATCCTAAACTGCTATTTTTCCAGAATAATTGTTTTTCAATACGGTCCCTGCCATTTTAGGATCAACCATGCTTGGTGTTGTGACATTTCAAGCTCTTAATGCACAGAGCTTCTCAACCCAGCTTCTAGCCAAAGCTAGTGAGCAATAGCTCAGCATTATAATGTACTCATGCTTGTGCTCATAAAACATAATTGCAGACAGCTATATCCTGGAAGCCACAGGGACTCAGGTAGTACTGGTGATTTGGCAAAGTACCATAACATTTTTCTTGCTGACCTATCAGCACTGTTTTCAAACTCAGCTGATAAGCTTCATGTTATTGTTCAGTACAATGCATCTCTTCTCTTCTGTGGCACTGCTGGATGGAGTTTAGGTACCAACATTAAAGAAAGAGAGACTGAGCCAAATATAATGCTTGCCTTTAAATAATTGATGCCTGACCGTAGCAGAAGAGAGTCATGCAAACATTCTTTTATAAATAAAACAGACCTACAGGAGTATTTTTTCTTTCTTCTACCTATACATAATTCAGTCATCTTAATTAGAATTGCATGCTTTGGGATTTGAGTTAAAAAAGAAAACAACCTCCAGAATGTTTGTCTGTTCTCTGAAATGCCAAGAAAGTAATCACCAATTTCCAAACTGATTTCCCCACAGCAAGGAAACTTCTTGTCTAATTTAATTGTTCAAGTATTCATCCCATGGATCTAAGTGCATCCATGGGAATCTCTAACTTGCATCTTTAAAAAAAATTTTTTATAGTCCCCATAAAACCTCCCACAAGCAAAATCATTGCTGTTCTCACCCAGAGGACCAAGCCTCACAGTCATATGATTGCAGTTCTGCAGCCCCGCAGTAGATGGCGCCGTGCCACGCAGATTCCCAGGCGGCTCAGTCCTGAGAGGCAATTGACTGGGAAGACATTGGATCTCTGGACTGCCTGCTGGTTTTTCCAGCCCAGGGAGAAGAGGTTGTCTTAGAAAACACTTTTTCCACATTTAACTGAAACAGTGAACAACTGAACAGTTGTTTTCTGATTGACTCTGACACCAGAGAACGTTAAGCTTATTTAATCTAATCCTGAAGAAAAATTATACTTTAAAACCCCTTTTTAATGGGTGGCATGATCTCTTAGTCACATGATACACTACCCATGTGTCAAAGTTTATTAATTTAATTACAACAGTCACTCTGGATAATCTATGGACAAGTATTCTGGATATTGCACAGCAAAGCTCTCTACATATCTCCATTTGTAGTTCGACATTTTTTTAGCATTGTGGGCGGAATATCTTGAAATGAATGTATAGATAACAATGTATATGTATACATATTAGTTATTTTTACACATTAGCGCCCTAAAATTTAATAATTTCTTAGTATCTTTAACATAGTTAAGCCTTTTCTTTTCCAGAAGAGATAGGAACTTGAGGTAGTTTTGCAAAAGATTATTAAAACTGTCATTATGTCCATTTAATAATGGCAAAGCAATGAAGTCCTTTCTAATACGATGTTCATTATTAACTATTAGTCAAGGAAGCCTGACTCAGCAAAGTGGCAGATACTTATAAAAAGTTAATGGCCTTAAAATAAGAGTTATTAGGGGAATTGCCTGCGAATTGTGTGTAGTGATTAATTACACAGATTTAATAATCTCAGTAGATACATAGTCACCCTTACACCTTCCCTCTGGTCTGGATTTGTGTCCTCAGATCGGGGCCTCTGCTTTGAGCCCTGTTTGCAGTGTGTGTGGCCCTCCGGTCCTTATCCACTTGCCACATCACATTTATTTTTCCACTTGTCTTTGTCCACTTAGGGCTTAGATCTCCGTCCAATTCCCTAGGCTTCTGAAAGTCCCGCATTGGCTTTTCCTGGCCTGATTCAGCATGCTGGCATCCAAGCCTGGCCTAGTTAGGCTAACCCACTGAGTATTACCAGAGTTGCTTGAGTCTACTGGAGCTTACAGAACCCAGAATGGCGTGGTTGACTGCAGAGAGCATCCTTTTCACTGTCTGGCATGCTGGCTTTCCATTTGCTTTCCCCTTTCCTTTAGATGCTGCTTTCTTTTGAGGCTTGGTTTAAGTCCTCCTTTCTTACTTTGCACCGCTTTAATAGGCTACCTCAACCCCTTGCTCCTAGTGGTCTTAGATCCCTTTTCTGACCTTTGGAACTATGGATGCCTCATAGCTACAGGGGTACTTAGTTTACTGACGCCTCTGTAAAATCAAATTTCATGCTTGACTCTCTGTATCTGTCTTAGAAATTCCATATTCATCCATACAAAAATTTAAAATGGACTTTATTATTATTATTATTGTTGTTGTTGTTGTTGTTTTGTTAGTTTTTAAGACAGGGTCCCTCTATGTAGTGCTGGATTTCCTGGTGCTCACTATGTAGACCAGGCTGGTCTTGAACTCAGATATCCTCCAGCGTTTGTCTGGACAATAGGTATGCTCTACCACCCCCAGCTTATTTTTATTATTTTTTATGTATGAGTGTTTGGCCTGCGAATGTTTCCATGCACCATGGAAGTCAGAAGAGGGCATTAGGCCTCAACGGATGGAGTTACAGGCAGTTGTGTGCTGCTGGGAATTGACCCCTGATCCTCTGCAGAAACAGCAAGTGCTCTTCACCACTGAGGCCACCCTCCAGCTCCATATTCATTTTTTGGCTCATGTTTCGTTCTCTAGGTAATGGCTAGGTTCTGCTAAGTCTGGCTCCTAAGTAACTTGGGAAACCCTTAGTTTTTTCAGTTTCTCCTTTTCTCTTAGGGTCATCATCATTACCATACCTGATTTTGTGCATCGGCCTCCTAACTGGACTTTTTGGTTGCAGCTTTGTTCTCTTGCTGTTGATTTTTGAAGCTGCTTTGATCAGAGGTTGTTTTGTTTACTTGCTTAAGACCATTCTATCATCTATCTCTTTTTATTAGCTGACAAAATATACTTCAAATCAAAACTAATCAGAAAAGATAGGGAAGGACACCACATACTCGAAGGGAAAAAAACCACTAAGAGGATATTACAATTCTAAACATCTATGTACCAAACACAAGAACACTCACAGTCATAAAAGAAAGACTCCTATAGCTATAATCACATATTGTCCCTCAAACACTAATATTAGGTTACTTCGGATACTCCACTCTCACCAATAGACAGGGCATTCAGAAAAAAACAAAAACAAAAACAAAACAAAACAAAAAACAGAGAAATGCTGAAACTAAATAAGATAATGAACCAAGGGAATCTAGCAGCTATTTATAGAACATTTCACCCAAACAAAAAAGAATTTACCTTTTCAGAAGTTCATGGAACTTTCCTCAATATTTACCACATACTGGACACAAGGCAACTCTCAACAGATACATGAAAAGTGACCTCCTGTATCCTATCTGACAAATTAAGGCTGGGTATCAACAACAACAGGAACAACAAAAAGTTTACAAACTCCTGGGAGCCGAACTACTGACTACTGAATAAAATATAGGACACGAAGACGTAAAGCAAGAAGGAATTAAAAACCTTTATAACTGAATAAATATACAACATACCCAAACCAATGGGTACCATTGAAGGCAATTCTAAGTGGCAAGTTTGTATCTCTAGGTGACGTCAATAAAATTAGAGAGATGTCATAACAGCACTTTAAAAGCACACCTGGGAAATCTAGAACCAAAGGAAGAAGTAACACCCAACAACAACAAGAAATGGGAGACAGAAGGAAATAATCAAAATCAGGACTGAAATCAATCAAACAGAAGTAACAACAACAAAAATGACCCAAAGAATCAATGAAACAGAGTTGTGTCTTTAAGAAAATCAACAAGATTGACAAACACTTAGGCAAATTAATATATAAAGAAGGTCCAAATTAATAAAATTGTGGATAAAAGGGGACAATACAGTAATCAGCAAGGAAATCCAGAGAATCATAAGGACACATTTTAAAAAATATGTACTTCACCACACTGAAAAAACAAAAAAAGAATAAATTTCTTGTTATATTCCAACTACCAAAGGTAAGTCCAGATCAGGTAAGCAACATAAGCAGATCCACAACCCCACTGCAATAGAGACAGTGATTAACAATCTCCTAAACAAAAAATGTCCAGATTTTTGACAGATGGATTTAGAGAAGAATTCTAAAAGACTTTTAAAGAAAACTTAACACCAACATTATTTAAATTATTATGCTAAATAGAAACTGAAGCAACATCTCCTGCTTCTTCTTACAAGGTCTGCTAACTTGATATCAAAACCACATAAAAACACAAGAAATTTGCAGACCGGTATCCTGAATGAACTTAGATACAATTTTTTCAATAAAATGATTTCAAATGGAATCCAAGAACATATAAAAATTGGCTTTATCCCAGAGATACAGAGATGGTTCAATATACATAAAGTGATACATACAATCTACCTCATAAACAGACTAAAAGACAAAAACCACATGACGAGCTTATTTGATGCAGTGTTGATGTAATGTTCTTGTGGGTTGTGTTCATTTTACCCTTGTTCATTCAAATGTGGATTTCTCTACCCCACTATCTGGTTTCAATGTGGACATTGTGTTGTGATGTTTATTCTAAGCATCACCTGTCTCAAGTTCGTATAAGCATGCCATCATTTATTCTCTGTATTGCCAATAAAACCAACCAGCCAATGCTGAGCAATGGAGAGAATGGGATGGGACATCCTGGTTTGGTGAGGGGAGGAGAAAAGGTAGAGTGCAGGGGAGATCTGAGAGGAGAGGACCAGGAAACATTAGGAGAAATGAACTGGACTTGAGATATGACTAAAAAGTAAGTATAATGTGGGAAACCTGAATGGGAGGAAGCTAGACTGGTTTGGAGGTTTAGGATGGAATAATTATTGCTCAACATTGTGGTCTAGGCTATTTAAATCTTTGTCTCTGTGTGGTGATTTGAGTATATAGCTGGTTAAGGAATAACCACTGTTTTGCTAAAATATATATCAATATTAAATAAGAATACTTTTCAACTTGCAGAAAATCTTTGACAATCCAAGATTCCTTCATGATAAAAGCCATGGAATGACTAGGGATGCAATGGACATTTCTCAACACAATAAAGACAAGTTATAGCAAGCCTGCAGCCAATATAAACCTAAATAGAGAGCTATTTAAAGCATTTTCACTAAAATCAGGAACAAGACAAAGTTGTCCACTCAATACATATTCAATATAGTACTTGAAGTTTTAGCTAAAGCAATAGGACAATGAAGGTTCTATAGAGTAACAGAATTTACAGAATGAATCACTCTCGTTTTAGAAAGGGAATTTATCAGGATGACTTACAGGCTGCGGTCCAACTAATCCAACAATGGCTGGCTATGAACAGAAAGTCCAAGAATCCAACAGTTGCTCTGTCCATGAGGCTGGATTCTCAGTTAGTCTTCTGTATATGCTGGAATGCCAAAGTAGTAGGCTCTAATGCTAGTAAGGAAATGGACTTGCCAGCAAGACAATAGCAAGCAGGCAGAGAGCAAAAGCTTCCTTCTTCCATGTCCTTATATAGGCTTCCAGCATAAGGTGTTAATTCGAATTAAAGTGTGACATTCTACCTCAAAGATCTACTCCTAATCACACTGAACATCATTGGCTCTGCTTGGGGACTGGCACCACTCAGTGAAATAATGGTGGTCCACTTAGGGAAGCAGAGTATGACACATTTGTTTGGTAGTGGCCTCATGTCATTGGCACTTGATGGGGACTCAGGTTAAAGCTGACTATTTTCACAGACAATGTGGGTTCACATGGAGTTTCACTAACTCAATGAAAGGGTCCTGAATGACTAAAGGGTTTCTGAATGGGCAACTACTGAAAATTAGTTCAAAACAAGATAAGTAAGGAGTTCACCAGTTGTCTCAGCTTCTACTACTGTGATGAAACACCATGACCAAAGAACAAGTTAAGAAAGACAGGACTTATTGAGCATACATTTCCACATTGCAGTCTATCCTTGAAGGAAGCCAGGGAAGGAACTGAAAGATGGTAGGAACCTGAAGGTAGGAGCTGATGCAGAAGCCACGGAAGAATGCTGCTTCCTGGGTCACTCACATGGCTTCCTGGACCTCCAGCCCAGTGATGGCAGGTTGCACAATGATATGGGCCTTACTCCACCAGTCATTAATCAAGAAAATGCTCTATGGGCTGGTCCAGAGCCCAATCTCTATTCATTCATTCATTCATTCATTCATTCATTCATTTAATCTGAGGCAGAGTCTCTCTGTGTAGCCTTAGCTGTCCTGGACTCACTTTGTAGACCAGGCTGGCCTCAAGCTCACAGAGATCTGCCTGCCTCTGCCTCTCTGAGTGCTGGGATCACAGGCGTGTGCCACCATGACAAGCTCACAGCCTAATCTTATACAATCATTTTCTTAACTGAGGTTCCCTCCTCTCAGACGACTATATTTTGTGACAAGTTGACATAAGTCTAGCCAGCACACAGTCCATCACTGAGGGAAGTCAGGGAAATGAATTCAAATAAAATAAGAACCTGCAGGCAGGAACTGAAGCAGAGGCCATGGAAGAATGCTGTTGACTGGCCTGATGCTCATGGCTTGCTCATCCTGTTTTCTTATACCATCCAGAACCATGCGCTTAAGGGTGCTATCACCCTGACTGGACTGGGCACACACACGCCAAGTGATATAAACAATCCATTGTTCCATTTAGCTTTGACATTTATGGAACACAACAATGACCAGTACAACAAGAAAGACAATAAGGCTCAATAGTGGTATTTATTAGGGAGGCACCCACTAGCTATCTAATTAGATTTAAGGCCTACATGATAAGAAAGGATCCATGCTTTCTGGGTTAGTGTGAACCCAGGAAACTATCCATGACTAGTGAGGTTATAGGACCTTGAGGAAAGTCTAGGACTTCCACTTTCCTAAACCAGCAGATACTCTGACCACATTTAAAATCATTATCCTTATACCTATACAGAAATCCACAACTGGTCAAAATGCAGAAACCAACTGACTATAGGGTGCACCACCTCACTGATACATCTTTTAACACTAACATTACACCCAAGGCTCAGGGAGCATTATGGAAGAAGGGACAAGGATTGTAAGAGCCAGAGGGCTAGGAAGTCTGCTGTGAGAATGTGTCTTCTATATCAGACTTGGAAGTGGCGCCCATGAAATCTCAACAACATGGTATCTTAAACAATACCCGACCAAAAAAAAACAGCAATTGACATCATCATGTGGATGATGAAAATCTAATAAGGTGGTCCGATTTCTAGATGAAGAACTACAGGTAACTAATGACTGCCAAGAGAGGAAGAATTAGTTTTTTCTAAGGAATACACCTCTAAGGTCATTATCTACTCTCAAGTGGTCAGCCCTAAAACACATCCACATGAATAACACTAAATGGACTCATCAGGTCACATTTATATGCATATATATATATATATATATAAACAACAGTAGTAAAAAATATAGAGATATTCGTAAAAGTAGAAAGAGAGCTTGGAAGTAGATAAAACAGAATGGTGAGGAAGGGTGTAGGATAGGACAGGACAGCTGAAGAGTGAAGATGATCAAACTATATTAAATGCATTAAATGTTGTAATGAAATCCACTAGTTTGTGCAACTAATAAATGTTAATAAAGATCTAAGATTATTGAGGGAAAAGTGTTCAACAGTAGAAATAGTTTAAGAAGGCCTGCTATCTATCAGCCAGTGGTGGCACATATCTTTAATACTAGCATTCAGGAGTCAGAGGCAGATAAATCTCTGGGTTAGAGGCCAGGCTTATGTACAGAGCAAGTTCCAGGATAGTTATGACTACACAAGGAAACCTGTCCTGAAAAAAACAAAACAAAACAAATACATAAATAATGAATAAATAAAATAAAAATAAAAGCTGGATGCAATGGTGCACATCTGTAATCCCGCACTCAGGATTACAGGCAAATTTCTGTGAGTTCAAGGCCAGACTGGTCTACAAACTGAGTCCAGGACAGGCAAGGCCACACAGAGAAACCCTGTCTCAAAAACAAAAAACAAAACAAAAAACAAAAAACACACACAACCAGATAGATAGATAGATAAATGAAAAAGAAAAATTCTGCTATGATTGAGGAACTATATATCAATTCTACACATGTATGTACAGCATGGGCATAAGACATGTCAATATGACCCAGGGGTTTTTGTTTTCGGATTTTATAATGCAGTTTAGAGGATTGAGAAATCACATTCATGTAGAGGACTGCAGGAGGGGTTACATGTTGCCACTTATGTGTGGATGCTAAGCATCTCTGTCATTTTTATAGTCCATTCTCTATAAGAAAAACATACAAGTGGAACATTCTGCAAATTCTAAATGTAGAAAATATTTTCCTTGTGAAGCTTACGAGCTCTACAAGGACTGTTGTTTGAAGAGGAGAGCAAACAAACTCCATTTGTGCGCTTTGCTGGCATTAATAATTCAGAGGCACCCTCCATCTCTCCCCAGATAGACAGAAGGGTCCATTTTAATATGTAATGAGACAGGAGAGATGAGGAAAGGATGTGAAAGCTGAAAAGAAAAGGAGGCTGCACTGGAGTGGTCCCACGCCTGGGACCAAAGACTAAAGAGGGAAGCTGCCCGCTACCAAACTACCGAGGCTGCCTTTTGAAATGGAAAACTGTGATGTTTTTATTTTTATTCGATACAGGGTCTTGTGTAACCCAAGCTGGTTCTGGAAGGAGCAGAAGATGCCCTGATTATTCTCTTCTCCCTGGAAGAGGCTGTATCGTATTTAACTACCACGTGTTTTGCATCAGGATGCTATGGAAACAAACTTAATCTATGATTTGATCTTATCTTATGGAAACTCTAATGATAATCACATTTTGAAAGTAAAAATCTATGTACATTTTGATATATTGTCATGAAGGTATTAAGATATCACAGACAACTAACTTCAAATATTTCCAGCAGTTGACTTTTTCTTTTTCAAAAGATATTTCTCGCTGGGCGGTGGTGGTGCACACCTTTAATAGCAGCACTTGGGAGGGAGAGACTGGAGGATCTCTGAGAGTTTGAAGACAGCATGGTCTCTAGAATGAGTTACAGGACAGCCAAAACTACACGCAAAGAAACTTTGTCTTGAAAAACAAAAACAAACCAAAAGAAGATATTTCTCTCTGAATTCATCACTTCAATAGTAACAAAGAGTTGTGCACTAAAGTGAGTATTTCTGGCAAGAAAGCATTTTTCCCCCACTAGGGGAGAAAAGCTGAGCAGTCTCAAGCGGGCTGAATCTGCCATTAGAGTCAGCTGAAAATAAGCAACCCCAATGAGAAATGATGATTTCATCGGTGTTAAACATCTGCTGAGTGAAGGGGACAACCTGATCTGGAGTCATCACCATAGCCTCATGGAGTAAGTGGAAAACATGAAACGTGTCTCATCCTTATGGAGGAGGAAAAGGAGGAGTGTTTTGTATTTGCTGCATCATCTAGATCCGCAACTTGCTTGAGGCACTTAGATGGTCAGTGTATCTCTGTGGTTGCCAAGAGCCCTTGCTTGCCAGGCTTCCCCAGTGTGTTACAGAGCAGTGGCTCTCAATAGTAGAAGCATCAATAAGCCCCTCATACCCCATTTTCCTAATCAAATATACGTGGAAGTAAGATTTTTCTTATACAAATCCAAAGAACAGGATAAATAAAATTAGATAGGACAGAAACAGATTTGAGGATCTAGCCTTCTTACAGTAAGAATTATAGAGTTTTCAAAATGACCTGACTTTCTCAACAATTGCTTATTGATTTAGAGAATGGGTTTCTTTCCTTTCCTTTTTATTTTTAAATAAGACCATGTTATATTAACTTGTAATGGCTTTGCTAAAGTTATTTAGCCAAATTTATTTTTTTTCCAGTTTTTCTGGGTAAGGAGATACACACTTATTTTCTCATTTGGGAGGAATACGCAACAGGAGTCTCATAAGTTAGAAACTAACTTGGGGTACACAGAAAGATTCTGTAATAAAAATGCAACAATTTTAATTTCTTTTCTTTTGATTCTCTCTCTTTCTCTTTCTCTCTGAGACAGAGTCTCACTATTTAACCCTGGCTGTCCTGGAACTCACTTTATAGACCAGGCTGGGCTTTAACTCACAGAGATCCTTGTGCCTTTGCCTAGTACTGAGATTAAGAGTGTGCACCAGTATGCCCACCTACAAATACTTTTTGGTGCTTTGTTGACATATGAGTGTAAATACTATTACCTCCTTTGTGGAAACAGGAAGATAAATTCAGTAAGTGTCTGAAACTGGTCAGATTCACTAGGTCCCCTCTGGGCCAGACTAAGCTATAAAAGTTGAAAGTCCGCCTCAGACAAGGAAGCTGAGCTGTAAAGGTCCTCCGAGGAGCAAAGCCGAAAAGAACACTGGACTCTGAGACCAGAGCAGCTGGAAGAAGCAGAAACCAGCAGGGATGCCTGGAACAGGATTAGCTCAACTGAGGCACCTGAAAAGGATAGTCAGCAGCCTGCTGAGTTGCCTGCTGAGCTGCCTGCTGAGCTGCCTGTGTGCTCCAGGTTCTCAGCTTTGGAAGAATCCATGCTGGATGCGCATTCATGATTCAGCTCTCACTGAGTCATTTCTGCTCCTGAAAGTAAACCCCAATAAAGCTCACTGACTTTGTAGAGTACCTGGCCTTTAACTCACTCCTTAGTACTGAGATTAAAGGCATGCACCACCACACCTGCCTACAAAAACTTTCTGGTGCTCTTCTTGATGTATGAGCCCAAACCCAAACCAAACCCAAAACTTCATTAGACTTTGTTGATATTTGTACTGTACTTGATCTGTCATGGGTTTCCGATCTGGGATGAGAAGATGTTTGCATTGCATCTCCCTAGGAAAAGATTTGTCACACAACAATTGTAAATTGATATGGTCATTATGGAAACAAAAAATTAATCATAACTTTCTTATGATCCAGCAATTCCATTTCAGAGTATATACAGGAGATCAATACAATATAGAAATATGCAGAGGCCTATATTCATTTTGGCACTATTCATGACAGGATATAGAGTCCATGTAAGAATCCATTAATGGATGAATCAACAAAGAAAATGAGTTAATATTCACAATGGAATGCTAGATAATCTTAAAAAGAAAAAGTCCTGCTATTTGCAACAATTTGCATGAATTAGAGGCTGTTATTTATACTTAACCAGGTCTCTCCAAAGAAATCATCACATGGTCTTTCTCATATGCGGAGTGTAAAAATCCTCAATATGTGAAGGTAGACAGTGGCGCTGGGAACGATGGTACACACTTGTAATCCCATCACTCAGAGAGGCAGAGGCGGGAGGATCTCTGTGAGTTCCAGGCCAGCCTGGTCTACAAAATGAGTCCAGGAAAGCCAAGGCTATACAGAGAAGCCCTGTCTCAAAAAAAAAAAAAAAAAAAAAAAAAAAAAAAAAAAAACAGGTAGAAAGTAGTATTGTTATGAGGCAGGGAAAGGAGACAGACTACTAGGTAAATAGGAGGAGCAATTCTAAAATCTGTTGTATTAATGATGATTTTAATTAACAACAATGTATAGTATACTTAAAAATGACCAAGAGAGGAGATATGTCCTCACCCCCAAACTGATGACTATATGTAAAAGGATGGCTACATTCACCAGCACATCCTAATCATTTAAGAAGGATGTATGTGTCAAAACACACATTTGAAGGAACAAGAGTGTTAAGAAACCACTTTTTGTGTTTATCGCTTAAGATGGATACCACATAATTTTTTTGTGTGGGCACAGTGAGCTTTATTGATGGTATTTAAGAGTGTAGGGCTCCCTGGGCCTCTGCTGCTGTTCTGGGGGTCTGGGATAGAAACTGTAAGGGAGATGCTCGGTGTCAGGGGCTGAGTTGGGACAGGGACTCCTCAGCAGCTGTGGGCCTCTCTCTTGCTCTCATGTCCTTGCTGGGGTGGGTAGTCCAGAGCTTCTTACTCCTTGGAAGCCATATAGGCCATGAGGTCCACCACCCTGTTGCTGTAACCGTACGCATTGTCATGCTAGGAAATGAGCTTTACAAAGTTGTCATTGAGGGCAATGGCAACCCCAGCATCAAAGGTGGAAGAGTGGGAGTCACTGCTGAAGGCACAGGAGACAACCTGGTCCTCAGTGTAGTACAGGCTGCCCTTTAGTGGACTGTTGGTTGCTTCACTACCTTCTTGCTGTCATCATACTTGGCAGGTTTCTCCAGTTGGCATGTCAGATCCATGACAGACATGTTGTGGGTAGGAACATGGAAGGCCATGCCAGTGAGTTTCCTGTTCAGCTCTGGGATGACCTTGCCCACAGCCTTGGCAGCACCAGTGGATGCAGGGATGATGTTCTGGGTAGCCTACAGTCTTCACACCACAGCTTTCCAGAGGGGCCATCCAGTCTTCTGGGTGGCAGTGATGGTATGGATGGTGGTCATGAGTCCTTCCACGATGCCTTAGTTGCCATGGATGACCTTGGCTGGGGGGGTTAAGCAGTTGTGGTGCAAGAAGCATTGCTGACAATCTTGAGTGAGTTGTTATACTTTTCATGGTTTATGCCCATCACAAACATGGGGGCATTTGCAGAAGGGGCAGAGATGGTAACTCTTTTGGCTCCACCCTTCAGGTGAGCCTCAGCCTTCTCCATAGTGGTGAAGACAGCAGGAGACTCCACAACACCCCACCCCACTTGATGTTAACAGGATCTCACTCTTAAAAGGTGGTGATGGGTTTGCTGTTGAGGACAAGCTTCCCGTTCTCGGCCTTGACTGTGCCGTTGAGGCATTCTGGAACATGTAGACCATATAGTTGAGGTCAATGAAGAGGTCATTGATGGCAACAACCTCCACTTTGCCAGAGCTTCAGGGAACCCTGGTAGCCAGGTGTCCAATCTGGCCAAATCTGTTCACTCCAGCCTTCACCATTGTTTTGAAGGGACAAGGCTTGCATTGCACAAAGAGATGTGGCTGTCTCAGGAACAGGAAAGAGCAGAGAGCCGGATATCACATGATTTAGCGCTCATCCCAAGACTTTTTTTTTTTTTTTTGAGAGTAAAATTGGTACTATGAATAATTATAGCAGGTGTACAGTGTTACTTTTGTGGATATTTTCCTTCTCCTGTCTAATAATTGATCCCCAAAGTAGAATTGTTGAGTTAAGTGCCATACAAATTGTTTTAAATCCTGTTGTTTAACATATGGTATATACTCACTTATATAGACCTATAGGATAGGCAGGTCAAGCTGAAATCTACACACCTAGAGAGGATATACAGGAAGGAGGACCCAGGTTGGTATGATCAATGCTTGTTTGAATGAACAAATGGGATGGACATTGAGTGGAGGAGAAAACAAGCAACAGGACAGGAGCATGCCGAGGAGGACCTCTGGGTGGGGGGAGGGTCAACGTAGCAATGTATCAGAGCAGATATTAAGACTCGCGATCAAGCCTCTGACAGAGGGCGAGAAGTAATGATAGATCTGGGGGAGGTTGGTGAGACTAGGGGAGAACAAGAGCTTTACAAAGACCAAACTGACCAGGGCACAGGGGTCTTGTATGAGACAGTTTCTACAATCAAGGATCATGTGTGGATGTGGCCTGGAACCCCCGCACAGATGGGGCCCATGATAGCTCGGTGTAGGACTGAAGACCCTAGTGAGGGAAACAGGGACTGTTTCAGTCAAGATCTTGATGGCTGACTCTTTGAGCCTCCCCCATACAAGCTGGGGAGTGACAGACTGGCTAGATCCCAGGGGAGGACATTGCAGCCAGCCCTGAGGAGACAGGATGAGCTGGGGTTGGATGGAAGGGGAGGAGGTCCTCCCCTGTTGGTGGACTTGGAGGGGGAGGGGAGGAGGGAGATGAGGGAGGGAGTGGGAGGGTAGGAGGGAATGAGGAAGGGGGCTACGCCTGGGATTCAAAGTACCTAACCTGTGATTGATATAAAAATAAATAAATTAAAAAAATAAATCCTGTTGTTTATGAATATATCAGACATATTTGTAGCTGAGGTTGAATTTGATCGCTAGTACATTTTGCTTCTAAAAGTTGGGTTCTGAAAGTAGAAAAAAAATGTCGTCTGAATGGCAGCAGCCTTGCGATTTTAACTTAAGAACATTATGAATTATTGTATAATCATTTAGGTGGCCTTTAATAACCTCTAATTGTATAAAAGTACACTTCTTTGAGAGTTGCAAAACAACATGCATGGAAGATTAGAATCAATGTTTACTTAATTAGATTCTTAAGATTTTTATTTATTTTTTATGTATCAATATATGTATATATCTACCTATGTATCTATGTACCTATTTATCTATGTATCTACCTATGTATCTATGTACCTATTAATCTATGTATCTATATGTCTATTTATCTATGCATGTATGTATCTATCTATCTACCTATCTATTTATTGGTTTTTCAAGACAAGGTTTCTCTGTGTAGCCTTGGCTGTCTTGGAACTTGCTCTGTATATCTGGCTGGTTTTCCAGGCTGAATCTCAAACTTATAGAAATCCACGTTTCTCTGCCTCCTGTGTGCCAGTATTAAAAGTGACAGGATAAAAGGTGTGTAACAACACAACCTTTGATTACATCCAACCTTGGTTACCTCTAGCCAACTACACAATTGATAGAGGGAGCTTTTCAATAACATTGTGGATAGAGCTGATGACTCATTGTGGGTGGAGATTATATCAGGCACTATATAAGGTCCAAGCCGTAGTACCTAAACTTATTTCCACCAAGGGTTTGAGCCTAAGTCCTCTGCTGGAAATCACCAACTCTAGGTAAACTGAACCTTTTGTGGGGCTCTCTTCACAATCTTATTTCTCTCTGGTTATAACTTTTGCTTTTGTCTTCATCTTTGGTTTTTAAACGAGGAAAGAGGAGGTTATACAGTGTCTGGGAACTTTTTTAAAATTTATTTTTATTTTTGTTAATTACAGTTTATTCACTTTGTATCCTCCCTGTAGCATCCTCCCTCCCTCTTTCCCATCTATGCCTTTCCCCCAGCCCACTGATAGGCTCCTTCCCTTCCCTCTGACCCTAGTCTATCAGGTCTCATCAGGAGTGGCTACATTGTCTTCTTTTGTGGCCTGGTAAGGATGACCCCGCCTCAGGGGGAGGTGATTAAAGGGGGCCAGTCAAGAGACAGTCCCTGTTCCCATTACTATGGAACCCACTTGGACACAACTACATGGGCTACATCTGTGCAGAGGTTCCAGGCCATCTCCATGAGTGGTTCTTAGCTGGAGTATCAGTCTCAGAAAAGACCCCTGTGCCCAGATTTTTTTGGATCTGTTGCTCTCCTTATGGAGTAGGGGACTGGGAACTTTGACTCTAAATTTTACCACTTACGAATTGTACAAGTTATTCTCAGGGTACTTTTCATAATGAAATAGACATACAGTTTTTTTTTTCCATTTTGAAACAAGGTCTATGTTGCTCAGGCTAGCCCCAAACTTCAGATGTATGCCTAATTTTCTTTGTGCCTTTAAGTAAAATAATTGTAATTTTAGAATAATTGTTTTCTAATTTTAAATATAATTTCTTAGACACTTTTTCTATGCTTTTTGCTTATATATAACACCTTTAATACTTGTACTATACTTGTTGCTAGTCTTATTCAGATGTGGTCATTTCTCTGCAATTATGAAGATTCCTTAATCATTTGTCCGTGTTAAATATAATAGGATTGGCTTTGTTTTTATGACTTGGATTCAGAGAAGGATTTAAAAAAAGCTTAAAGAAATACTGATCAATGTGGAAGGTGGGAACTTCTACTCCCATCTAGATAATTTAAGATGCAGGAGGGCTTAGTTTCTACAAGGGAAAGCTTTGGTCAGAGAAGACAACCATTCACCCAGAATTTTCCTGAGAATTCTGGAAGTCTAGGCTGGCTGGAAAGCCATCTTTGGCTGCCTTGTTTCCTTCCTGTAGCCACCTGGATTTCAAATAATTTTTGATAGCTTTTTAAAAATGTCACTGATGCAGGGCAGTGGTGGTACATACCCTTAATCCCAGGACTTGGGAGGCAGAGGCAGGCAGATCTCTGTGAGTTCAGAGGCCAGCCTGGTCTACAGAGTGAGTTCCAGGATAGCCAGGGCTAAAACAGAGAAACCTGTCTCACAAGTGATAAACTTAACTATGCTTCTTTGGTGGCCCTTGTGTCACCAAGAACTATGTAAACAAATATCTTCAGTATATAAAATTTTAGTTGTATTTGTATTGGATTTAGGACCATCTTACCCGTCAAAGGGCAGACTATGTGCTGAAGACTACCCCTTACTTTCAGAAACGGAAAAATGGTCGTTCCACCTAAGTTGAGGACTCTCTACAACAGTTTGGAAGAAGAGGCAATCTGTTCAGTATGCCTGGACTTGAACTCTGATCCCGTTCATCTCTCCTGTGCTCACACATTCTGTTTTCACTGCACTAACCATTGGATGTCAGCGAGGGAAGATTTGATATTGACTTGCCCCCTGTGTCGAGAAGAAAACAAGAGACCTATCAGGGGTAATTGCCTGATGAAAGAACTGATCACTCTTATCAAGCAGCACGGTCCGTTATTGAAACAGCATCTGGGGCTGCTGGATGGGTGCCTGGTGGCATCCTCAGATGATGTGGCTCCGGAAGCTGAGCCTCGTGTTGCCTCCCAGGTGTGGCACTCTAATGTCTGTTGTGGGAAGCCTGGCCGAAACTTGGTGGGAGATCGTAGAAGATTCACTCCCTTAGCCCGTGTCCTAGACAGCTGTCAGGTCTCAATCTGCAATTGGGATATTGATGTGAAGAAGGAAAAGGAGTGGGCCCCAGATGTTTACAAGAGGGCAGTCAGCAGGAGGAACATCTATTTACTCTGTGAACATGTGTTTCATATGCTTGGCATGGAAACAGAAGGAGTTAGTTTTATCTTAGGAAGAGATCTTGGAAGCCCTGCTCTTTGCCAGGTGGGGATTTTGCAAGACCTGGCTATGGAAGAAACCAAGTTTTTGATGAGGAAAGTAATGACCTTATTTATGAAGACAGTTCTTTCTGCATCTCCTTTGTGGATCTTTCAAGTCCATGCCTTTCTTCTGAACAGTCCACGGAAAGTGACAGTGTTGCCTTGTTTGAACATCTGCCTTTGGGTAATTCATCAATTTCTACTTTGCAGAAGGCCTAGATACCAGAGGAAGGTTGGAAGGACCAAAGAAAAGACAATGTGCCATTGCATCAAGACTTGGTATACTTTTGATGAACTCTATAGACTCCTGAGGTCACTCTTAGAATAATTATGTTGTAGGCAAGTAGTTGTGCACTGTACATTTGCTTTACAATAAAATATTGTCAAGGTTTTGTGGGTAGAGACTATCTGTGCTTACTAGTTTTATGTAAACTTGATACAAACGGAAGTCATCCAGGAGGAGGGAGCCTCAGTTGAGACGACTCCATAAAATCAGGCTGTAGACAAGCCTATAGGACATTTTAGAAATTAGTGATTGAGCTGGGCATGGTGGCACACGCCTGTAATCACAGCAAAGGCAGAGGAAGATGTATCTCTATAAGTTGAAGATCAGTCTGTTCTACAAAACAAGTCTAGGACAGCCAGGCTATTACACAGAGAAACCCTGTCGAAAAACATAAATAAATATTTATATTGATTTGTATTTGTATTTACATTGATGTGATACTGTCCAGCTCGTTGTGGATGGGGCCACTTTTGTGGCTGAATCATGATGGTCCAGAGTGTTGAATCACATACTTTTTTTGCTATTGTTCACTGTTTAGCAAAACATCTTATATGCAACTTTTAACTTCTTACCCTGCTACAGACCTAGTTCAAGCTGAGGAACTTGCATAACAGCCACTAGAATCTTCCTTGTTCTACACTTAACTTGCTGTAGTTTATGCCCAGCCAGTCACTCCAAGCCTCTCAATGAGGCTGCTGATGACTTAACCTGCAAGGACCTGACAGCTCAGTTAGGATCTTCTGTTGCCTTAACCTTCCAGGACCCAACAACTCAATTAACTAACATCTGTGCTCTCAATTCCATCTATACCCGACTTCTGCATTCTTCACACACTAGCTTGATCTAAGCAAGGGGGATCCTGGACACACAAATCCAGTTTATGTTGCTTTCAGCTTTGTGACCTTGGATGAATTATTTAACTTCTCCACGTGGAAGTTCCCTAATCAGTAAGAGGGATTAGTAACAAGGCTCACCTTTAATACTACAGTCGGCCTGTCAAATCTGGACTCTTCTCATCTATAAATCCAACCAATCTAAGTTCAAAGTTGTTTTTCTTTCCCCCTCCTCTCTTCTTCCTCTTCCTCTTCTTCTTCTTCTAGATAACTGGAGATATGTATTTAAGTGTTGTGTCTTGATCCAGCCTCTTTCCTTTATCCTCTTCCTGCTTCCTGTTCAGCAGGACATGGAACTCCTTTGTACCATCACATCCTTCTTCCATAATGGGCTGACGATTTTGAAGCAGCTAAAATAAAAATTTCCCCTTAAGTTATTTGTGACAGGTGTTTCAGTCACAGAGACAAAAGGCTAATTTATTAAGCAGAAAGAATCTCTGAGTAGGTCGTAAGTATCATTTAGCCTAGTGGAATGCTGTTTTGCTCTTCTTCTGTTTGTCGTTCATAGGTGGTAGCTTTTGTTTTGGTACTAATGGATGCACATGAGTGCCAGGTCTGACCCCTTAGCATGGTAGCTTGTAAAATTATTCCTGAGAGGTGCTGGGCCTTCTGTGTGCTTGCTATCGGATCTCTCCTTTTACTCCCACTGTTTGGAAATGCAGGCACTAGATTATAACAGTGAGAAACTGATGAGCGCTAGGGAAAACAGTCAATAGAAGGAAGCATGATGACTGAGGGCTTCAACTTCAAAGATGTGATAAAGAAATGAAAGCCTCTCTACTTTAAGAACCTTTTGTTTGTAGGTTTGTGTCTTAATTGCCTTTGAACTTATCCCTAATGCACATCCTGGTGTACCAAATCTTCCATGACATAGTGATTGATCCCTAGGCATTCTATGTAGGATCCACTTTTTTTCACAGAGAACTTACTTCCCAAGGCCTGTAGGACAAGCTTGGGCACCCTGTTTGTTTCTGTAATTTGCCTTGTCTTCCTTGGTTCTGGCTCTTAGGACGTTGGTGGGATATTGTAGATTTTTAAAATTAATCTTAAAAATTTATTTATTTACTTTTGAAAATAGATTCTTCTATCATACACTTCACCCTGGCCACAGTTTCCATTCTCTCCACTCCTCCCAGCTCCCTCCCCATTTCTCTTCCGGATCTACTTTCTTCCAGTTTTCTCTTCATCAAAGAGCAGGCCTCCAAAAGAAGACAGCCAAATAAGACAAAAGAAGATACAATAAATAAGACTATATAAATAAGGGTTAAAGGCCTCTTATTGAGGCTGGACAAGGCAAACATACCAATAACAGGAAAAGATTCCTAAGAGCATAGAAAAGAGTCAGAGACAGGGCTTCCATTGTTGGAGCCCCACAAGAACATCGAGCTATTCGCTGTAACATATGTGCAGAGGACCTGGTGCAGACCCTGCAGGTCCGTGCTTGTTGCTCACATGCACCCTGCTCAATACATTCAGTGGGCCAATTTCTCCTGGTCTCCCCTATCCCCTCTTATTCTTACAGTTTTTCTATCCCTTCTTCCATAGGGTTTCCCAGTCTCTGAGGAGAGGGACCCGATGAAGACCTCAAATTTAGAGTCTTTTCACATAATGTCCGGCTGTGAGTCTCTGCATTTATTCTCATCTTCTGCTTGAAGAAGCCTTTCCCACGACACTGGACATGGCATCTATCTATGAGTGTAAGACAATATCATTAGGAATCATTTCATTGATTTTTTTTTGTCTACTGTATTTGGTTTTACCTTAGGTCTCTGGGCTATCAAGTCTCCAGTTCCTGGCCATCTAGGCATTTTAGGGCATGGGCTCATTCTCACGGCATACACCTCAAGTTAAACCAAACATTGATTGGCCACTCCCATGAATTTTGCACCACCATTTCCCCATCACATAATTGTGGCAAGAGCAGATTGTAAGCTGAGGGTTTTGTGACTGGGCTGGTGTTCAGTCCATTGCAGACTATCTTGTTTTGCCAAAGAGACTGGAAGGTAAGGGTGAAGGCTCAATGCAGGTACTATATCTACCTCACGTTCAATGAGCTGTATGGATGTTGTCCTTTGCTATGGGGCCCTGATGTCAGTTTTCAGAGAGCTACTCTCTGTCCTAGAATCTGCCTATGTTGTTCAGGGATCTTCATGGGTCCCCTTCCACCAACAACTCAAATGAATGCAACCAGCTGCTGTCACTGGAATCCTTGCCTGTCTACAAGAGATGGCCAGTGTCATACTCTGCATCCTTCATTAGCAGTATTCCTCACTAGGGTCACCTTCATATAGTTCAGGAAGTTTCCCCTGTATTATTATTTGTCCATTCTATCTCCCAAGTGCCTAGTTGTCTGTTCCTGCACTCTCTCCCTCCATCCCCTCCCTCATCCCTCCACCAATCCCCAGTCTACCTACAAAATCTGTTCTAGTTTCCCTTTCCAAGAAGACCCATGCTTCCCCACTAGAGCCTTCCTTTTTACCCAACTTCCCTAGGTCTGTGGATTGTAGTTTGATTATCATTTATTTAACAGCCAATATACACTTATAAGTGAATACATACCATGTTTGTCTTTCTGAGTCTGGATTATCTCACTCAGGATGATTTTTTTCTAGTTGCATCTGTCTGCCTGCAAATTTCATGATGTCATTTTTTAATAGTTGAGTATTGTAGTAAATTAAAAGTATGGAGGATTATATATTATTTATTATTATTTGCCCTATGATTATCATAGCTGTATTATCCAATCTGCTGTCACAAATAACAAGACACAGACACCTTTTAGATTTATAATTGCCTTATTTACCTTGGGCCAGGCATGTATTTTACTTATGCTGTCTCACTAACCTCACTATCCATCTCCCAGGCCCCATCCAATAACATCCACCTTAATTCTCCTTGTTTGGTCTAGCTTCCATACATAACCCCATGGTACTTGCTTATATTCTTCACTTGGACCTTTTCACACCTTACTGGAGTCTTTTCTCCTCACCCAGTAATGTGGTTCCTTCTCCTACTAACCAATAGTGACATCCTCCTTCCTCCTCTTTTCCTGTCCATCTCTTTCCCGTGATTCTCATGATTTTCTACCAGGAACATTAACCACACCTACCCCATCCTACCTTGCCCAGGTATAGGCCATTCAATGAACCAATCATGTATAATGTTTTAAGCAAGTTTACACAAACAAGCATGGGTGTATTTGGTGGGCAGTAACAACATCTTGAAGGCCAGTAATTAGCACTAGACCAACCTCCAACAGCTGAGTAATACTCTATTGTATAAATGTACATTTTCTTTATTAGTTCTTTAGTTGAGGGACATCTAGGTTGTTTCTAGTTTCTGGTTGTTATAAATAAAGCTGCGATGAACATGGTTGAGCAACTGTGTGGTGGGATGGAGTGTCTTTTGGGTATATGTCCAAGAGTGGTATAGCTGGGTCTTGTTGTAAATCGATTCCCAATTTTCTGAGGAACCATCCTCTTGATTTCCACAGAGGCTGTACAAGTTTGCACTTTCACCAGCAATAGAAGAGTGTTTTCTTTGCTCCACACCCTAGCCAGCATGAGCTATTGCTTGTGTTATTGCTCCTAACTGTTCTGACAGGTGTAAAATGGAATCTTAAAGTCATTTTGATATGCATTTCCCTGATGACTAAAGATGTTAAAGATTTCTTTAACTGTTTCTCAGCAATTTGAGATTCTCCTATTGAGAATTCTCTGTTTAGATCTGCACACCAATTTTAATTGGATTATTTTGTTTTGATATATAATTTCCTGAGTTCCTTATATATTTTGGGTATTAGACCTCTATTGAATATTGAGTTGGTAAAAATCTCTTCCCATTCTTTGGGGTGTCACTTTGTCTGATTGACAGGATCATTTACAGAAGCTTTTAGGTTTCATGAGGTCCCATTTATTAATTGTTGATTTTATTGCATTTGCATTCAGTGTTCTGTTTAGAAAGTTGTCTTCTGTGCCAATCAACACATTCAAGGCTATTCCTAACTTTCTTTTCTACAAGATTCAATGTGTCTGGCTTTATGTTGAAGTCTTTGATCCACTTGGATTTGAGTTTTGTGCAGGGTGATAAATATGGATCTATTTGCATTTTTCTACATGCAGGCATCCATTTTGACCGGCACCAATTGTTGAAGATAATTTCTTTTTTCCAGTGTGTATTTCTGGCTTCTTTATAAAAAATCAGGTGTCCAGAGGTGTGTGGATTTACATCTGGGTCTTATTCAATTCCGTTAATCAACATGTTTGCTTTTATGCCACTAATATGAGTTTTTACTACTATAGCTTTGTAGTAGGTTTTTGTATTTTTGCAGACGGGCCTTAGCTTTCTGCTACCGTCCTTCTTTAACTAGTTTCAAGAGATTAAAAAGTATAAGTGAAACATACTTTGGTTTTCTTTTACAGTCAGAAATTTCAAACATATACAAAAGTCAAGGCTATAATGAGTCTTTCTATTCTTACTGATGAGCTTCAGGTGGCAAGCCTTTACCTGTGCTGTTCTGTACTAAGGTGCTTCATAAATCTCATATATACTGTTGATTACTTTCTAAATCCTCAGTAAACAGTTACAAATAACAAGTACTCAGGAAAAAACGCATTTCTGATACAATAATATATGAACAAATGATTTCTGAATATCATCAAGTGGGCCGTACACACACATCACTGCCCCTTACTCACATTCAGCCTGTCTTATGAGTTATCCTTTTGGCTCAAATTTGAATCTTAATTTAAAAAGCTTCAGCTCTGCTGATGTGGTCCAAGAACTGTTGATGTACCCTTGAGTTGCTGTGTTCTCTGTGTCATGGTTCCAACTTCACACCAGATAGGCACTTCTCCTCCCTTGGGCTTCTTTGGATGCCTAAAACTAACCAGGGCTTCCATCACTTTCCACCTCAGCCATTGTACTACCTATAAGCCTTGACCAAAGGAAAACAATAACTCGGCATAATTTACCTGAGCAACTATAATCTAAAGAAAAGCCAAAAAGTGAACCCTCAGTGGCTATTTGAAAGAGTATGGATGGCCCCTACAGGCTCATATGTTGGAATCTTCTATCCCCAGTTGGTAGAACTGTTTGGGAAATATTGGAAGGTCGGAGGAAGTGTGTCATAGGGCGAGCTTAGGGCAAAAGCCTCTCACTGTCCTCAGGGCACTCTCTTCTACTGCTCTGACAACATGCCTGCCTGCCGCCATCATGTTCCCCGCTATGATGGTGAGAAATTCTCATCCTTTGGAAACCATAACCTCTCAAAAACTTCCTTCTAAATGTTGGCTTGATTGAGTAATTAATACATCAAATCACAGTCCTCAGAACAATAGAGGCATAAAAGCACCCACCAATTATATGATCTGACAGTGCTTCAAAGGAAAGCAATGCAGTGTGAATAGAGGTTAATTGGCTCCAGCTCAACAGGTTCACCACCATTCCCTAAAACTCAGCTACTCTGCATTAACCTTGGCACAAGAGCTTCCTCTGAGTCAGTGGCCTCTCACAGAGCACTTAACAACCCAAGTGGGACATCTAGGCATTCTGGCACAGTCTGCCAAATACAGTTTATTTTGAAGACAGTGATAATTCAAACATCTCAACTCTCAGATTTGCACCAACTCAAGGTATTTTTCATATTCTGATTGCTCAAGCAACTTCCAAGGTCCTGTTTCATGGTTCTGAAGTCATGAAGACCTGAAGATACTTAATTTTTTTTTAAGTTTCTCTAATTATAAGGAAGTGATTTCTGTGTTTAGTGGTCAGATATACTCTTCATGGAACCTAAGGACTTTCAGTTTATATGGAACAGCTCAGGTCAGGTCCTCATCTTCAAGGATAGAAGTCATGTCATCCTTTTTTTTTTAAATAAATTTAATTTTTTTATATCAATCACAGGTTAGGTTTCTTGCATCCCATGCGTAGCTCCCTCTCTCACTCCCTCCCACCCTCCCTCATCTCCTCCCCGCCCCATCCAAGTCCACCAACGGGGGAGGATCTCCTCCCCTTCCATCTGACCCCAGATCATCTTGTCTCCTCAGGGCTGGCTGCAATGCCCTCCCCCGGGATCTAGCCAGGCTCTTACTCCCTGGCATGTATGGGGCAGGGTCGAAGAGTAAGCCATCAAGCTCAAGACTGAAACAGCCCCTGTTTCCCTTACTAGGGTCTTCAGTTCACCAATGAGTTATCATGGGCCACATCTGAGCAGGGGTTCTAGGCCATATCCATACATGGTCCCTGGTTGGAGAAACTGTCCCATATAAGACCCTTGTGCCCTGCTCAGTTTGATCTTTGTGGAGCTCTTGTTCTCCCCAAGTCTTACTAACTTCCCCTATATTTATTAT
>CM053767.1:26565953-26583147 GCA_028658305.1 Pachyuromys duprasi | reverse complement strand
AAAAAAAAAAAAAACAAAGAAATGTCAAGCTGGAGTTTCCAATCTTTCAACTAAACACAGTCTAGGATGTAATGTCTAAGCACAGTCTCACACATTACCAACATCTTCAATTCCACTTATGGTTGCTTTAAAATCAGTTCCATATTCACAAAAATATAATAACATAGGACCCATTTTCCTATTCTGTGATTCCCTCTGTCCAGTAAAGACTTGTTTGATGGGCAGGTGGTGAGCAAAACTTCACAGTCTAGAAGTAAAATGGTAGTTTTCAGGTTGCTGCTAGTCATGGGCCAAATGACCTTTCCCAAAAGAAGCTTACCTAGAGTTCATGGAAAATGGGAGCTACAGTTGCAGACAGGCTTACGGATTATCATAAATGGACCTCAAGGAAGAGACAACTCCAGGTTATCTGTGTGGATTTGGAATAATCGCAACCGTTCTTCAAAGTAAAGGATGGAGGCTAAGGAGAAAAATCAGAGAGCAAACGTGATAATAAAAGCAGTGTTGCTACCTATCAGATGAAAGGAAGGAAGTTCGTTTCTCCTGGGGCCTCTGTAAAGGAATACAAGCACACAGGTATGCCTGTTTCTTGATTTTAGCCAGGGAGACAAGTGCTACCTCCAAAGCTACAACATACTGTTTTTGTTTTAAATCTGAACTTGTAATAAGCTGTTCTGGGCCCAAATGACTTCATACAGTTTTGTTTTTTTTGTTTTTTGTTTTTTGTTTTTTTTTTAAAGAAGACAGCTAAGGAAAGTGCGAGACACTAAACACCATGAACCACACGTTGTTGTTGTTGCTGTTTTACTTTTTACTTTTTTTTCTTCACAATTTATACCTTATATATCCCGATTGAAGCCCCTTCCTCTCCTCCTCCTAGTCCCACCCTCCCTCCCTCTTCCCCCTAGCCCCTTCCCCTAGCCCACTGAAAGGGGGAGTTCTCCACTATTGCCATCTGCCCATAGCTTGTTAAGTCTCATCAGCACTGCCTGGATCCTCTTCCTCTGTGGCCTGGCAAGTCCACATCACCAGGAGCAAGTGATCAAAGAGCAGTCAACTGTGTTCATGATAGAGGCAGCTCCTGCTCCCCTCACTCAGAGAGCCACATGGAGAGTGAGCTGCCAATTGGCCACATCTGAGCAGGGGGTCTAGGTCCTCTCCATGCATGGTCCTCCATTGGTGCATCAGTCTCTGCAGGACCCCCTGGGCTCAGATATTTTAGTTTTGTTGGTCCCCTTGTGGGGCTCCTGTCCTCTCCATATTGCCCTATTCCCACCCCTCTCTTCCTCCAGTAAGACTCCCTGTGCTCTGCCCAAAGTTTGACCCTGAGTCTCAGCATCTGCTTCAGTCCCTATTGGGTAACCCTCTATAGTAGGCTCCCAGAACCACACATTTTAAAATGTTAAGATGCTAAGTTTACGTGTGTATATGTAAATGTATATATGTGTACATGTGCACACAAGTAGTCATAATTTTAAAACAAAAAGAATCACACTTAGATCTAAGTCATACTAACAGAAAAAAAGGACTTTTCTTTAAAGCCTAGACAGTCATTTGTTGACATGAAAAAAAAAAACAACTTATTCTATATGGTGACTTATTTTAGGCAAGGAAAAAATTGCCTGTGACCCATGCTCAGTCATGCATTGTTACATTTGCTCACTACTTGGCCTTCAGGAACAGCAAACACAAAACACAGACCCCATTTCTTGCCTGCTCAAAGCCAGAGGCCCTCTCTACTCCAAGTTCTTAAACCATGGGTCATGATCTCATATGAGAACACATATGTCATAACTGCAGTGTTCACACAGGCATATGTTCCATGGAAACATAATAGAGAAAAAGACTGTTTCATCACAGAGGAAAAAGACTTTTCATAGCTTCTTATCATCTTTCAAGTATGTAATTATGTATGAAATTAGCACTCGTACACATTTATATATAATTCTGCCCTATGACATTTAATTTTCAAGTTTGCTTGAGTTGTTGACTTGAGTTTCATTTAAAAATTTTTTCAACTAATTTTTTATTTGTATAAAGGACAAAATTTCCAGCACTTTTTGAAATGGCTCTAAATACTTATGCAAAGTGAAATTCTTGGGATTGACAATTATAAAATCAAAATATCGATGAACTCTAAAAAACCTTTAAGATACTTTACATATTTCAGTATTAAATGTTTAGCACATCTCTCTGATTAGTATGCTAATTTGCTTTCATCTGTAATAAACAGTACAGTAAAATGCATACAAAATAATTACATTAAAATACAATCTTCATGATTTATTGTCATTTGTACCTATTTTACACATTAGTAGTTCAGGGGTATCAGTGAAATTGCTCAGGTAAAAGGGACACAAATAGACTCTAGATAAGAGTCACAAGACCATACCACAGGGACACTTCAAACCCCTCTATAAGGACATGGAACAGAAGTGAGGATAGAAAGAGACATGGAGAGGGAGGCAGTGCCTTCATGGGGTGATGGTTTTTTGTTTTGTTTTGTTTTTCCAAGAACAGAAATTGAGCACTTTCATGCAAGGGAGTCAGCAATATTTCCACTCCTCACACCTTGCTTCTATATCCTCAGTGTCCTTTCTCAATCTTGACTGGTGGGGGAAGGGCTCTGGCCTTCAGGAGTTAAGTGCCTATAGGTAGATAAGTAGGTAGGTAAGTAGGTAGGTGAATAGGTAGGTAGGTAAAGAGACGGATACTGAGTGAGGAATTTTAAAGGGCCATCTCTAGCGACTTGAAGAGCAAGGAACTTCACAGGGAAGGCTGGTATCTTAGGCAGATCATCTCCTGGAGTTGCAGCTAAATCCCTTCTCTGAGAAAACTTCTGAGACTTTTCATGGATTGAACAAGGCCCACAGCCACTCTGCATACTAATCACATCAACAAAATACCCTCCCAGCAGCACTAGAGAACCCAGAGGCCCAACAGTCTGTGTGACTTCCCACAGTGCTTGACTGTAACCTGAGACTGTGAGTCAAGCTAAACCTTTTCTCCCCAGAGCTGTTCTTCTTGGGGTATTTTATGGCCAAAACTTGAAAAGAATATAAGACAAACAATTAAACCATACGTTCTTGTTTAGGTGTGACGTGTCCCCCAAAAGGTTCATGTGCTTTGGTCCCTGGTTGGTGATGCTATTTTAAGAGAGGGTGGGTAAGCCTGCAGATAGAAGGATGGGCCATGGCTCTGCAGACCACACCCTGTCCTGGTCCCTTGTTGCTCTCTCTGTTCTCTGGCTGGTGTGAGGTAAAAAAAAAAAAAAACTTCGTCCATTACCCGCTCTCATACCCCTGATGCTCTGATCTGTGGAGCCAAGGACAATAAACTAAACCTGAGCCAAAAATGAGTCCTCTTTCCTTAAACTCCAAATGTCAGGTATTTTGTCAGCAATGGGAAAGTAGCTGACACAGCATGGCTGTTCTCTTCCCTTTTCTGTTTTTCTGTTTTGAAACATTTCTCAAAAGTCACCTTTCTCTTCTACATTTTAGTACTAAGCGTGTGAAGAAAATCTTACAATTTGTTTGTATGGCATTTAATTTTGTATAGAATTTCCTTTTTGTTTCTCATGTTCCGGAACCTCTGTTCCCAGTAGTGTACATATTTCAGTAGAAAAATGAGGCCCAGTTCTCAAGAACAATGGGATCAAGGCAGCCTGTGCTGGCCAAGGCTTGTAGCTGACAAAGGCTGGCATTTTAAGTAGCAAGATCTTCCTGGACCTCCTCCTCTCCCGAGATCTATTTTTCAGCCTAAGACACAACTCCCTGCCTGTTCTGATTGTGTGCTTACAGTAGCGCCTTCCCCACAGGAAGTTCTTAGATCTGCTCCCCAGAGTCTCTGCCTGGCTTCCATTCCAACCCACCTTCTCTAACTGATGTCCTCAGTGCCTCCTTCTGAACCATTCTTCTGTTCGTTTGTTTGTTTGATGCTTTAGATGAATTCTCTGTTTGGTTTCACACCTTGGTGTACTGTCTTTCCTTTCCTCAACCCGCATAGGCCAGAGGGCAGTTCTGCTCTCAATCCTGACTGTAGCCCAATCAGGACCACTAAAGTAGCGTATAAGCTAGGAGAAGTAAGACCACCCAATGTAAAGATGAAAAAAAAAGTGTCTTTGTGCACTCCTATAAGGACTAGAGAAGCCAGGAGAGTTAAATGCACAGCTTTGCTCTTCAGTGGAACGAGGCGCTTAACTGAGCCTCCTGGAATGCTGGAAATGGATGTGGTTTATGGCCTGGTAGTCCTTTGCTGCCTGCTGAGTCAGGCTCTCCCAGAATTTATGTTTTACTTATCCCAAACACTTTCCTCCCAAAACCTCGAGTATTACTTCTAGGCCATAAATTCCATCCTTATGAGAGATGTCACCTGTGCTTTACAACAGCTTAAGGGACTTCTGTGTTATCTCAGGGCGAGGCCAAATCCTGACTCATGCAGGGATTCTGTTTATCTCAGTCATGCTCCCTAGACCCTTGTCATGAACGGTGTTTCTAAGTCAGTAAGAACCCATCTTATGGATGAGGCCAGATGGACTTTGTAAAGAGCTTCTACATAAACATGTCATAAGCTTTGTTGTACTCATGGGGCTGAGTTAATTGTGGTTTTTTGGAAATTTTTTTTCCAAAATTGTGCTATGCTTAAATGTGACAAAAATAAAATAAACAAGATGATGTCAGACTCCAAGAAGTCTTAGCCCAGAACTAGTTACCAAAATAGGGCTGAACCATGTTCCACTCTTTCCTCACCAGAATCATTTTCCCTGACAGCCGTAAAGATGCAAAGCCTGCAGACACTTCCCATAAACCAGAAAGCTATTCTAAAATTCATCTTCCTCTGCATTTTCTCACCAGGCTCATATTCCCTAACCCCTGAGAGAGAGAGAGAGAGAGAGAGAGAGAGAGAGAGAGAGAGAGAGAGAGAGAGAGAGAGAGAGAGAGAGAGGGAGAGAGAGAGAGAGAGAGAGAGAGAGAAATCTGCTAACTCTACTTCATGAATATTTTTGTAATTTATCCTCTCCTTTAAATCCAACTTCAGTCACTTGGTTTGGGGCTCACCCTTTCTAACATGAAATTTTCCGGTGTACTTTTGTCTCAGGCCAAGATGTGTAAAAGCAATCACAGAAAGATATTTCTATACAGGAAGTTCATTAGTGAATGCATAAGGGAGTACCTGAAAGAAAGTGGGGAAGGACAGCTTGAAAGGAAGCAAAGTTAAACTCCTATACAGGTAGAAAACCTCAGCTCTCCCACAGAAGCACAAAAACCAACATATTTCCCTAGGGTTTGCCCAGATTAAGAAAAGAGAGTTGACCACATTTGAAGGGCACTGTTCAATAACAGCTGCCCTCATCCAAAATAGCAATATGGACAGCACATCAAAACACACAATGTAGCTTCTTCTGCTAAAATGTTTTCCTACATCTAATCTCAACACTGTTTCCAATAATAGTATTTTCATTTTACAATCATATGTTCATTGTAGAGCATAATGCCTTAAATTACGATGTTTCTGCTCATTCATGTATAGCATGTGAGTGACTTTTTTTTACATACTCCCACTATTCTTTCCCACCCTCTCTTCCATTCCTGCAAATTCCCTTCCCTTCCCTGGTAGTCCCCTCTTTGTTTCCAAGTCATTTCTTTTTAGTCCAAAAAGCCGATTCTCAACCTGTGGGTCATGACCCATTTGGAGGTTGAATGACCTTTTCACGGGGGTCACATATCAGATGTTTACATGATAATTCATAACCGTAACAAAAAATTACAGTTAAAAAGTAGACAAAAAATAAATTTTTGGTTGGTATCACCACAACATGAGGAACTATATTAAAAGGTCACAGAATTAGAAAAGTTGAGAACCACTGGTCTAGAGTCAGTATATAAAAGAAAATTCTTGATATTTGCCTGGCTTGTTTCTGTAACATTATGGATTTCTATGCCTACCCTCGCTCTGAATAATGACACAAACACCTTTATAGTTATTAAATGCTTCAAGAACTGTAACTGGGCAGCTACTCAGCTACTCTAGCCTGACTACACTGGCCCAGCCTACTTTCCAGCCACACAGCCATTACCTGAGAAGTTAGTCTTGCCCTGGTTGCTCCTTCTCCATCCATGTCTTCTTGGTGATTCTTCTCTCTCTTTTTCCCACCTGGGACCCTCCCCCCTCTGGGATTAGAAGTCCTTACTTAACTCAACTCTCCAGCCCATCTATTATCTGTTCAGCTCTTTACTAAGCAATCAGAAGTAACTGAGAACAATTTTTACCTAACATTGAGACAGTAGATGCTTAACAATACCAAAGTCCACACTGCAACCAGATCACTGGGTACAGAGATCAGCATCTAAATACACAGTGCACAAAACATCCTTCAACACATTTCATTTGTAATTTCATTTTGCTTAATGTGTTGGTTGATCTGATGCTACTTACTGGTCCTCTTTATAAGCCTACCTAAGTCATTACACCTGGTTGGCAAATTAAACAGCCTATACCTGGGCAGGGCAGAATGGGATAAATGTGGCTAAGGTTCCTGAGCTTGGGAGAGTCCCAAGAGGAATGACAGAAAGGACAGACACACAGGAAGAGAGGAAGGAGATGGATGCCAGGATGGGTTAACCTGGAGAAAACACAACATAGACCACGGAAGGATTCCAATACTGATGTGAAAAGGCCCAGATGAAGAATATAAGCAAGCGCCACGGGACTATGGATGAAAAGTAGACCAGTTAAGGAGGATTAAGGTGGAGGCAACGGATGGGGGCTGGAAGATGGATGGTGAGGATATTCAGACAGCGTAGATAGGAATATCTGCCCAGCCCAAGGTAAATAATGTAATTATGAAATCTAACAGGTGTCTGTGTCTTATTATTTGTGATAGTGGGTTAGATAATACCACCGTGATAATCTTAGGGCTATTAATAAACTTTAGATAGCCCAACACCCATTTTATTTTTAATTTACTACAACATTAATGGCTCAATAATATTTCATTAAGTATATATTGTACACTTTCCTCTTCCACCCATCTGATGATTGTTGGTATAATGTTCTTTTGGAATGTATACAATTTACCTTTGTTCATTCAAATGCTGATTTCTCTACCCCACTATCTGGTTTCAATCAGGACATTGCATTGTGATGTTTATTCTGAGCATCACCTGTCTCAAGTTTATGTAAACATGCCACCATTTGTTCTCTGTATTTTCAATTAAATGACCAGCCAATGCTGTGCAATGGAGAGAATAGGGTAGGACATCCTGATCCAGAGGGGAGGAGAAGGAAGGGAGTGGGAGGAGTCAGAGAGCAGGGATCAGCAGGAGAGGACTTGGAACCATGAGGAAAGATGAATGGGTGAAATCTGAATGGTAGGAAACTATTGTTAACAACAATAAATGTGAGCTGAGACTCAAAGAAGTTAAATAAGTGCCCATCCCATCATCATTGAGCTTAGAGCCCAAGCTGATCAAACCCAAGTCCCTGTTCATAAGGTTTCATTAATTTGAGATTTAAGCTAAAAACAAAATAAATTCTAACTTAGTCATGACTATGTCATGAAATATATTTGTCAAGTTTGAAATGTGGTGCTTATCCAAAATGACAGGCCAGAGAATTTTCTCTTTAGATGAACATACACCGTGAAGCAGCACTACACAAACAGGAATCACATAGCATGAAGGAAAGGTCAAAGGGAGGAATAAACAAGCACTCAGATGATAAAAGTCAAGTACAACAAAGGAAGGGAGTAGGCGCTGGATCGTAACACCCAAGATTTATATTTATTAAACTAGAAAGCCTATCAGGAAAAAAAAATCACAGCCTGTTTTGAGTTCCTTGTGTATGTTAGACAATTCAACAGCCAAGAGCCCAGATGAGGGCCTGCGACAATGATGTTCCCTTCAAATGAAGACAGCTGGAAATATGCTGTACCCCAAAATATGTAGACAAGTATGATTCAGTCAGTAATGAGGAAAACAAGGACACCAAATATCTCCCAAAGCAAGAAACAGAAGTAACAAGACAAGGTCGTTTAACTCTACAGAGTCTGTTGGGAGTACCATAGAAAATGGGATTGGTTTACTCATAAAAAAAATTAATTTATTGAATGGTTACTGAATGCCAGGCACAGAGAAAGATATAGTAACTACAAAAAGCGCTTGGCATCTTTTAACTTGTACTTACTGAGAGACAATGAAAAACATCACAAATAAATATTATAAGAATTCTAAGCTAAAATATGAAAGGATAGTACAGTGTATAGAGGAATTTGTGTAGGTCATTAGGGGGTTCTGCATGAGGAATGATGTTTGAGCAAAGACTTGAATCACAAAGTTAAGCTGGTATAAGAAGATGAAGGAAGCAAGTGTTCTAGGAAGAAAGAAACACAAAGGTCAATCATAGTCAAACATAAAAAGACAGTGCATGGAGAGGACCTAAAACCCCGGCTCAGATGAAGCCCATGGCAGCTCAGTCTCCAAGTGGGGTTCCTAGTAAGGGGAGCAGGGGCTGTCTCTGGCATGAACTCAGTGGCTGGTTCTCTGATCACCTCCCCCTGGGGAGTGCAGCCTTGCCAGGCCACAGAGGAAGACAGTGCAACCAGTCCTGATGAGACCTGGTAGTCTAGAGTCAAATAGAAGGGGAGGAGGACCTCCCCTATCAGTAGACTAGGGGAGGGGCATAGGGGAAGAAGAGGGAGGGAGGGTGGGATTGGGAGGAGAAAAGGAAGGGGACACAGCCAGCATACAAATTGAATAAATTGTCGTACATGATAATAATAATAAAAGAATTGAAAGGGCAATTCCCCATAGGCTGAGTAACATGACTTCCAGAGATCCTGGAGCATAACTTGAAAAATGTTACATAATAACATATTGAGCTCAGAGCAGCATATCAGCTCACAGCAATAAGAATGTGTATTCTTAAGAGTACATATTCTTTAAAAACAAAACAGAATGCATACATAAAAAGAAAAAAGTATGTAATTTCAGTGATCGTGCATAAAAATAATATATTCTTTGCTTTACATTTAAAACTAGCCTGTTTGTCCAAATGATGGTGAAATTATTTCATCTTTAGTCACAATAGCAGATACCAGACACCAAATAAAAAATAATAATAAAAAGTTAGGACTATAGCGTAAAGAAAAAAGCTTTAATTTTTTTTAGAACTTTTTGGATTTTAGAGAGTTTTGTTTGTTTGGAGTTTGGGGAGTTTTGTTGTTATCGTCATTGTTTTGAGATAGAGTCTCACTATATAGAATTGGCCAGCCTGGAATGTAGATCAGGCTGTCCCCTGTCTCCCAAGTCCCGGGATTAAAGATGTGAGCATTAATGTCTGGTCTTAAAACTTTTAATGGCATTTCTGCCTGCTTTTAAATAAAGGGTTCTGTTTCCCTTCCACATTTGGTTTCAAGAAAGTACATAGCAGCTGTGGCTATAGGTTAAAGGCAACATTGTTTTTCATGGCTGACACTTCCACTTTCTCCATTTCCCGAGCGGCTCACGAGCTGGGATTCTTCTGGAAGAGATGAGGTCCCTTTAGTTATATACTCTTACCTCTAGTATCATGCAGAGCAGCAAAATGGGATACCTCTCCAGCAAAGGAACCACTGTCTCACCCAAACTCATTTGGGTTTTTTTTTTCTTTATACTTTTGTTTGGCACTTTCATACATTTATAGGATGAATTTTAGTCATTTTATCCCTTTACTCAACTGTTTCTGAGGCTTGCGAGAGCTGTAGGGTTGACCTGACATTGGACTGACATTGCATAGCATAGAACTGACATTGTCTTTTCACTAGGCAAATTGGTTTGCTTTTGAGAGGATACCTCTGCTCCCCTCAACCTTTGCCCCCAACCACCAAGAGCTATGATTGTGATACAGGAGCTGTGTTTGGCTTTCTTTTTTATATTACCTGTGGATTTCTCTTTGCTTTCCAGGTCTCCTATCTCTACCGCTGAGCATTTATTGAACTCTTCCTCTCTTTATGTTTCTTATTCTGACTCATCTCCCTGATGAATCTCACAAAGGCAGTTGCTAGTCTGCCTTCTTAACTGGAATCCTAGAGTGTATTTTAAGTGTCCTAACTTCACTCATAGCCAAAAAAAAAAAAAAGTAAAAAAGTGTAGGAACAGCTCAGTATTGTTGTGTTCCACATGATTTTATACGATGCACATGTAGCATCATCATGACAGAAGTCATTCCATGGTCTACCTTAAACGTTCCCAGGTTTTATCTGCCAATTGGTCCACAGTGAATCGTGGAGGGAAAGAATAACCAAACCTAAAAAACAAGATACTGTGCTTGCCCAAGAAAGGTATTTTAAGTGTATTGTGACGTAAAACTGCATTCAGGATACTTATGTGAGAAAAACTCCAGGATCTATGTGTTGGTCAGATCTCCAAACCATCCTGAACTCTCTGCTATGAGAAGAATCTCGACCTGCTTACTCTGGCTCAAAATCTAGTATGATTTTATACCAAGGAGGCTCTTTGATTTTAGTGCAAAGTTATACAAAGCACCATAAATTTTGTATCCTAGACCTGAACATAGTATAATTCCAAATAAATACTTCTGTGCTAGTCACTTCTCTTGTTGCCATGACAAAATGCCTGACAAGTGCAACTTCAGGAAGAAAGGGTTTCTTTTGGCTCACAGTTTTAGGGTAGAGTCTGACATAGTAGGGAAGCCATGCTGGCAGAAGCTTGAGGAATCTGGGTTCAATTCAACTTCAGTCAGGAGGCAGAAAGAGAAGGTGTGTTCTTTTTCCTCTCCATGGACCTTGGGACTCCTACTCAAGGAACAGGGACTGCTACCCACATTTCTGTATGGCCTTCCTGTCTTAACTACCTCAGTCATGCCCACATGTTTATTCTCCAGCAGATTCTCAATCTTACCAAGCTAGCAATCAATTTTAGCTATCACAAGTCTAACCCTTGTCAATCTGACATGCAAATGAAACGCTTTTAAACTATCACCTTCCTCCTAATGTCTCCATAGGCTCCTTACCATCTCATTCTCCAAGATGAATTCAGCCCAATTTCAGAAGCCTTCAAAAGTTCTAACACCATTCAAAATTGCAAATGTAGAGTCTCTTCTGAGACACCAGCAATTTTTTTTTTACTTTGAAGTCCTATAGCATCAAAAAGCAATGTAGCATAGTGTCAAAACACAATAGCACAGGGTAAATATTTCCACTCGGAAAGGAAAGAATGGGGACATAGCAAAGAATTTTTGAACAAATGATAAAACGAAACACAGTAGGAAAAAAATCCTGCAGCTTCGTGTCAAACATCTAAGGCTCCATGAGTCTGGATACCTCAGCTGGTCTTCAGAACACCTCAGAAACCAAAACAAGTAGGGATTCCAACACACACAGTGTAGGAACAGCTCAGTACTAACATATGTGAAATTTCCCGTGACAGTGGGGACAGGCAGGCAAAAGTCAAAGCATCTTTCTTCCATGTCCTTTTTATAGGCTGCCACCAGAAAGTGTGGCCCTGCTTCATGGAGGGTTTTCTGACATCAGAAGATCAGATTAAGAGAAATCACTCACAGGTGTGCCTACCTGCTTGTGTTTTAAATCCAGATGTAGTCAAGCTGATGACCATGAGCAGCTATCACAGAGGCCATATGGAAAATAAATAAAGTGTATATGTGTGTGTGTATGTGTGTAACTGTGCATCAATAGATTAGAAGTAAACAATACAATAATAAACTTTTAACAGAAAATATATAAGATATATCCAAACAGGAAGAGTAATATCCAAATTGAACTACATCAAAACTGGAAAATTCTGGTCATCAAAAGACACTATTAAGAGAATTAAATAATGAACTGTCTTGGCAATGAAGTCATACACTGCAAATCTGCATCTAAAATATATGGAGAACCACAAAGCAAAAAGAAAAACTCAGTTCAATTGAAAGTAGAGAAAGTAATTTCCATAAGGGCTCAAGGCACATAACCAAGGCATCAGGATTATAAAAATTAAAAACATAATGAAATTCCACTAAATGCACTTAAAAATATGCAGTGTTGGCAAAAATGTAGACCAACTTAAACTGTCAAACACTAGGGCTGGGAGTGTAATTGTAGCAAACATATTGGAAAGTATCTGGCAGCCGTTACAAATGCTAAACATATGCTAATCATATGACCCAATGTATACAAAAGATAGTATACATATGTTCAACAAAAGACATAAAACAGAGTATGCATAACACCACTCTTTATAACAGCCAGGAACTTGGATTTAACAAAATGTCCATTAAAAATATAATGAAAGTTAACAAGTATAACTCTATACAATGGAGTGCTATTTAGTTATACTTTTTTTTAATTTTAACATTTTTATTTTATATTAAACACAGGTTATATACTTTGTATCCCAGCCGTAGCACCCTCCCCCATTCCCTCCCTATCTCACCTTTCCTTCCCTCATCTCCTCCCTGCCCCTTTCCAAGTCCAGTGATAGGGGAGGACCTCCTCCCCTTCAATCTAACTCTAGCTTATCAGGTCTCTTCAGGAATGGCTGCAATGTCCTCTTCTGTGGCCTAGCAAGCTGCACCTCCCTCGGGGGGCAGGGAGGTCAAAGAGACAGCCATTGAGTTCATGTCCAAAATAGTGCCTGTTCCCCTTACTGGTGTACCCATTTGGGTATTGAGCTACCATTTGCTACATACAAGCAGGGGTTCTAGGTTATAACCATACATGGTCCTTGGTTGGAGAGACAGTCTCATAAAAGACCCCTGTGCCCTGATATATTTGGTCCTTGCGGAGCTCCTGACCTCTCAAGGTCATACTAACTCGCCGATCTTTCATATGATTCCCTGCACTCTGCCAAAGGGTTGGTTATGTGTCTTAATATTTGCTTTGATACCCTGCTAGGTAGAGTCTTTTCGAGGCCATCTGTGGTAGGCTCTTGTCCTGCTACTTGTTTTCTCCTACATCCAATGCCCATCCAATTTGACTTTCTAAGTGAGGATTAATCCCCTTACCCCAGGTCCTCTTTCTTGTTTATCTTCTTTAGGCATATAGATTTCAGTATGTTTATCCTATCTTATAGCTCTATATAAGTGAGTATACACCATGTGCATTTTTCTGCTTTTGGGATACCTCACTCAGGATGATCGTTTCCAGGTCCCACCATTTCCCAGCAAATTTCATTATTTCCTCCTTTTTGATTGCTGAGTAGTATTCGATTGTATAAAAGTACCATAATTTCTGTGTCCATTCCTTAACTGAGGGACATCTGGGTTGTTTCCAGGTTCTGGCTATTACAAATAAAGCAGCCACAAACATGGTTGAGCAAATGTCCTTGTTGTGTACTTGAGCATCTTTTGGATATATGCCTAAGAGTGGTATAGCTGGGTCTTGAGGAATCACTATTCCTAATTGTCTAAGGAAGCGCCAAATTGATTTCCAGAGTGGTTGTACAAGTTTGCATTCCCACCAGGAATGGAGGAGGGTTCCTCTTTCTCCACAACCTCTCCAGCATGCGTTGTCACTAGAGTTTTTGATCTTAGCTATTCTGGAGGGTGTAAGGTGAAATCTCAGAGTCGTTTTGATTTGCATCTCCCTGATGGCTAAGGATGTTGAGCATTTCTTTAAGTGTTTTTCTGCCATTCTATAATCCTCTACAGTCAGTTCTCTTTTTAGTTCCATACCCCATTTTTTAATTGGATTACTTGGTTTCTTGCTTTTTAACTTCTTGAGTTCTTTATATATACTGGATATTAGCCCTCTGTCAGAAGTAGGATTGGTAATGATCCTTTCCCAATCTGTTGGCTGTCGTTTCATTCAGATATTAAACAATACCAGGCTCTGACATATATACAGGAAAATGATGAAATTATTATTGATATGCTCTATATGCATGGATATGGTAATTGGAACACCTTTGCAAAAAATAAAATGTGCTAAGGCCAATCAGATTTTACACCAAAAAATTCCCATGGTCAGAAAATATTCGCTGTTTGAAAAAACAATATGGACCTTATATGAGGCCATAAGAACAGTGCAATCTCTGTTAAGACAGAACTCAGGTGACAATCCAAACACCGATACCCTTACTAGATTGGGTATAGGCACCAGGAGAGGCACGGGCTGGTCTACCCACGGAAGGAAAGGTACAGCAATGGAAATGGTACCTGTCAGAATTCCTTCGGGTTGTACCTCTGTATGCATAGGGGACGGCGTCAAAGATGTCGGAGTCGATACTACAGACCGACAGCCCCATGGCTCCATTAGGCATGACCTTCCCAAACATCTCCCCTCCCCAGAAACAGACCCCAATGGGGCAATGGGGTACAGAGGAATACTCCCCGACTCTGGTTAATGCCTGGTTCACAGATGGTTCATCAACCACCATGAACAATAATATGCACTGGAAAGCAACAGCCTACAGACCAGGGGATGACATGGTGATATCCGAACAAGGTACAGAAAAGTCAGCTCAACATGCAGAAGTCATAGCATTATTAGCTGCCAGACAATCTCTTAAAGAAAATCAAAAATACCTGTATATATACAGACTCCTCCTGGTGTGTAGCTAATGGAATAGCTATTTGGTCAGGAAAATAGAAGTTAGCTGGATGAAAGTTAGGAGGTAAAGATATTTGGTCCAAAGAAGCATGGATAGAATTAGATGAGATAGCCAAGCATTCTAAAGTATGACAGGCAATTAAGCTAAAACCAGCATGGGAAGTAAGAGAGAACAGGGATAAAAAGATTAAATTAAAACGAAATTGAAAAATACAAAAGCCAGACATAGAGGATATCCCTATAAGTAGAGAAGAAATTTTATATTTACACAAGAGCATAGGACACATAGGACAACATGCCATGGAGCAATGGTTTAGACAGAGGAATCTTAAGGCGAATAGAACAGATATTAAATGGGCATTCCAGCAATGTAAGGATTGTCCAGCATCACAAATGAGATCTAGACACAATTATAGAGGAATGGCAGGACACAGACTACATTTAAATAAAATAGTACAGATTGACTATATTGGACCCTTATCAAAAATTTAAAAATATATGCATGTACAATGGTGGATATATGTACAGGATTGGGACTGGCAAGAGCATCACCACATCCAGATCAACGAGGTGCAATTTTAACAATATTAACATTGTGCACCATACTAGGAACACCGGAAGTAATACAATCAGATCAAGGAACACATTTTACAGGTAAAGACATTCAAAGAATGGCTAAACAACTTAACATACAATGGGATTTCCATAAGGCATATACTCCAAGAGCTGCAGGAGCCATAGAAAGATTTAATGGCCAGTTAAAAGTTAAATTATTAGACCAAAATCCCCCCCACAACCATCCTTTTATGAGGGAATTGCTTCATTTGGGACCATTAGACCCACCAATGAATCCAAAGAGCTATGCTGGCATCCTGCTTCGGGACAAGGCTTACCCTTGAGAGTGTTTCTGGCATAGGTTTATGACTCTTGGGACCTAGGATCATTCCCCTCACTTCTCTTAGTAACATTTGCAATTCCTCCGTAATTGTTAATGCTTCCTTTTGGTTTTTTGCTGCTCCCAATGATTCATTTTTTTGCCTGTTCTTCCAGGTTGACTACATATGTTTACACCCCTGCATTTCTAGCTCATAGAGATTTTTGTGTATTGGTTAAGATTCTCCCTCTCCTCACTGTTTATTCATCTGGAGAATTTCTTACCTTTAGGGAACAAAAAGATTCATCTAAGCATAGCCCCAAAAGAGAGCCCATGACTGCTCTTTTGGGCCTTGGAGCTGCTGGTATGGGGACCGGGATTGCCTCTCCCTAGTCACCTCTGGACAGCACTTCAATGAGCTAGCCAGAGTCGTTGAAAGGAAGGCATGAAAGACCTAACAGACTCCCTAGCTTCCCTTTCAAAAGTGCTTTTGCAAAGTAGAAGAGGCCTAGATCTCATCTTTCTCAAGAAAGGAGGTCTTTTGCAGCATTAAAAGAAGAATGATGTTTCTATACGGACAAGACAGGACTAGTTAGAGACAGCATTAGACAGAAGAAAATCTTAAAAAGTGACAATTAGATAGACAAAAAAGTGAGGCACGGTATCAAAATTGGTTTTCTACTTCCTCCCTTTTTTACGACTCTCCTACCCTCCATTCTCGGCCCCTTTGTTGGCCTTCTACTTCTCCTTGGGCATTTAAAACATTGACTGATTTTGTTAAAGGACCGGTCGAGTCGAACACTAGGCAGACGGTGTTGGTCCACTACCATCGCTACAACCGAGGCTGACCAAGATCCTTGTGAGGAGCCCCTGAGCTCGCCCTCATCTGCCCTTGATTTCTCTCAGCTGGCTCAGAGTCCCCCTCAGAGCCGGCTCCAAAAATGGCCGGGGAGACTCTAATAAGGACAGGAGCTTTGCCCTTTTTGGTTTGAGAGAGGGGGAGATGTTGGAGACGGGTAAAGCCTTGAACAGAAGGCTCCCCTCCCCTCGCTGAGAATTGCTGACCCCCAGAAGACAACAGCCATGAAGATGGAGCAGGACAGTCCAGAGATAAGGAACTCCCAGGCAGAACGACATTCCAAGATCACGAGCTGCCCAGGTGGGACCGCTCCACCCGCAGGAATATTACCTACCCCCTCCCTGCTCCTCTCTCCGATTTAAAACTGATTAATTTCACCCCATTAAACGAGACCTTGACAAGGAAACTGCTTGGTCTCCTTCTTCTTTCCCACCCATTTTTCTTTCAGGATTGGCTCCCCTCGGACCCCATGAATAACTAGGTCCCACAGGTCGGGGCAGTACTTTATGTTTTTAGTGGCTATTGTGAAGGGTGTGGTTTTCCTAATTTCCTTCTCGGCCCTTTTGTCTCTGGTGTACAGGAGGGCTTCTGATTTTGTTGGAGTTGATTTTGTATCCAGCCACTTTGCTGAACGTGTTTATCAGTTGAAGGAGTTCTCTGGTTGAATTTTTGGGGTCACTCATGTATATTATCATATCATCTGCAAATAGTGATACTTTGACTTCTTCCTTTCCAATTTGTATCCTTTTGATTTCCTTTAGTTGCCTTATTGCTCTAGCTAGAACTTCAAGTACTATGTTGAAGAGATATGGAGACAATGGGCAACCTTGCCTAGTCCCTGATTTCAGTGGGATTGATTTTAGTTTCTCTCCATTGAGTTTGATGTTAGCTATAGGCTTGCTGTATACTGCCT
>CM053767.1:26518126-26558008 GCA_028658305.1 Pachyuromys duprasi | reverse complement strand
TGTAAATTTTTGTAGGTTTTCTCCTAGAGGCTATTAAATGCAATCATTCAGTGATGCACTCTCTTTGAGAGTTATGACTATTGAACTTTCTAATTTTATTTTTTAAATTTATATTTTGTATATCTATTTGAATCCATATGTACGTGCCTGCAAGTATGTGTGTGTTCCTTAAACAGTCTCTGCTTACTGATTGTGGGAAGGCTTTTTGGCTGAAGCAGGAGCTCATCCTTATGGGCAAGACTATAGCCAGTTGCTGCTGTGATTCTTGTTTTTATCTCCCACCACCTTTGGTAACCAGGCACTGACAAGGCCAGCTGTCACTTATGTGCACGCTGGGAATCTAAGAATTCTGCTTCTCACAATTGTACAGCAATGCTTAACCCGCTCACCCTTCTCAGTAGTCTTAACATTGAATAGAAAAGATCATTAGAATAATGTGGAAGTTTATTAGGGGAGAAAAATATAATTAAAGAAGCTCCCTGGTTCTGTGACAACTTGAGGCTTGATTTCAAATTTGGTACTTTGGTCAAATTACTCCTTAATTTCTCATTTCTGTGTTGAGGAAAGTAATATTAATTTCCTGATGGGATATTGGAGGTCAAATGAGGTCACACATGTAAAATTTGTAGCACATTATTTGCATTTGATAAGAATTCAATGAACTATTGCTGGTATGGTAGGAATTGCGGTTTTATTTTTTTTAATTTATTTTATTTTGAGAATCTCACTCATGAGTATTTATTTACCTCATTCCCATCCCTCCCTCCCTTACCTCCAGCTCCTCCTGTACCCTTCTCACTCTCTATCAAATTTATGACTTCCTAATTTTAAATTATTGCTAATACACATGGCATACATAAACACAGTCTTCTTAGGATTGGATAAACTATCAGGGAGAAGTATGAGTAGCCTATTTTCAGCAGCCATTAATTGCCTGTAGCTCTTCATCTGTGGGTGAGGCCTTGAGAGATTTCCCCCATCTGTGTAGATCTGTCAGCTGGTGTTGTCATTGTGTTTGTTTAGGTTGACCACATTGTTGAAGTTTCATGAGCACAGCTTCTCTGTGGAATATAGAAGACATTATCTCCCAGAAGCTGTCCTCTGGCTCTTAATCTTCCTGTCTTCTCTTCTTCAATGTCCCCTAAGGTACAGGGGTTGTGTTATTGATATATCAGCTGGGGTCCTGTCTCTTTCAGTCGGTTGTGGTTTTGAGTAATGTTATACTACTTGGGGTAATAACGATTCCCTCCAAGAACACGAGACTATCTACCCAAACCACAGTGCCAGTTGTTGGTCAGGGGAGCTGAAGAACCTCCCCAAACAATATAGGCTATTGCTACTGTCCTTGGTTACAGAACTTGAAGGTTATGTCCTTATTGCTGGAGATATCACACATGGTAGACACATAAATTGGAAGAATTAAGCTAGAACTGATGTAAACACCTTCTCTCTGAGGACTAATTCTCAGTATTTGAGGGTGCTGTGCAATCATCCAAGAGAGAAGTAATCAGTAGCCCAAACCAGCTGTGTACTACAATCTCTTTCTCAAACCAGTGTACTTCCTAACTGCACTGTAAACACTTGTATTACCCTTATATTCTCTGATAAGCGTCACACTCATTCCTCATCAAAGACTGCATTTTGAATACATGTGAAGTGTAATTCTTTATACACACAATAAGCTTGATTAGTGTTTACTTATTATATCAGCATAGTGTAAAGGAGGACCACATTCTCCCAATGACCTACAAGGAGAATAGATATTTTCCCTCTTTTGTAATTCTCTTTTAAAAATACTCTTTTTTTTTCCTACTGAGGACCACATATCAGTGTAGAGTTCTTAAAATATCTTGCCTGTTTAAACATAATTCTTTGCAATTATAATCATGCTTCAGCCCATATTTGAAGTGAAGGTGCCAAGTGGGTTTACTGAATAAATGCAACTGGGCTTGATAATAATTGCTTGATAATAACAGTCATATGATTTGTAAAGCAACGTAAGTGAGTAAGTATTAGATATGCTAGAGAAATTCTAAATGCATGAATGCTATTTTTTACATATGTAGAAACAATAAAAAGACATGAGTAATGGGCAGCAGTACTTCAAAATTCCAAGCTAATTCAACAAAGAATATTACATATAAAGTGAAAATTCTAGATTTAATTTTCTACAAGTGGCAGGTAGATACATGTTTATGTAGGCTTGCAATAAAATATGAGTAATCTGCTTGCATTTCAAAGTCAGAATGCTCTGTCTAAAATTCCCATAATATTTTTTGATCAGAGTTCTGTATTTAAATTATGATTTATAGTGAGATATCATCACTATTTAGATATTCTATATCATAGAATAATTTTCCTCTTTCAAGTCCCTGCTCAGATTTTCTGTCTAAACAAGAATGTATATGCATAGTTATATGTGCACATCTATGTGTACTTATTAGGCTAGCGAGCTGTACAACTAGAACACAAAATCTTAACTATTGATTAAGAATGATTTTTCTTGAGTTTTCAATGGCTTTATTACTTGTGACTTTGTGATCCAGATATCACATGAAAATTTAAAACTAAGAATCTGATATATACACCACAGAACGTGCCAAATTCTCTTTTGCATGCAACAAAACTTTACAAGTGAAGTAAGGGTTTTTGGAAAGGAAAATACACAATTAATGGCAAGGAAATTCAAGACCCTGGTTGTGTCTTCTCTCCTCACACTAGCTCAATGAATCTAGTTAGCTGTGGCCCCTGCTCAGTTTCGAGAACTATCCCAGCCATGATCTCAGCAGGATACTCTTGGCACATCTGACATAAGTGGGTCAAGGATGGCTAAGTCAAGGGAGTCTACAAAATTGACCTTAATGTACATACACACAGGCCTGAAAGGGTTAGTCATAGAGTTGCTGAAGGTCCTCAGCTCAGGAAAAAAAAAAAAAAAAAAAAAAAAAAGGTGGGGAAGCCTCAGTGGAGGCTATAGGGAAAGATGCCTCGAAAGAGACAGAGGTAAATTTGCATGTAGGGAACAGATTTGAACTCACTTTCTTCCCTGTAATCTTCTGGTGGCTTCAGTGCTGGACCTGAATGGAAACCACTGAGATATTAGATGATGCTGCAGCTCCGTTTCCTGAGATAGGGTTGCTTGGAGAACGTGTATAGGAAGAACCAAAGCTCAGAGAGACTAGGTTCCTTGACAGAAGTCACCCAGCAAAGATATTGTACAGCCCAGTCTGGAACTCAGATGTGACTCTCAAAAAGTTTTATTATTTATATTATGCCAAGATATGCATAATTAATATTCATTATTATTATAATTACAAATAAATGTTATTAAGACAAAGAGGTAGGGATAATGGCAATAACCCAATGCCTACTTTGGGTTGCTACATTTTATAATAGAAACTTACACAGTCCTAAAATTTCTAACAGGATCCATGTGTTTGTTTAATGAAATTGCCACAAAATGGTATAAAAGTCTGTTGTCAAGACACTTACAGATACACTTGGCAGTAACAAGGAGAGAATAAACTGACTGCACTATGTGACTTAAGGCCAAAAAGTTGAGAAATAGACTAATAATTTCAAATACTGCCTGAGTTTTGTTTACTGTAAATATCATTGTTGCAATTAGGTTTGGGACTGGAGAGATTGCTTGGTGGTTAAAAGCATTTGTTCTTACGGAACACCTGGGTTTAATTCCTAGCACCCACATAATGGTTCACAGCTACCTATAACTTCAGTTCCAGGGTGTCTCTTGCTTTCTACGGACCTCCATGGGCATCAGACAAATATGTGGTGCACACAAAACAAACAAATAAATAACATAAAAACCAAAATTGAAGTTTAAGCTTCAGTGTATCATCTCCAGCAGTCACTTTAACGAATTTCTGACCAGTAACATGAGTTTAATTTACATCTTTGTGTATTTCTGTGGAGGCGATTATGTGTGTGGAACCTAGAGTCAGTGGTGGGTTTCTTTCCTCAGTTTCTGTCCATCTTTGTTTGAGATAGAGTCTCTCACTGAACTATTGTTTGGCTAGGTCTTCTAGTCTATAAGCTTTAGGAATCTACATGGCTTCTCCTTCCTCTTAGTGCTGTGGTTATTATGATATGCTACTAAGCCATTATTTTTTAAACATGAGTTCCGGGGACTTGAAATCAGCCCCTTTATTCTTTGAGTCATCTCCTTAGTCCTATTTTTACACTTTAAAGTGGTTTAAATTGTCTAAAAGAAAATTATTTGGATTTAAAAATATGTTTTAAGTCAATGGCTGTTTTCCTCATTATGTATATTAGTCAGTTGGCACTGGTAAATGGAGTAAAAATGGAACGGAATGCTTGCCATCTATAAGAGCAATATAACACTTATCTCATTTTTACAGGTTGCATCAGATGCAAAGGATTTTTCTTTAAACACTAGAAACACAGCCCATAAACGTGAGACACAATCATGAATTAGGTTTTCTAGAATACTGTAGTTTTTATTTACTTAATTACTAATGGTATAAAGGAAAGTCTTATTGGCTGATTTTATAGTTAATTAATTTACCCTCCGGATATAATTACCTATTTAAAAAGAATAAAGTGAATTCCTGACGTTTGCACTTCATAGTTTATTCTGGTTCATAAGAACGATAGGAGAAAATAGCAGCCTCATTCCCAGAGTGGAAGTCAGTGACTTAGATTACGGTTAAATGTCAACAATGGTCACAAGGAATCCTGCATGCTGTTTAACAGACTGACTGAGGACCGGTTGACAATGGGTGAGAAAAATTTTGGAAATATTAATCAAGTGCTAATGATATGAAACTGCCGATTCTCTGCAGACTCTTCACTCCAGGAATTCAGCCCAAGTGGAATTATTGCTTTCAATAAGAGTTGGTGCTAGTCATGATTCAGGATCAAATATTTATTTTTATATTCATCCATTTTAAATGTGTTTGGGGAGAACTGAAGGTAGAATTTTGGTAGTTAGGGGCTCAGAAAGTCTGCTATACATCACGCTCTAATTATTTTACTGTTTCTAATATTTTGTTTTTATTTTGTGTATATTTAATGTTTTGCCTTTATGTATGCATGTATACCCGTGCATGCCTGATGTCTGAGGAAGCCAGAAGAGTGCACCTGTTCCCCTGGAACTGGAGCTACAGGTAGTTGTAAGCCACCATGTAGGTGCTGAGGAATGAGCTCAGGTAGTCTGATAACACTCATAGCTTCTGACCCAGCTCAATAGCCCCACCAACTAGCTTATATGCAGGAAATGAAAAGTAGGTAGAAGATATTGATATCCACTTTAATTCACTAGCTCTTAAGAACCTCTGTAACTGGAAGAGTTACTATTCAAACATGGGTTTAGTCAAATATATGTATTCAAATATTCAAACTTGGCTTGGGCTCAAATTCCAGCTCTGTTTTTTCACCAGTAGTTCCTTTACACATCAGAACAGTAACAGCAGCCATTCTACAGGGCTGTATGTGGAGTGAGTTAGTGTAAACCCGCGTGGCAGTGTCTGTCCCAGGGAAGACTTTCAAAATCCTGTGAAGTGGGTTCAAGGTACTTTACCAGCTTGGTATTGCTCATGCCAGACCTTTGTGTAAACTTGCCAGTACGATACATGGGGTGACAGGTTGTTGTTTTTTTTTCCCCAAAAATTCATACCAAGAAAGCTACTACAAAGATATTAATCTATTCATGATTTAAAGTCTATACCTTTCATAGTGTTGTTTTCAGAATTAAAAAAGAGACGTTAGACTGGCGAAGCAGGCCAAATGGAAAAAGAATATGAAAGGATGTCGTCTTAGAGACAGGAAGCATTTTAACCCAGCGGTGATCATTGTGTAATTTTGGAGGGCATTAATTAACATCTTGGGTATCAGCTGTCTTAGTGATAAAACAGGCATCAAAACAGCCTACAGAGAAACCATGTGCTCCAGCTCGGGGTATTCTTATTACAGACGATTTGAACCCACTTTGTATGTCCGAAGTGCTTTCTGGCAAAAATGAGATGTCTAGAAAACAGGGGACTTCCTGATGCATTCTCAAACTTTAGCTTATGGGAGTTAAGAGCTAAGAAAGCGGCTGAAGGGAGCCTCCAACAACCACTTATCTTGCAACCAGAAATCATCATATTAATTAAAAGGGTGATGTCAAAGTGGGTGTGGCCAGGCATAGTGGTTTCAGAAGCAGACCCTGCTCTGTTAGCCTTGCTGGATGTGGCCATTTCTCACTTCATTTGCCCGAAGTTCATTTTCATCTGGGAATGTCACACCAGGAACATAGTACACTCCAATTCTAATTCGAAACACCTGGACTCCTCTGGCCACAGGCCACATCTGAGGGCCAGCTCATCTCTCTCTGGTGATCTGGGTCTTGTCTTGGCCTTCGGCACAACTGCAAACACAACACTAGGAAAGATTAATTTTAGCGGAACAAGACCAAGGAAAATAAACCTAGCCGAGAATTTAAAACATTAAAAGCATATTAACCGAGACAATGGGAAGCTGATATTAGCCCTGACGTGAAAACATGCTTAATTAAATAAACAGGTGCCGTTAGAAACAGTCTTCAAGTGTAAGGAATGAGAAAGCAAGACACAATCCAAGGATAAAGTGACTGTAATCAAACCATGGCTCAGATGAAGAACAACCCTCAGTTTTTTTAAAAAAAGATTTATTTGTTTTTATATTATACATATTATTGTTTGGCCTGTATGTGTGCCCGTGCACCTTGTGCGTGCTTAGAGTCATGCATGCTACCGGGTGGGGCCCAGGTCCTCTGTAAGAGCAGTAAGTGCTCTTACTATGGAGCCCTTGCTCTAGGCCCCCCCGCCTCCCCCCAAAGAATGTTTCTATGCATTCTTTTGACTCTCCTTGTGACCATAGAGTTGAAGGAAGCAGTCACACCTAGTGCAGCTGTGGGTGTGTGTGCACTGATTTAAGTTTATGATGACATGGTGAAAAATAAAACAAAGGCCTGTGGTATCTGTGGGTGTGAAATGGACACTGCCCTGTACAGATTCCTCTTTCTGGAGTATAATTTCCTAGTTTGTGCTTTGGAGTTCACCTTTATGTTCTTCATGGCTGTTGCGTTCTCTCTCTCTCTTCCAATTCTTTTTCTTGAGCTTTTACATAAAAGAGAAAGAACAGGCCTAGAAAATGGTATTCCAATTAACATCTTTTTTTCTGCCAGGATTAAGTCACCGGTTCATCTCAGTTCAACATGTGTTTTCTTGAGTGTCTCTCCTCCTGGACTCAGTGCTAAGAGATGCAAATATAAACAGATCTTCTTTTTAACTGAACTGACCAGGGACTTCCTTGTGTATCCTGTGACTGGCCACTCCTACACACACACACACACACACATATACACACACACAACCTTCTTTTTTACCTGATGGCCCAAAGACTTACCATGCTTCTTTCTTTTCTCCCTGACAACAAAGTATAATCATCAGTCAGTATCACTGAAGCAGGAATAGAGGAAAATAATGGTTCCAAATTCTTCCCTTTAGCATAAGGCAGCAAATCTGTGTCAAAAAACAAAACAAAACAAAACAAAAAAACTTGTCTACTGCCAATGACGTTTCCATCGGGGAGATATTAAAATTGTTTCCCTGAATTTTATGCCATAGTTATGACAAACCAAAGTTTTGTTTCTAGGACATAGAAATAACAAGTAAATGAAGTGTGAAAGAAATAAGTTTATCATGAACTAAGTACAAATTTGAAGAGCTACAAAGGTGTATGTGGAACCTCAGAGCGTGCATTTCCATAAGTGGATGGGGCTGAAGTATTTTCTCCAGTGGAGACAGCTGTCACTCTGGGCCCCAGGATACGTCGTTCCATCTAGTGTCCAAGAAACTTTACAGTGTATCTCCTCAACTTTCCTAAGACTGGTGACTCATAGGCAAATACCTGGTTTCATGAGTGTTTCTGGCACTTGTCTTGGAATAAACATAACATACTGTGTGCTAGTTCTGTACCTAGGCCATTCTGGATGTGTCAAACACTATTGCGTGGAAGACAAAACCTAACACATTACAGTGACTTCTTGGTAGGGGCAAAGATGATGAGAGGTTGAGCTGAGTTTTAAATTCAGATCTGACTCCACTCCTTTCTGATTGAGTCACCATGCTTCTTCAGGAGGCAGTAGAGAACCAAAGGAATTTAGGGTCTGTTAGAGGGCATTCATTTCCCTTCAGCTGGCTGCTCTTTTTCCTAAGTGTCATGATTAGCCATGGAGTCTAAAATACTTCGTAAGTGATAAGCATGCAATGAGAGACCTCACCAAAAACCAACATGTACAATTCTACTAATGAGAATTTACATTTGCATCAATAGGCATGAGCAAGACTGGAGTAATAGATAAAGCTATGGAGGGAGTGGCAATGTCCATTCATGCAGACTGTTTAAACACAGTCAAAGATGTCAGTAAAGTTGAACAAGGTGTATCTCCAGCCTTCCAAGATTAAGTCACCAGTTCCTCTCAGTTAACAACATACGTATTCAGGGTCTCTTCCATCAGACTCAGCATCAGGAAATACAGATATAAGCAAGTCTTCCTTTTAATGAACCGATCAGGGACCTCCTGTGTGTCTCTTGTTAGCCTATTAACCACGGTTGGGTGATTGACTATGTGCTGAAAGACCAGGGCAACAAGTATAGTATCTTCCTTTTGGGATCTAGGAAAAATGATGGAGTACAGGGAACGGCAGCTTAGAGGCACGACTAATGTGTGCAAGGAATGATAAACTTGAAGAGGGATATGTAGCGGAGGGACTGAATTCTGTTCAGTTTGCTAGGTATCTATGGATGATAAGAAACTTGATGCTCCAGGTCCTTCCATAGGTATTTTTCAACTCAATGATCATAAAAGTGGGACCACACTTACTAAATGTCTTCAATTAAAACTCTGAACAGTACTAGTTGTAGATAAGACTGCAGAGAAACTGGAACTCTAGTACATTCTTGGTGGGAATGTAGAATAGTATAATCACATTGGTAAGGGGGTTGGCAACCTGCCAAAAATTCTAATCATACGCTTATCACAGGCAATTTTACTCCTTGATACTTATCTACAAATGCCCACGTAAGAAATCAAGCTCAGTCGTATGTGTACATTAAATCTATATCATATAAATGCCAATTTTATTTCAAATAGTCAAAACTGCCCAAATACCCAGAAAGAGGTGAGCACATCAACAAACTGTGGTGCATTCTTTACTGGCTTTAAAAAAGAAAGGAACTATGTACACTATGGAGATTCATCCACAAAATGATTATGCTGCATGAAAGGCGCCAGAAAAAACAGAACAGTATCATTCCATTAGTATAAGATTATAAAATGTACAGGTTAACACAGCTCTTGAGGACAGAAAGGAGAAGAAGGAGGAGGAAGAGGGGAGAGAGAGAGAGAGAGAGAAAGAGAGAGAGACAGAGAGAGAGAGACATAGACAGAGAGAGAGACAGAGAGAGACAGAGACAGAGACAGAGAGAGACAGAGACAGAGAGAGACAGAGACAGAGACAGAGAGAGATTTAAGAACTTAAAAGAATCTTAAGGAAATTTGGGGGAGTAATAAAAAAAGTTTACTACCTTGAATTTGGTGGTCTTTTCATTAATATATAAACATTCTGAAAACAACTTGTATGCTTTATAACCAGTTCATTCCATGTCAGCTATATTTATATAAAACCATCTAAAATAATAAGAGAGGAAGAGAGCAGAATTTAAGGGGAACCTTTCTATTGATAAGTGGACAAACACACACTTTTTTTTTGCAATTTTACAAACGAAAATGACAGAATATTTTACAAATGATAATGACAGAATATTTTCCATCTAAGTCTGAGATCTAAGTCTCTGCATGCCAGGCAAACAAAGGAGTGACTACGTGAATATTAAAAGCCTCAATTATTTTATCAAATGCACACTCTTACTGTATACCTGGTAAGTACCAGGAGGACTCTGCATGTTAATGAATAATTAAAGATGTTTGTATGGGAGGAATGGCATCTTTGGTAGCTCCTAGTGGAGTTGACAGTTGGTTCTCTGAAGAACTTCTTGAAAATTATTCATGATTCAAAGTTTTTAATCTTCACAAATACAGCAAGGGAGATTGTGCACTTCTGACAGCCTACTTTTCTCTTCAATAGGATTGTATTGTATCACACACAGCATTTTCTTTTTTTTTTTTTTTTTTTGCAGGGTTCTTTAATGTTCTACCACCAACTGAGCCAGATGGTCCAATAAAGCTTTCATTGGGATAATTGGCTCATTTGATTTTCTCAAACATAATATTTGGGATCTTTGTTGAAAGAAAAGTCCCTCAACATATTAGCCTGTTTCAAAGCACTACCAGCAAAAACCAGAATCCTTTTATTAAAAACAAATTTTCCAACAAATTTTGGAGGTAAAAAGATCTGGGAAGGAGGGAGTGGGAGTCACCTGGGATACAGAGTTAATAAAATGTAATTAATAATGAAAAATAAAAAAAGATCTGTTTCTTTCCTATGTCATATATACCCTTTCTAGGTAACAGTTTTGAGAAATAAAAGTGCCATGTCACTGAAATCTGATGCCCTCATAAGTTCATATGTTGTAATGCTTTGTCATCATGGAGTTGCACTACTTAGAAGAATTAGGAGATGTGTCCTTGTTGGAGTAGGTGTGGCTTTGCAGGAAGAAGTCTGTCACTGGGGTTGGGCTTTGAGGTTTCGGAAGCCCAAGCGAGGTCCAGTGGCTCGCTCTCTCCCCGCTGCCTGCAGATCTGGGTGTAGAGCTCTCAGCTGCTTCACCAGGAACATGTCTACCTGCATGCAGCCATGTTCCCTGCCATGATGATAATGAATTAAACTTTTGAACTGTAAGCAATCCCCAGTTAAATGCCTTCCCTTTTTAAGGGTTGCCGTGGTCATGGCATCTCTTCATAGCAATAGAACACTGACTAAGGCAAGTGCTCGTGACAAAGATGGCCTTTTTATTCTTTGTGGGTACAACTTGAAAAATATCAAAAGGTGGCTCTAGAGAAGCTATCTTGTATCCTTATGTTTTTGACCAAAGAGTTTTCACAATAGAATTCCATACAGAAAAATAATGCAGGCCATAATATGAGATGGGGAAAAGGGCACCACTAACACAGATTGTGGGGCTGACAAGCATGATAGTTAAAGCCTGGTGAGCTGCATTGCATGTTCATCTCAGGAGAGTCTACCGTTGTAAATCTTGCAGGAATGGAATGAGAAGAATTGAGTTGCAGGTTGTAAGCCTGAATCATATTTACAAATTTTCACCCAGAAGACTGACTACTAATGGCTTCTTAAAAATAGAGCTCATCCCTCCATGGAAGGAAGATATCACTCCCACAGTGAAACAAAGACATACTTCTAGCTTCCTTGGTGACTTCTTAACTAGCATGAATAGGGAATACCTTACAATGGGGTTGTCAAGGAAGAAAAATTGTTTTTTATGCATCAAATCAGTCTGATGAAGATAACGCATGTCAAGAAGCTCTTTCCACTTTTTAAACCATAATTGCACTTCTGCAGCATGAGGAGGCTTTCAAACACACAATCCAGCAGAGTAGCTTAGCTTACATGTGTTCCATTTCAGAGACTTGTCACTGAGGTTCCTGTGGGTTCTGAGTCTTCGGTAGGGTGAAAGGCTAAGCAGTCATACAGAACAGCTAGCCTTCCTGTGCTATCTCAGATCAAAGCTGTGGATAATGAGTGAGCATTGTAAGAAAAATAAAGGGTAGAGGAAGAGGCACAGGCCAGGAACAAGTGGCTGGTCTCTTGTGTAAACTAACAGGTAGTTTTCCTGATCTAGCACTGAGTGTAACAACTTGTCTGTCTTAGGATTTCTATTGCTTTGAGAAGACACCATGACCACAGCATCTATTATAAAGAAAAACACTTAATTGAGGCTGTCTTTATAGTTCAGAGGTTAAGTCCATTATTATCATGGCTGGAAGCATGATGGTATACAGACAGATGTGGTACTGGAGAAGTTGCTGAGAGTTCAACACTTGGTTGGCAAGCAGCCAGGAGAGATAGAGAGAGAGAGAGAGAGAGAGAAAGAGAGAGAGAGAGAAGAGGGGGGCTGGGTACGGCTTGAGCATTTGAAACCTCAAAGTCCACCCCCAGGGACATAGATCCTCCAACAAGGGCGTACCTCCTAACCATGCCACCCCTTGGTGACCAGACATTCAAGTATGAGTCTATGGGTATACTTATTTAGACATCCACATTGTCACTCTCTAACATGGGCTCAGTGTCATTGAAAGATATTTTCTTCTTAGAGAGCTTCTCCTCTTGTTTGGTGTGAAACAAGACCAGATTGTCAGGAGACTGTTTCTGTGTAGAACAACACAAACCTTCAAAGCTAGATTGCAGTGGGCGCTGTTCTACACAGGAAGAATCAGCTTCAAAGTCCTTAAATTGTTTACTCAGAGACAGAGGCATGGCTAGAGAGAAGAGTGTGAGCTTGAGTCTGTGTCCTCTGACTAACTTTAGTTGCTCTGTAAGTTTTTTAGTTAATCATATTATTACCCTAAAGAAGTAGATTCATATTTAGAGTTTACTACAGCAAATTCATAACAAATAATGGCTCTGTTTTTCAAGAAGGTCTCAAAATGATAAAATGAGTGAAATCTGGCATCAAAGCAATGGAGTTTAAATCCAGGCTGTAGAACAAATACATGAGCTAGGTAAAATCCTTAACTCATTTGTTACTTACTTCATAGATTTGTGGAGATTAATGAGTTAACAAGCATAAAACACTTGGAACAGGGCCTGACAGATTTTAAGACTGTCTAACCTCAGCATCAAATACCATTGTTAACATAATTGATGCTTATTATAATAGAAATGGAAAGTATTTATTACATTTATTCCTACTCTGTGGGAACAAGAATTAGGTCTGAATGCCATGCTTTTACTGTTGATTTGAATCCTGCCAGGAATACATTAGCCCTGGAGAGCTGGGGTACTCTAGTAAATTCTTATTTCCATTCCTAGCTAATGCCTTAAAGATCAGAAAATGTGTATTCACCTCCCAACACATGTGTGCATAGGGCTCACTGGAGGCATTCATGCTATGTTGCGTTTCATACGATTTGAGAGGGCTTGTCACAGGGGTAGTGCTTAAATCTATAGACACATAAGTACCTTTCTGAACATTCTTGTCTCATCTCATACTTGTCTTCTGCTGAAGTATGCAGTCTTTGGTTATCTTCTCTTCTATGTCCAAGTTCACCTCTTTAGTTACAAGCAGGCCCACAGAGTTAATTTTTTTTCATTTTAATAATAATCCTCAAATTTATTTCCAAGCTTGATTTAGTTTATAAACTCTAGACTAACTCCATCTTACCACTTTAATTTTTTAAGATTTATTTGTTTATTATTTATACAGTATTTTGCCTGCATGTGTGCCTGCAGGCCAGAAGAAGGCACCAGATCTTGTTACAGATGGTTATTAGCCACAGTATGGTTGCTGGGAATTGAACTCAGGACCTTTGGAAGAGCAGCTAGTACTCTTAACCTCTGAGCCATCTCTCCAACCCCCTGCTTTATTTTTTTAAATAATAGTTTAATATTATGTGGATGAGTGTTTTGTCTTCTACATGCATTTCTGTTGCCCTTGAAGCTCAGAAAAGGTAGTCAGATCCCTGAAACTGGAATTACAGAAGACTGTAAGCTGTGTTTGTGCTGGGAATAGAAACAAGGTCTTCTAGGGGAGCAGCCAGTGCTTCTAACCATTGAGCAACCTCTCCAGCCCCTCCGTTTTATCTCTTGGAAGTTTTGATAAATTTCTCATATCAATATAAGCAAGCCCACTTCCTATCACCTCCTCCCAAAATTAGCTTTCTCTTTTCTGTTTCCTGTTTCAGAAAGTGACATCTCCATCCTTCCAATGGCCAAGCCCCACATTGTGCAGTCATCTGGGACTCTCTTCTCATACTTATGCCCATCTTGTTTGAGAAATTTAATGGTTTAGCAACCAGCTTTAAAGGCTATCCAGGATCTGACTCTCTTTTACCATCCTCTACTACTCTTGCCTGAGTCACCATTCTTTATTATGGATTACTATAAAGTCTTCTTAATAGGTCTCTGTGATTCCACTTGTCTCAATAAGTCCTCTGTCTCTACTAAAATATCTGAGAAGAACAACATGAGGGAAGAAGTTTAACTTTCTCATTTTTGTCCACGGTCAGCTAGTTTCATTGTTCTTAAACTGTCGTGATGTCAAGCATTATGACAGGGAGCATGTGATAGGGCAAAGCTTGCTCACCTCATGGTGGAAGGAGGAGAGAGTGAAGGAGAAAGAGGAAGAGGAGGGAAAGGAAGAGAAGTGGAAAAAGTATGTAGCACAAGGTATACTCTTCAAAAGCATGCTCCTGTGGCCTGATTTCTCCAACTAGATACCATCTCCTCAAAGCTCATTCTGCAATCCCTAACTCTTCAATGCATTAATCCATTGATGAGATTAATACCTGCATGAAACAATCCCCTCTCAATAATGCCAGCAACTGGGGACCAAGACTCCAACACATGCGCTTTGGGGACAGTTTTGTTTCTAGACTGTAACAGTAGCCCTACTTCCCTTCAGTTTCCTTTCAGCACATCAGGTGGAGTGATGCTTCTAAAGTGCAGGTTAGATCACATCCAGTCTCTACTTCTGAGATGTCTTAGAGATCTGGAGGGTTTGACTGTCTCCGGCTACTGTTGCTTGCCTTGGTCAGGCCTCTTTCTAGAGTTTTCCTCCTTCATTTGCTGCTGCCTGAAACTCTTCTTTCAGTATGTATTTACTTGGCTATTCTTTTACTTTTGTCGGTAAAGATGCTTAAGTCCCACCTCTTCCGTGAGGCCCGTGTGACTAGCCTATCTGGTAGAACAGCAGATACCCGCATCTTATTCCATCCCCCAACAGGGTACTTCTTTTTTTTTTTTTAAAGAAAGCAAACTTCTTTATTGTACATAGTATAGAATATAACACAGCTCGGCAGGATGTACACAACCCTGTGCAGGGAAGAGGATTTCAAATCAACTGTCAGGCTAAAGCCTTTCTGCACTGTAGACTTTCCACACTCTGGAAAAGAAGCAAATGAAAGAAACAACCCCCACACACCCGGAAGGAAACAGCTATCTGGGAGGTTCATGAATCCAATGGGAATGCAAAATGTTGCTGCTGTCCTGTGTCCCTCCATGGCTCAGGCTGTGAAGTCACAGTGGGGAAGGAGCAGCTCAGGCTACAGAAGATTCTTTTCATACCCAATGAAACAGCATAAACTCATTAAAAAACAAAACAAACCTCCAAACCCGTATTAAGTAAAGAGAGGGGGAGAAAAATCTATACGGCATTTACAACAAATAAATCTCCAGCCAGCTGCAGTAAAAATACATATCTATGTATAGACTACATGTAGATTAGAAAGCTATAAATATGGTTTAGAGAGTCCTTTCATTAGAGTACAATGCTAATTAAGGTCCAAGCTTCAGGTTTGACATCTCTTTGGGCTGACAAGCTTCCAAGAGGAAAACCTTAGGCCCTCAGAGCTGTAAACTGCAGGCCTAAACCCTGTGACCATCTTGTAAGTCATGAGAGGGGCTGTGGACAGCACTCGTAGGACAGCAAAGCGTGTCCCATGCTTAATCAGTTCCGTGTCCTGCACATAAGGAGCACTCTAATGAGTGTCAAGGACAGCACAGATTAACAGGGTACTTCTTATGACAATTTTTGTCACCATCCATTGAAACCTTGATATCATGTGTATTTCCAAATTCATGATTTTTAGAGAATTTAATACTAAATTATGTATTGTATTGCAGAAAGTCTTGTATTCAAACGTATTACTGGGTGAATCTGTGTTTAAATATATGTAGTATTTATTAATTCAGTGGAAGATGAACCACATGAGGGCAGAATTCAATGTACATAACTTGCTGTGTTTCAAGTGTTAGGTCAGTCAGTGCCTGGCACACATCGGATGTTCCATGGTTATTAGATTGGCTGAATTTGTCACATAACTTCCTTTCCTTCTTCCATACTTAATGAACTAGTTATTCTCTCTTGTACGTAAATGTTTCCATCTGGGCTTTGCCTTTGCTGCATTGTTAAATTCTGTCCTGTTTCTAATTTCAGTTTCATTAGCTGAATCATTCATAGTGTAGACCAGTGGTTCTCAACCAGTGGGTAGTGAATCCTTTGTGGGATCGACCAACCCTTTCACAGGGCTCGTGTAACCATTGAAAAACACAGTTATTTATATTATAATTCATAACAGTTATGAAGTAGCAATGAAATGGTTGGGGATCACCACAACATGAGCTGTCCCAAAGGGTCACAGCAATAGGAAAGGTGAGAGCCATTGGTTTAGGCTCTAAACTAAATCATACCTCTTTGTTATCTTTTCTTACTGGAAATACAGTCCATGGTGCCCTTACCTAACCCATCACTATAATAAATATAATAAATATAATATAATGTAATATAGCATTATATCCAATTCTGATTATTTTATTTCTTTTAGTAATGTATTTTTTAAAAATGTTGTCAATTTATCAAAACTACAAGATCTTTAGAATAGGGATTTATAATCACCAGCATGGCTAGAAAAAAAAAAGTTAAGTAAAGCTCTTATTCACAATGCTCTGCTCAAGGTGAACAAATTATATATTTTGCAGTTTTTGTACTAAATGCTTAAACTATAGTGAGTCAGTCCTAACTCTTTAGATGTTATTATTGCTGAGAACAAAGGTAGAAAAGAAACTAGATCATTACATTTGAACTGATTGATTCTTTGACAGGAAGTATCAGGACTATTGGGAAATTAGTCTAGCCTTGAAGGTCAAGAGATCCCTTAAAGGGACCTCTTTGCACTGACCAAAGAGAGGAGGCATAAACAGTCTAGGTCCCTCAAAGAGGAATCAGGGGAAACAATTTTGCAAGCAGAATTGTCTGCAGTTGTAAAGCCTTGGAGGTAAGAGAGAGAAGGGATGCGTCATTGTACAAAGTTCTCATTTAGAGAGGCACTGGCTGGTTAGGGTACAGGCTGCCAGAGAGGCCAGTGCTGCAATGGCAGATGTAGTCAGAGTTGAAGGAGGAAAACGCCGTGAAGGATGTTGAACCTCATGTTAAAGAGCGGAGGTGGATGAGAGAAGTGTGGACTTATTCCGAGACTGGAACAAGAGTCTGTAGTATGTCCAGCCTTCCATTAGGAGCAGACTATAGCTTCAGTGTGAAAAACAGAGCTGGGAAGAAAAAAGCTGGAAATCGGCAGGCCAGTCTTTTTATTTTTCTCCGTGTTTGTGGGAGCACTTTCTTGCAAAGTTCCCTAAACGATGGATCTGTTTATATATTTGTAGGATGGGAAGTAAATCTTGGTGATTGTGCTGAGGGGAAAGTAAGCATATGGTGACAGATTTATTGATTAGGAAGTATTGGCTTTGATTTTATGGTCTTTGAAGAAGAGATTTCTCCAAAACAAATGAAAAATATATCATGATGCATTTGAATGGCAGGTATGTGTTCTGTAGAGCACGTGGGACATGGGCTGCACCATGCTTCTGAGAGCAGAGCTGGGGCCTCCAGAGGGTAGGAGAAGGACAGGTCAGCGATGCCACGGGGAGACTGACAGTGACAAATGGACTGTGCACACTGCAAAAGCCCAGAGCCCAGCATGCTCCACACTTTACTCTGATGAAATCAATTCCATAGATGCGGAAAGAAACAAATCTGTTAGGCAGATGTGTTTGTCCCTGTCAGACAATCTTGTTCACTAAAACCCCTTCAGAAAGGTTGATAATGACTAAGTCTGGTGAGAGAAATAATTTTTCAAACTAATACAGGATTGCTTAAGGGATCTCCAAAAAAATAAAACAAAACAAAACAACACAACAACAATAACAAAAGCCCACTGATCTAGAGGAAGCTTGCCTATCTGTTCTATAGTCAATCTCCAAGACTTTCCATCTTCCAGAGAAAACAGATCTACTTGCAACCTGGCCAGGGACATCTCACTTTAAACAACCAGAATGCAAGGTCCAAATGTACACACATCATTCCATGAGAGGATCTCCTGTTGGGTAACTGAACTAGGCCATTAACCTTTCTGACATAAAAAAAAATTCAAGTTTCAGAAATTTCCAAGTTTCAGAATAATTTTTAAAGCAACCATAACCACATTCCATATCCACAGGCTCTACATCCGTGTAGATCCAATACTGTGTCTGTATTATACATGTATAGACTTTTCTTCTTGCCATTATTCTCTAAATTATACAACTGTTTCAATACTGCTTACATTATGTTGCTGTTAGACTTGTTTAGAGAACCAACAAAATGAATCTGCCTGTAAAGGGTGCTGGTCTACCAGCCTGACCAGCATGGTGAAGAAGAGAATTGTCTTCCACAAACTCTCCTCTGATTCCCACTTAGACACTGTGACACATACACACACACACATGCCTACACACACAAAATAAATAAGCAAAACTGTAATTTAAAAATGTTAAATTAACCTAGCTATGATCTTAAATATTGGGGAAGGCTGTTCCCAGGATATATGTAAATATTTTGCCACTTTATATAACAGACCTGAGCATCCATACATTCAGCATCCAAGCATCGTGTAGCCAATCTCTCAGATATACTGAGGAGTTAACTCTATCGAAGAGAAAAAGTCCAACTGCTGTTGTTATTGCTATATTTAATAAATATAGCAAGGCGCTGTATCAACAAGAAAATCATTTTTGTTTCAATCATCAAGCCACATTTGAAAGCATAGACAAAGTGTCCTACATTTATTGCTCTTTCTGTACTACTTCTAGATTGTTAGTTTTTATAGACTTAAACACTGATTAACACTTTAGTATCACATAATCGGGTGAATATTTCACTCTTAAAATGTATATTATAGCTTTACAGAGTAAAAATCATTTGTCCGACTGACAATGTCTCTCTCTTATTTACTTGCATAGTATCTCTAGGACCCCAAGCTCAATTCCCAGGACTAAGGTAAGGAAAAAAAATCATTTATAAAAAGAATAAACTGCTTTAGATGAAACAAGGTTATTATAATCAATTGTGCTTGTGACTCTAAAAGCTGGTTGATAGTCTGCAGGGCAGAGCCTTTCAGAGGCCCTCTGTGACAGGCTCCTAACTTGTTTCCTGTTTTCTTCTTCTGATGTCCATCTGCTTTGCCTTTCTGGTTGAGGATTGAGCATTTTACCCAGAGTCCTCCCTCTTGATTAGTTAGGTGTACAGATTTTAGTAGGTTTATCCTATATTATATGTCTATATGAGTGAATATATACTGTGTGTGTCTTTCTACTTCTGGGATAGCTCACTCAGGATGATCCTAGTTTTACTTAAAGTTGAAATTAATACTAAGTCCTGGAGAGGACAGGAGCTCTACAAGGAGAGTAAGAAAACCAAAAAATCTGAGCACAGGGGTCTTTTCTGAGACTGATACTCCAACCAAAGACAATGCATGGAGATAACCTAGAACCCCTGCACAGATGTAGCCCATGACACTTCAGTGTCCAAGTGGGTTCCATAGTAATGGGAACAGGGACTGTCTCTGACATGAACTGATTGGCCTGCTCTTTGATCACCTCCCCCTGAGGGGGGGAGCAGCCTTACCAGGCCACAGAGGAAGACACTGCAGCCAGTTCTGATGAGACCTGATAGACTAGGATCAGAAGGAAGGAGAGGAAGACCTCCCTATCAGTGGACTTGGGGAGGGGCATGCGTGGAGAAGTGGGGGAGGATGGGACTGGGAGGGGAGGAGGGAGCGGTTTATGGGGGATACAAAGTGAATAAAGTGTACTTAATAAAAATTAAAATAAAGAGTAAAGGAAAAAAAATTTTAAAAATCTACAGTGGAATGTTCATTTTCTGTTCTATGTATGTGTATGGACATGAGTACATGGTGTATGTATTCTGAAGACGCCAGAGACTAGGAAAGGGAGTCAGATCTCCTGGAACTGGAGTTTCAGGCAGTTGTGAGCCACCATGTGGGTGTTGGGAACCAAACCTATGTTATCTTCCCTCAGAGATTTAGTTTTCATGTGTTTTGAGTATCTCTGTGAGTGTGCCAGAAGTGAGCATCAGGTTCTCTGGAACTGGGCATCAGGTCCCCTGAAGCTGAAGTTACAGAAAGTTGGGAGCCTCTTTACATGGGTACTTGGAACCCAACTCAGATCTTTTGGAAGAACAGTACCCTTAACCAGTAAATATTTTTTCTAGCCTGAGTTTTTGTCTATTTTTTCTTGTTTTATTGCTTTGTTTTAATTAAAATATAATTACAACACTTCTCCCTACTTCCCTTTGCTTTAATACAGTTCTTTGTGTTGTAGTGACACAAACTACAATTTTGTTGCTACTTCATGACTGTAATTTTGCTACTGTTATGAATTGTAATGTAAAGACCTGTGTTTTCCAATGGTCTTAGGTGACCCCTGTGAAAGGGTCATTTTACCTCCAAAGAGGTCGCTTCCCACAGGATGAGAACCACTGCTCTAGATTTTAGTGTTCTCCCTAGCCTCATGGTTCTGACCATTTTTTTGGAAAGTCATGGTTCTACAGGTACCTTTTCCTCCAGAGTTTAGCCATCACAGGATTGCACAAGGAGTCATGAAGTTATTCAAAGCCTAGGCCTTTCCCCCTTTTGCTGGAAAAGAGGGAGCTGTACCAACTGGTTTTCAGTTATTTTTTGAAGAGGGAGCTATATTTTCTTTAAAATAGGAGCCCACAGAATTTTTCATCACAGTTTCCAACTATGAGAAGCATCGTCTATGGGTAGTTTACCAGTTAGAATTACCTCTGATATTAGGGAAATAGTTAATGTAAGGCAGGCAATTTTTCTAATTTGGGGAGCATCCCAGATCCCCAGTTGAATGCTGCCTCAGCACATCAAAAGCATCTTTGAATGTTAAGTTTGCTTACCTTGTGCTTCATAAGTCACGTTTTATTGATAAGTTAAAAAATTATTGGTTGGAGATTAAATTTACCAGTACTTACCCGGCATTCATGAGGTCTTGGGTAGAATCCAAGTTCAATGTAGCGTCCAATTGGTCATACTAGCTGGACATAACCTTCCATTTCCCAGAAGCCAATGACGTCCTCGTTACCCAGCGTTCAACCTGACATTTTCATAGCCAGCACATCAATGTGCTTCCTTGGTTTCTGTCCATGTATGGCTAGAGGTAGATATTTTATGTAATTCTATGGGTAAGAGACTTTGTGGAGGCTCATTTATATGTGTTTGGACAAAATCACTTCTTGGTTTGGCATGAAATTTCTCAACGCACATTTGTAGAAACACTCTTTCTACCCCTATACATATTATCATGTATGTATAATGTCATAATGTATCATGACAAACGTTTTGGAATTTAACGAATGGTTCAGTGCTTGACCAAATGGTTCAGTAAAACAAACAAACAATCAAAAAACACCCCTTGATGTTGATGTACTTTTCTCTTGTTTCCTACAGAGAACATGGGCACAGTTTGGGGACAGCGGTCTTGTCCAGAGTACCACCTAGCTAGTTGACTTCTGCACAGCTGTCAGGGAGTTCTATGGTTCTAATTCAATGCTGCTATCAATGTCCACATGACAATACAACTGTGATATCAATCAAAGTGTTTATCCCCAGTTTTTCATTTATGGTATTCTGACTCTTATAAAATGACACTGCATTTTCTCAGTAGACGCATTTTTGGGAAACTGCCTAATGTTCCGTGTGACTTTTTCCCCAAAGTCTGCTTCAGATGATGTCCCAGACATTTCTGGACTTTTAAAGCATTCCTTAGCCAGATGTTGAACAGAAAATATTTTCTCAGCTGGGAAGTGAAGGGGTAAAAAGTGGTGCTTGTCAGCAGTGGTGGGGATTATCAGTACGGGGAACACTTATTTTTTGTTTTGGCACGGGAGACTGGCAGAAATATTTGAAATATGAAGCCCAGTCGTCTCCTTAATATACTTTAATAAACTCCAGCTCCAGAGCAGTGAAGGAAAACTGATATGGAGATGATAGAGTGTGCAAAAATATGGAACCTATTCAGAATTTATTACTGTTCACTCTGCTCTCAATCTTGGGTCTCCTCAGTCTATATGTGATAAATGAACCTTCCGGGTATGTTTGCATCAACATTTATGAGTTCCTAGAATAAATGGCCTGAGCTTTTTTGGAGAGGCATTCCCTAGGGAGCTCAAAGGTAACTGAAATATCTTTGGCTCAGAATATTCTTTAAGTTAACTTTGAAGCCGGGAAATTTAATTGAATATGAAAAGCCACTTAGGAATAAAAATCAGAACATACTTTGGGCATTGCATTATGGGGCCCTAAGCCAAATGTTTCAAAAAATTTTTACTTCAAATAAAATTTTCATTCATTTGGTTGGTTAATTAAATATGATTTTTCCTCTTGAATTTTCCTGAGAGGAAAGACCTCTGATACACAGTATTAAAAATAATGCTAAATATGTTGGAACACAAGAGGTTATTGGTTTGGGGCAACTTTGAAAAGCAATAGCTTTTTTTTTTTTTAATTAAGAAAAGAAATATATCCCTTGCTTTGATCTGTTCTTTCCCTTGAAGCTGTTAGAGTTCCTGTATGGCCCTCTAGCCCTGATGATGTGATTTGAAAAGGAAATATAATCCGTGCAGTGGCTTCTGTGCAGGTTCCCAGACTCTGGAGAGTTCCCAAGGAAGAGGCCCTTTAAGCTGTAGCATCTGTTGATTCAGACTTGTTTTGAGCCTCTCCCTCCACAACCTCTCCTGACTATTGACATGGAATCTTTCCAGCTCTGAAGCAGCCTATGGAAAAAAGCCTTCTCTTTTATGTCATGATTTGGTTCTACTAAATACCAGTTTTTTTTTGTTGTTTGTTTGTTTGTTTCTGGTACTAAGAAATCTAGTCCTTAAAGAGGAGGCATTTGAGTCAGTTCCAGGTCAGAGCCTCCTGGGTCCTGTGTTCTGAATCGCATGGTATCTTCAGTAATACAGACTTACCTCCCACTGTGGGGATTTGGGGTGGGAAGGTATGGTTGGGGGCAAGGGGGGGTTAGGGTAGGACTGGGGTGGAACCAAAGGCAATAGCAATAGTCTGTAATGTTTTGGGTGTTTCCTGACCAACCCTAGCCAACAACTCAAAAGCAGCTTCTCATGCCTGGTGTTGGGTTTTTGTTAGATGATCTTTGGCTCTGTGGGAGGACTGGAAATTTTCATTTAAACTGTACATGCATATTTACATTCAGACTTGTGTGTATCATAGGCATTTTAGACAGATAATACTATGATTCCTTTTCAGACATTCTTTTATTTTACTGTCTTTTCCCCTTTGGTGTTGATTTCTCTCCCTCTCTCTAATTTAGATATACACATTTCCCTCCATTTCCCCCTTCAGATTAATTGTGTCCTTCCCTTCCCTTCTTTATTGTTTCCAGACTTCTTTTCCCCAGATATTACTGTTGTCCCTTTTTGCCTTCCTGTTTTCTTTAGTTACTCTAGGTTATGTACTCAAATCTGGAGACTTGAAACTAGGAGCCTCCAATGAGAGAGAACATGTGATGTGCATCTTTCTGGGTCTGGGTTACCTCATTCAATATGATATTTTCTAGCTCCATACATACATTTACCTGAAGTTTTTATGATTCCATTCATTTTCACAGATGAACACTATTCCATAGTGTATATGTCCCACATTTTCATTATCCATTCATCAGTTGAAGGCCAGAAGGTGCCTCCAGAGGAGGGAAACAACCAATTATTCCACCCAGCTATGATGCCTATGAATAACAATGAGCATGGCTCAATAACACTAAGGGTGCACACAAGGTACAGCACACATACCTTGGCAGTAACCAACAGCTCTCTAATTGTACTTAAGATCTACTCAACAAGTGGGGAATCATGGTTGGTACTGGAAACCTACCCAGAAAACGCAGGGATAGTGAAGTTGTAGATATTGGAGGAGTACCCACAGCTAGAACTCTACTAAACCCAGCATAATCCCCAACCATATTCTAACTATTTGTCTCACAGATAAGTATAGTTCTCATGCCTCACCAAGGAAACTTCTCTTTGCAACAGAGACCATTACAGAAAACCACAACTGATCAAAGCTGTGGAGCCCAGTCCCAATGACTACAACACCAACAGAGCACAATCCTTGTTTCTAAGGCTCAGAGATCACTGTGGAAAGGGGGACAGGAAAGTCTTAAGAGTCAGAGGAATAGGCATGGTTTTATAACACTTTGATATCACAGTTTGGTGGGAAGGTTATAGAAATAATTGGTATACAGATATTAAACATTTATGTATTTGCACCAACCTGAAGCCTTTCTGCAATTAGAGCCACTTTCCAGTTCCTATAAACCAATTTCTAAGCACCTTGTTCAGACAATCAGTCCAACTGCAAGGAGTTAGATATACAATGTCCTGCCAGAATAACTCTTTGCACTTCTCTTCCTGGAACCAGAAAGGTGAAAATGAGACCATTGTTGAAGGGAAATTGTGAAGGATTTAGCACAATCATCTTCGGCTAAATAAGGAAACTCAGATAAGCATTTTAAATGAGAGTTATTATTGTGCCATCGACACTGAAATTTTCTGGGCTATTCAAGAGCTGGCAGTGTTGATTCATAAGTTCATCAAACTAATCAGAGCCTTTGCATAATATAATATAGTATGAGCATAATATAGCACGTAATACAAAATAGAGCTACATGCTATTATTTTCTGGAAGTTTCCTGGAAATAACTGACCTACTAACAATTAACTATAAAACTATCCAATTACTAGCCTCTCTTCAGTATATTAAAAACCCTCCTCCATTATTCCTTCTCACTTCCTTTTTTAGAGTTTCTTATTGAAAAATGTTGAACAGTATGTTTGGAAAAGATCTGGATTTTGCTGAAGATAAATAAAAATTTAGACATTTTGCTTTTTTTTTTTTTTACAGTGGGAATGGTGGTACATACCTTTAATCTCAGCACCAGGCAGGGGAGGCAGAAATAGGTGGATCTCTGTGAGTTTGAGGTCAGCCTGGTCTACATAACAAGTTCCAGGACAGTCAGAACTGCATAGAGAGACCCTGCCTAAAAATAAACAGTAAACAAAACAAAACAAAACACCCTCCCACCCAAACAGAAAACCAAAACCAAAACCAAACTGAAACAAACCAGATCAACAACAACAAACAAACAAAAAAGAAAACGTTGTAAGTACCTAATTTTATTTATTATTTCTATTTTGTAGTAGAATGATAGGTGTGTATGAGCTCAGGTAAATACCTACTATGGTGCATGTATAGCTTTCAGGAATCAGTTCTTAACATTCATAGTGGGTTCCAGAAATCAGACTCGGGCTGTCAGGTTTGTGCAGCATGTGATTTTACCCATGAGCCATCTCACTCACTCAATAAAACAAAATCCAGATCTCCTCATTTACTCCACCATGCCTTGGCTTTGTTAGCTCATTGTTTAGCTCCTTTGGGATGAAGTGGCTAGGGAAATGAGCACAAATGCCGCGGCCAGCCGCTCTAAGATTAAACCATAGTGTTTATAATTCAATAATTTTATTTTCGCATTTCAGAATAATCTCTTTTAGTTAGCTGGCAAAACAATGGGTTTCATCATGACATTTGTTTTCAGTCATGCATATTATTGCAATTTGCTCATGTTCAATCCTTCCAGCCTCCCAGCCTCCAGGTGGGAGTTCCTTGACCTAACAATCCTCTTTAGGATCTCATGCCACACATCTAAATCTAAATACTCCATATATAAATATACTTGATATATATAAAATGTGTAATATTTTAATATAATATAAAATATATAAATACTTGATATATATAATTTGTAATGAATATAAAATATAATAGCATGTACACATTTACAATATATATTGTGTCATAGATTCTGCATATGAGAGAAAAATATGCAATATTAGTCTTTCTGAGTCTGTAATTAACATGATGATCTCCAGTTCTGTGCATTTTCCTGCAGATGAGATAGTTTAAGATTTAAGCCATAAAAAGTGAGAAGCTCACATCAAGAGTTGTCATGAACAGATTTCCATCTTTTCTTTCTCCTTTTCTTTGGTTTTGTTTTGTTTTTTTAAGACAGAGTATCTTTGTGTAGCCTTGGCTGTCCTGGAACTTGCTCTGTAGACCAGATGGGACTTGAACTCATAGAGATATGCCTACTTCTGGCTCCCAAGTGCTGGGTTAAAGATATGAGTCACCACCACTAGCTAAGACTTCAATCTTAAGAGTAGGTGGAAATATCCTCCCCTAAAGGATCAAATTTACACATGTAACTGAAAAGTTTTTCTCACCTAGGAAAGAATATTGGTGATTATCCATCCTGTTAAATACACCAAGACTGGATATATCCTTGAAGACAGGTTACCCAAGGCTAGAATTTTAATTGATCTTTCATTTCTTTATTAAATTCTTTTACTTTTTAGAAAGCAAAAAAAAACCCTAATCATTTTTACCATATACATAGATAATTATTGGATATTATATTTTCTTGTTGTAAAATAGGAGTATGAGGTACATATCTGTTTCTCTGTAGAAATACGTGAACATATACATATATAAAAATCTTAACCAATAATTGAGAATTGTTGGGGTTTCTCTACATTCACATCTACTGCAGAGGATGTTACTTTTAATGGAAGCACTCACATCCTTATGTTGTTTATAATTAGAACCACGTACTTGATGCACATTAATGCTTTTATTTATAAGAATAGTGGGGCAAGAGCTAAAGTCAGACTTCCATGTCTGTGGGTGCAATGTTTCTGCTTCAACTAACTGTCGATTGAAAATATTTGGAAATTTAGTTATCTCTCTTTGCACAGTCACAAATTCTCTGTAATCTCTAATAATATGGATAACAATTTGCATGTCATTTACATTGTAGTGGGTACTGTAAGTAATCAAGTCATGTTTTTTTCATTCATTCATTAATTTATTTAGTTTTTATCCTGACTGAAACTTACTCTCTCTCCTCTCCTCCAAGTCCCTCCCTCTGTCCTCTCCTCCCCTTCTCCTTTGCTCTCCCCTTTTCTTATCAGAGAAGGGGAGACCTCCCATTGGTATCAACCCACCTTGGTATATCAAATAGGACTGGGAGCATCTTCTTTGATTGAGACTTGACAAGGCCATCCAGTTAGCAGAAGGGATTCCAAAGGCAGGCAATAGAGTCAGAGGCAGTCACTGCTCCTGCTTTTAGAGGTCCCACAGGAGGATATATATATATATATCGATATGTGTGTGTTGGAGGGGAGCTAGTTCCATCCTATAGATGATCTCAGGTTGGTGGTTCAGTCTTCATGAGGTCCTTGCCCAGGTTAGTTGGTTTTGTAAGTTTTCTTGTGGTGTCAAGGCAGGATTTTAAACTTACAGAAGTATGTTCTTAGGTTATGTGTAATTGCTCAGACATTTTAAATATGGGACTCAGAAGGGAAAGGGATACTGAAGTTCCTGAGGATATCCAGGAATGACTGTGTGTTATTTGACATCTTATTTGTGAGAAAATATAAGTACACAGGGTTTGAGGGATCTATTTTTCAATGACCGTGTAGCAGAAGCCAAATTTTACCTCTGCCAGTTGTTTCTGTCAACAGCCATGGGCCCTAATGGTCAATACCATTAGGGGGAGAGAATGGGAGAGAGGGTGTATATGAATGAGGATGTGAAATTTCCAAAAATTACACTCTTTTCTTGCATTTCTGTTTTAACATGAACTTTGAACTGAGGGACATAGGGAAATCTTCAAGCTTATTGAGACATAATATTGAACAATTAACTTATGAACAGTTAACCTAGGTATAAATATTAGTCTGGGTTTTAGTCATGACAGGGAAAAGAGAACATTTCAGAAATATCCACTTTTTTGTTTTCACTAGGAAAGATTTTGTTTTTGTTTATTCTGAGTTTTCCGGATCCAAAAAACAACTTTATATGGCCCTTTACAAAAGTCTGCTAGGCAAGTTGCTTCTTCTCAGATGACAAGTTTTTCTCATGTGCTTTGAACTGAACACAAAAACAAATCTTTATTGTTTTCTGATTAGTTTAACAACTTGATGCCTAATTTTGAAAACTAGTCTATTTTAGTTCAAGCTGTGCATTGAGACAAGAGAAATCTCAGGTCTTTTTGCAGAGCTGGCTATTTTAAGACAATCTTCGAAGTTTTTGTGCTCAGCCATGCCTGACTAACACAAAGCTCTCTCCCTGGGAAATCAGCCATCTGAACGACTCAGGCTTCCACTGAAGAATATTTGAAGTGACCACAGCCCAGAGGCTCAGAGTCGTAATTAGGAATCTTTATTGCGATTCTGATGTCCTCATTGTTCAGTGACACATGAAAACATCTCTACATTTTAGTATCATGTAATCAGCACAGAATCTCTGGAAATCTTGAGTCTTTCTATTAAATCACCATTAAGAGATCTACAAGGTGGCTGTCTCAGGTTTTCCTTGCACATCTCTCTCATGATTGCATTTCAGTTTTATACAGCAAGCTTCTCCTAAGTCAAAGAACACACCCTGCCAAAGGTGTCAAATTCCATTTAAATTCACATTCAGTTTAATGAAACGCAATAGAAATCGCTGTTGCTGCAGTCATTCTTGACTCTGGGTAACCTGGCAGCCCGGCCCTCTTGAGTGATGGAAACCTCCAGGCTGACACCTGGTGTTGGATGATTTCAGACACCAAGAAACCCACTCATTCTGAGGCAGCTGTGGCATAGCTGGCCTGCAGAGTTAAGCAATAGCATAAGGACCATGCCTAACCCACTCCTGAGTTAAAAGGAATAATGAAAGAGGATGGAGAACATCTGCCCAGCATCTGTTGCAAGAAACTTTATCTCTCTCATGAACCTCAGACTGTCTATTTTTCCAAGTGTCACTTTGAACAGCTAAGACTGGCATAAAGGTTTGATAATGATAAGGGGGGGGGGATGAAGTAATAAGAATGGAAACCTTGTCTCTTTAGGAGGAAATACTGTCTGTCTAAGGGCCTGAGTGTAGGCTGTGCTTTGGGTGTGTATCGAGATATCTGGCCTAATAAGCTCCCAGTTTAGTCTCAGTTTCCTTCCAAATAGTCTTTCTAGATCCTGAATAAATAGCCTTCCTTACTTCCAGTCTCATACAATTCATCCAATGCAACTGATTCAGTAAATGTCTTTTGAAAGATGTCTAATGTGTTAAGATATATCACATGATTTGGAAAAGCTTTGAAATTCTCTCATATCATTTTTTCCCCTTTATGGAAAATCTCCAAGAATCTGCAGTCTACCTAGAGTTTCGAGGCAAACTGAACTTTAATATCTTCCATTATGAAATATTAAACATAAAAGGAAATAGACAATAATATAAAGGCTACCCACATGACCACAGACAAGCTTTAAAGCTCTAGCTTTCTGCCATGTTTTCCTAAGATACGCGTGTTCGCGCGCATGCTGTGTAGGGGATTTAAGTCACCTTTACAACCTCTCATCCAGGGAAGCCAAGGCAGGAGCTCAACTCAGGAATCTGAAGGCAGTAATCAAAGTGGAGACCAGGGGAACACTGTCCCCTGGTACGCTTAGCCTGCATCCTGATACAACCCACAGTGGTCAGTCCCACGTATGGTTATCCTTCATCAACAAAATGCCCCACAGACACGCCCGCAGGCCAATCTAGTAGAGACATTTTTACAACTGCAGTTGCTTCTTCTCAGGTGACAAGCTTTTCTCATGTGCTTCGAACTGAACAAGTGTTCTTGACTGCTAAGCCAAATCTACCCAGTCCTATCGTTTGACGATTAAAAAAAAACATTTAAATTGTTAATATTTATCTGCAGAAAAATCAGATTTAGTTCATTTTTCATTTTTATCATTAGCTGCCTTTTTAAAATGAAGCAAATGCTTGCAGATAGGCATAATGTCGACTCTTCCTTACTTTTGAGGTTTCCTTCTCAGAGGGTCTATAGCTCCCAGGTAGTCATGTAACATCTTACACACTGTCTCATCAGATATATATATATATATATATATTTCAGTTCATGTTTGGATTTGTTTTTGCCTAGTTATCTAGTTAAAGGCCATTGTAGAAGGACTGCACTAACCCTAACATAGACAAAATAAGTGATTCTGGCTAGACAAGTTAGAAAAGATATGATGACTAAATGTAATATGGTGTTCTGGGTGAGATAATGGAGCAGAAGATGCCTACAAGGTATCCACTGAAAAAGTACAGATGAACTGTAAAATTCTGCCAATAACAGTGTGTTGCAATTGGCTCATTATTTCTGACAACCAGACCATAGACATGTAGAATGCTATAATAGAAGTAAGATAAACTGTTTGTGTATATAAAATTATTGTAAAATAAGATGCTTATCTTTTAAAAGCCTTTTAAGGAATAAGGCCAAGGACATGGACATTTACAGGAACCTTTATTACCCAAAGTAAAAACATTGGCAATATATGTAAGGAGTTACTTGGGGACTTTTTATTACAAACTATGCTATTATCTATTATAGCTTTATAATGTATTTGGATACTGGGTAGTAGTTTTCCCAACTCTGTTATTTTCAAATTTCAGGATTTAATTTTTTTCATTCCCCATTTAACAAAACCAACCAACCAACCAACCAACCAACCAACCAACCAACCAACCAGTCAACCAAAACCCTACAAATTTCATAATAGACTTTAAATTCAACCAGCAATCCAACAAACCAATTAAATAATGAAACAACCAAACAATAAATGAACGAATGAACCAACCAACCAATTTGAGAAGACAGACATCTTAAGATGTAGCCAATGAGCAGCTCAGGCTTCATGTGCATTCCCTCGTAAGGGGAGTGGGGGCTGTCTGCCACATAGACTCTGTTGCCTGCATTTTGATCACCCAGCCCCAGCGGGACTGTCTTGGCAGGCTATAGGAAAAGCGGATGCACTCAATCTTGTTGCAACTTGATGAGCTGGGGTGGGTGGGTAGTGGGGGCTCCCCTTTTCTGAGGAATAGGGGAACTGGGATGGAGGAAGAGGACGGGAGGGTAGGGCCAGAAGGAGAGGCGGGAAGAGGGCTATGGTTGGGATGTAAAGTGAATATATAAAAAGACTAAAATATTTGTTAGAAAGTTTCAATTTCTCTAAGTTATTGATAATAGGCTTCTGTGTATAGATTTTCACTTCTTCATTCAAGTTTTAAAATACTTTTACAAGAAAAATATTTCATTAATTAAAAATATTTTGTGTGTGTATGTGTGCACCCATGCGTGTGTGTGTGTGTGCGTGTGAGCACACATCTAACCTGTGGAAGTTAGAAGACAATTTTGTGGAGTTGGTTCTCTCCCTCCACCATGGATTCCAGGAATGGAGCTCAGTTTTCTGGCTCATATTGCAAGCATTTTATCAATGAGCCATCTCCCGAGACTTGACTTCAATTTTGATTGTTTGTTGCTAGTACTAAGAATAAAATTAAAAGGAATTTTAAGTTTTTCTTTGTTAATTTCATATCCTACAATTTAACGTTTCAAATGAAATTTTAAAAGTTAATTCCAGGTATGTGCTTTCCTTCCTTCCTTTCTTTCTTTCTCCTTCCTTCCTTTCTTTCTTTCCTCTTTTTCTCTCTTTCATTTTGATAGTCTCTTATCTGTGATCCTCTTGTATCAGCTTTCTAAAAGTGGATCAGAGACTTGTGCTCTTGAACAAGCCTGTTGCTTGTTGAAGTTTTTGTATACGAAATCATGATTCTACAAATACATGTTTTCTCTCTTTTCCAACATCTATGTCTTACATATATATATATATGTATATACTATATATATATATATATATAGTATATGCATAGATGCATGATCCTACAAATAACACCAGGTTTCTTTTTATTTTCCCTATAATCTATGCTTTATATATATATATATATGTATATATATACATATATATATATATATATATACATATATATATGCCTTTCATATATTCACCTGAATGTTGTCAGATACCAGCTCCTACAGCGTGTTCAGTGATCCAGTGAGGGGCAGGGGATGTGGGGTCGATGACCACATTAAAGCAGGCACACAATCACACACATATGCACACACATACACATGCACCTACCTGGTGGATAAGCCAGGCTTCAACATGCTCCAAGAACTTTATTTTTTCTCCTACAGTTTATATAGCTCAGAAAATCTTTCAAGCAGTACAGAAATCACAATGTGAGTACATTCCATTTTTCTTTAAGTGAACAATTACAATAAGTATATATAGAAAAACATGCCCCCCAATACCTTCACGTGTTTAAATGTTTTACGTATTATGGGTGAAAAACAAATTATTCCCAAGAACCCACATGCATTTGTAACTAAGCAATTTGTTGTAGATTAACAAAGTGTAAGCAGGCAAAGTAATCTTTTCAGCCAGTTTCTCTTACTGGTAGGCTGTAATTTGCACTTACAAAGAAAGACTCAATTATTTTATTATTCATCTTAAAAAGCAATCTTATAAAAAACTTTAAGAGAATCACAAATCTAAACTTTTATACAAAAAGTAATCAGTCATTTTCCACTTTAATTCCTCAGGGTGCACATGTACTCATTTACAATTTTTAATTAAATCATATCAAGAAGCTGAGGGCATAATGAGTAGAAGAAATTAATCATCACCTTGATCACCAGCCAGCCTTAGCAAGAGAGTCGCATCAGTCAGTGCTAGTGGGGCTACCATTGTTCTTGTTCCCTGACCTCAAAAAATATCTAGCTCAACTGTTAAGAGTGTGTCTTCCTGAACTTCAAATTGTCCTCTAAGATTTCTACATTAGAGTCACTAACAAAAACATCTTTAACCTAACTTTACCGACAATCCACTTCTCCAAATTCTTTCTAAGAGTTGTGGTCAGTGCTAACAATCTACATCTCTAAGTTTTCTCTGAGTGTGAAAATTCAATCACTATTATTGTGAGTGCCAATGATAATACCCAGTGAGGGGCTGGAAACTCCCTTTGAGTTTTCATACAACTCATAGATTATGGGGGATATGGTGACCGTGAAGACAGCAAACAGAGCAAAATGCCAAGGCAGCAATGAAGTCCTCAGGATGTGTAATCCTTGGGGCTCTGCCTCAAGGCACACTTACTGTGGTTGTGCTAACCAGTGGGATGAATTTCATGAGTTCTAGAACTGTCTTACTGTCCCCCTTGCCTAGCCCCCAACAGGATGTGCTGCTTAAATGTCTAGCACAGAACTGACTAGAGGAAGCTACAAATTTACTTTGAGTTTCCGTTCTGGTCTAAGAGCTGTTCAGCTTTGCATTCTTGTTTGTTTGTTTATTTATTGATTCACTTTATATCCCTCTCACAGCCTTCTTCCTCCTTTCCTGCAAGTCCAACCCTCCCATTCTCCACCCCCCCCATCCCTGCAGGACGAAGCACATCCTCTCCTCTGAAGCCCAACAAGGCAGCCCAGCTAGGGGAAAGTGATACAAAAGCAGGCAATAGGGTCAGTGTCAGACAGGCTTCCCTGCTCTAGTTGCTAGGGGACCCTCATGAAGAGTGAGCTGCTCATCCGATACATATATGTAGGGGACCTAGGTCCAGTTCATGCACGCTCTTTGATTGGTGATTCAGTCTCTCTGAGCCCCCATGGTTTTCAGTTAGTTGACTCTGTTGGTCTTTGTATAGAGTTCTTGTTCCCTCTGGCTCCTTCTATCCTTCCTCCATGTGACTCTCCAAGCTCCATCTAATGTTTGGATGTGCCTATCTGCATCTGTTTTGATGTGCTGCTGGTGGAGCCTCTCAGGGGACAGTTATGCTAGGTTCCTGTCTGCAAGCATAGCAGAGTATCAACAGTGTCAGGGGTTGGTTCTCTCCCATGGGGTGGGTCTCAAGTTGGGCTGGTCGTTGTCTATAATTCACAGACCCAAACAAGCTAAGTAATAAGGAGAGCTCAAGGGAGGATGCTTGAATCTTCCTCAGGGTGGAAATAAACTAGGCATAGGAAATGGATGAAGAGAGAGAACTGAGTAGGAGAGGTGGTGGGAAGGGGAATGAGGGTGGGGATCAGGTAGGGAGAGAGCTGGAATAGGACATGAAAGGGCTGGGAGAGAGAAGGGAAACCAATGTGGGGGCATCTCTGGGACAATCTGGAGATCAGAGATGGTGTGGGCTCCTGGGAGGATATGGTGGTGACGCCAGCTGAGACTCCTAGCAGCGGGAAATATGGAGACTGAAGTGGCCACCCTCGATAGCCAGGTAGGACTTCCAGTAGAGGGAAGGGGACACCAACCCACTCACAAAACATTTGACCTCAAATTTATCCTGCCCACAAGGTGTGTAGGGATAAAAAATGCAGCTTTGCATTCTTGAGTCTTTCATGCTCTCCTTAGGTGCCCTTTATGAGATTCAAGAAGCTCTTTTCATGAAGGTTATTTTTCCTCCTTTTAAAGCATCAACTTAACTCAAAAATCATATGCAGCACAATTTTCTCATATAAAATGTGACATCCAGTGGTTTAAGTATATTCACAGAGTTGGGCAAAGTGATCCTCTGAAGTCATCATCGGACTCTTTTCATTTCTTACTGAACTTCTTTGTCTGAGAGTAGGAAATTGCTAATTCAGTTTCCTTCACACAGATCACACTATTTTGGTGACAGTAGGCACCTTCTCTGATCTCTGATTTTAGGAGGAAAAAATTTAATCTGCCACTGTTAAGTATGGTCCTGACTATGGTTTTTGCATATATGCCTTTAATCACTTTGAGGAAATTTCCATCTGTTCTGAAATTGCTGAATTTCTTTCACTAAATCAGGTAGTATTGAGATTTATCAACAGGCTCTCATGAATTTACCCTTAATGCAATTTTTATTTTTCAGTCTATTGCACTGATGCGTTACACTAATAAATTTGAAATGCTAATGTTTGTGTTCTTGAAAATAAGTCCCATTTGATACTGGTACATTACTGTTATTATTAATTTATTTACTTTATATATTATTTGTTATTATTATTATTATTTGTTTGAATTCAGATTGGTAATACTTTCTCAAGGATGTTTGCATCTATAGCCATATGAGATATTTATTGCTCTATGTTTTTTTCATTCTTTCTGATATCTGTTGCTGATTCAAGCACAAAGATAAGACTGGTTTTGTAGAATGAACTAGAATATATTTCTTTCTTTATCTTTTTTGGAAAAGTTTGTGAAGAATTAGTATTTTGTTAAGTGTTTGGTAGAAGGCACTTAGGCCTGGACTTTTATTTGTGAGTGCTCAGCATGTATTCAGATTCTGTACTTATTGCTCATGTTTTCTGTTTCTTTGTTTTCTGTTCTCTGTCTTTTTCTTTTACGTCCTCTTTGAAGTTTGTCTAACTTTTGTAATTTGTTGGCTTGGAGCTCATGGTCCTCCCTTACAACACGTTTTATTTTGTGAGCTTGGTAGAAGCTTCTCTCCTTGTTCATGTGAAGACTTCATATGTTTGTTCACTTTATTCCAGGGATGCACTATGTATTGTCTGTAGGTTGGGGCTATTCTTAGCAAAGCTTTTGGTAGCCCTGTCCTGTCCCATGTAAACTTGCTTTAGGTCTCTGCACATGCTTAGCATTCAACCACTGAGTGGAACTCTAGTGTTTATAACTTTCACAATGTAGGTGAAGTTAAAATGTACTAAGGTTCAATAAGATCCAATAACTCTACTCTCTACTTAATATTATGATCATCATATCATGCACATCCCCTTTAAAATGTCACTAACATAGGCCACAGGGTTATATTTTGTGTTGTGCATTGTTTTGTGATCCTCCTAGCCTATGGTTTCACTCAGCTGGAACTGGAGTCTCAGCCCAACCAAGAGTTTTTCATGTACCTTAGATATGTTTCCTGATAACACTACTGTTCATGAGGTATTGTGCTCTGCTGATGATTAAGGTTTCTCTGAGCAAAGCTTCTGGTAGCCCTGTCCAGTCCTGTGTAAACTTTCTTGGTCAACTGACTGCATGTGTACGTGTGTGTGCACGTGCGTGCGCGAGGATGCACAAGCACACTTTGTGTATGTTTGGTCCTCTTTCCTTCTTATCTTCCTCTTTTCTCCCTCTGCCCCTCCCCCCTTCCTTCCCCCATCCCTCTGTCTGCATATCTGGCTAAAGAAGGCCACAGATGCATCACTGTTTTTATGTCGAGCATGATATTGGCTCATTGTTAAGTGTTGTTTATTCTTTTTCCAGCTTGTCTACTTTTCACAGTCCCAAAATATTTGTTTTTTAACAACTTTGTCCTGTTATATACTTGTTCTTTGGCCTGGGAGGAGATTCTTCAGTGTTTTCATGCTGGCACATCAAAAAACACAAGCTCTCTGCTTTAGAGTCCTCATTAAAAAGTTTAGTAACACAGAGAGAAATAGAGTGAAAAATCAACTCCACACTCTGTTAGCATCAGCTATAACCACTAGAAAACATGTGAATATTCTTACAAATTTTCTCAGTGTGTGACTATATAGTTTTATATTAAGAGACCACATACCTGAGTGTTTTTCTGCCTGCCATTTCTGTCAAACACTATAGTGGATGAAATGATCAAAGTCAAAATAAGCAGATTCTGCATCCATTTGGATGAGAACAAAGAATTCCATTGTATGACATAGTTCTTCTAAAATTCATTACCCAACCCTTATAATGGAGTTTAAAGATAGATTTAGTGTTTTTCTTTCAGTTGGTAAGCAATTCTTTGAACATAGTACAGCATGTATAAGCCTAGGTATTCCTTTTCAGTTGAATTTTTACAGAGCGTATCACAAAGTTCAGAGTATGATCATGGTGACCTTCAGAACAATTTGTTTATCCTTTCTCTAATTTAGAACTCTCTTTCAGTTCATTTGATCACTATTTTCCCTTTTATTTCCCACAAACTTTGGGGATAATTTATTGTTAGATTGGTTCTCAAATAACAGACACATTCATTTTTTCTGTATACATTCCTTTGATTATTAGTGTTATGTAATGTAGTTTTGATGGTTATCACACATTTGTATTTCTGTGTAAATTCCTCATTTTCTAGATTTGTCCATTTTTTTCTACTGATTTTCTTTCATTTGTAAGAATCCTTAGTCATTTGTCATTTTAACATTTTGTCTGCTTTTGCTGTTATTGATACCTTTCCATTTTCACATCTTCTGCTTCATAATAATATTTTCTTTTTGTTTTTGAAGCTTCCATTTTACTTATTATTATAGTATTTGTGTGTTTGTGTATATGATGTGTGCTTTAAATGGGGCAAATGTATTCCACAACTCATATGTAGATGCCAAAGGACAACAAAGAGAATCATATCTCTCTTTTTCCTATGAGTTCTGGGGATTAAACTCAGTTCCTCCGACTTAAGCAGCAAACATTTTTAAGCTTATGAACCCTCCTGCTAGCTCTTATTTACTCCTTTTGAAAAAAAATTCCTTTTGGAGCACAGCACACAGAGCCAGAATTCTGACATTCCAATCTTTCTTCCTGAGTATAATATGTCTCAGATGTAAACTTTTCATCATGATAGCATTTACCTCATGGGAATTGCTTGTTAAATGTTATATGCAAAATATTTAGAATAATGTTATCCAAGTCTTAATAAATCTTGGCTACCATGGCTGTAAAAACTCTTTTTTCAAAATTCCTGGCTTTCATACCATCTTTACATTAAGATTTTGGACATGCTGTATGTACTTGGTCACTCTAGAATTTTCAGTACGAACCCACAAATCTTATTTGAGTACTTTTCCAGCATTACTATTTATGTTTATTTGGATTTTATTTTGTGAAGTGGATATGTATTAGGGTTTTTTTTCCCTGAATACTTCATTTTTGTTACAATGCATTTTATTAACTACCAAATCATTTAATAATTTCTTTCCTGCCTTTGTTTTGTGTTACATTGAATTTATTCATGAAATCAGATGTAATTCTGACCTCTTGATGCAAAAAGCCCTAATGAGACTTGATAGGCTGGGGTCAGATTGTAGGGTAGGGGGTTCCCCCTTTCTGAGAAATAGGGGAGGGGAATGGAGGGAGGGAAGAAAGAGGGGGAGTGTGACTGGGAGGAGATGAGGGAGGGGCACAACCAGGATGCAAAGTGAATAAATTATAAAAAAAGAAATTTAAATATAAAAAAATTCTGACCATTTTATTTTGTCTTTATTAAATCTATCCACTTTTGCAATGGTGTAATACTATAGCCACTTATTTATGGAACATTTTTAGCAAATTATGTTTGTGTGGTTCTTTTTATAATCAGGAAAGTCTGGAAATAATGATGGCTATCTCAAAGACATGTTCGTAAATTAATGTATGTTTAGTATTTAGAAAAGTTGCTTGTCACATGCATATATATTTTAGCTCAAATTAGGTGCCATAGCCATTTGGAAGAAATAGCTCTTATCTGGATTCATGGGTGTTTGCTATGTGGATTATGGAGAGTCATACTACCTGGGTCTATATTCTTTCCCAAAACGGTTTGTGAAAAGGTGAAATCTATCTTTCAACATCTTGGATCAGATGGTCCTGTTCATTGATTTGACCAAAAGAGTGTTAGAAGTGACCTTGTGTGATTTGGAAGCCTGGGCCTTGAAAACCAGAGTCATTGGATTTGACCTTATAAGAAAGTAGGGTGACCCTAAATTGAACTTTATCACTGAGGAGCCCTAGACATTGCTCGGAATAACTACCAGACACAGGAGTCAAAGCATTACAGATTACCTAGTACCAGTGGAAACCTCACTGATGGCAGTTGTGTGAATGACCCTCCAGCTACGTTTAACAGAGGATTTGTCCAGATGGGGCAGCCCAGATTAAAGTATCAGGATCAAATAGATATATTAAGCTTCAGTTTTATGTTTCAGAATGCCACAGTCAAGAACTGGTACTTTATGCTTCTGTCATTTTAAATTTAAGTTATCTCATTGTTTCAGTTGTTAGAATTTCAAGAACATTATTTCATCACTTTTCTGTAAAGTATTTTATTTAAACCTTAGTCATCATTCTGGAAAAACAAATGTTTGAGAAGATTTAAAGAAAGGTAAAACCAGTAACATTAAAGATAACAATTAGAAAATTATTCTGATGTTCTCAGGACAGTCTTTCTTCATTACAGGGAGGGCAGAGGTAGCTTCAGATCATTCTGAGCTTGCCCATTCTTTGCATTGGAGTTCTGTTCTCTGAATCTAAAATTCTGAATCTAACTTCTCCTAGTCCTTCTACCAGCCTCGATTCTCCCGGCTCCCTCATCTACAAACTTAGAACTAGCCCCATATGATTAATAATTAATGTCATCCTGTCCAAAAGTTTTTCAGTTTTCACATGTAAAATGGATTTGTAACAAAAGAAACATGTAACTTTCAGTGCCTTAGGATATATGCCAGAATAAAATTTGGCAATCAGCCACTAGAAACCAGTAGCTGTTATTTTCATGTAGCCATCTGTATTTAGCTATTTTTCTCCATTATGCAGAAAAGATATTATCAAGTTCAGGACATTTTATGCATTCATGTATAATTTTTTTGGTGCAGTGCCTATTACTTAGTGAATGATGTATTTTTATTCAGAACATAGGAAAAGTAACAACCCAGAAACAAGGAACATGGGGATAAAATTAAGACCACCACAAACAACAACAACAACAAAAACTAAATAAATTCAAGTTTCCCTTATTATCTGGAATAGAGATGACTGAGTCTAGGCTTTGACTTTTTTTTTTGTAATTTATTTTTATTTTTATTTTTATATCAATCACAGGTTAGGTACTTTGAATCCCAGGCGTAGCCCCCTCCCTCAGTCCCTCCTACCCTCCCACTCCCTCCCTCATCTCCTTCCTCCCCGCCCCCTCCAAGTCCACCAACAGGG
>CM053767.1:26499621-26517626 GCA_028658305.1 Pachyuromys duprasi | reverse complement strand
GGGTGATAAATATGGATCTATTTTCATTTTTCTGCATACAGATATCCAGTTGGACCAGCACCATTTGTTGAAGATGCACTCTTTTTTCCACTGAATGGTTTTGGTTTCTTTGTCAAAAATCAAGTTTCCATAGGTGTGTGGGTTCATTTGAGAAAAGTAATATTTTAATGTAGACTGGGTACATATGGTAAAAGTGTATTTATTCATAGTTTAAAGCAGGACAAGTAGAGATTGGGTGGCCACATCTGCTAAGGTCTGTCTTGTTGGTAGGGACCTTGTAGAGATCAGAGTTGACACAGGATGCCATATGGCAAAATAAGGTCCTACCTCAGGTCTCAAGGACTTGCCTTTTCATTTAAAGCCACACCTCAGCCAGACATAGTGGTACATCCGTAAGTCCCAGCACTTGGAAAATAGATATAAAAGGGCAGACATTCATTGTCTTCTAAACAGCAAATTTTGGGCAGCCTGGGCCATGCATGAGACCCTGTGCTTCTCCCCCAAGCCCACAGTCCCAATGGATCAAGTCCCTAGGAACCAGGATTCCCTATCCTCGGAGACCACAGCTGTACTGTTTCTACCCTCTTTGTATTTCAACAATGTTGATTAAATCCTATAAGTTTTGGTGAGGGCATTCAAACCAGAGCAGTGGTCGCATCCATGACTCTGAATTTTTCTGTTCTACATGTGGCTAAAGAAATGTTCTCCTTATTTTCCCTAGCAATACTTTTACTTGATTTAAAAAATTTATACATGTATTTCCTTAGTATTCTATATTCAAATGTGAGTTACAGTCCCAATCACAAAGGCATTCTGTTCAGGGGGCTGCAGTCTTTTGACATAAAAATATTTTCTCCATTTTCCTGAGGCATTTCTCTTTACATTTATAGAACAGAGCCAATTAAAGTTACTTATGTCTTTAAAAAGATCTTTTTGGTAGATGGTTCTTTAAAAAAAAAGACTTTTTATTAGTTTTTTGTGAATTACACATCATGCACCCACATCCCACTCATCTCCCTGTCCCTTTGCCTCCTCCCTCTGCCCTTGCAACCTCTCCCCGCAAAATGAAATAAGATAGAATTTAAAAAAAAATCTTGTCATGGAAGCTATAGTGTGTCACACAGTGTAGCCTTTTGTCTACACATCTTCACTTTCAAATATTTATCGCAATGAGTTATTGGTCTGGATTGAGGACTCTGGCTTCTGCTTCCCTATCTATACCAGATCCTCACTGGGATTCCTCTCCCATATCCTGTTGTTGCCCTCTGGCATGAAGATTCTTTGGATGTTCAGTACTGACCCTTTCATGGGCCCTAGCAGATAATAGATGGGGTAGATGTCTGGGTGGGTCAAGGTAAAGCCTTGGATTTAGGCCTGGGAGGTAGCTGAGCTGGTCAGTCCACCAGGTCTTCTGTGCTCACACCACTAGGGCAAGCTCTCCAGTACTTCTCTGGCTAGATTACCCAGTGCTGCAGCTGGCAAGGTGCAAAATGAACGCTCCTGCTCTTATGTCCTTGGGGCCAGCTCACTGGCACGTTCTTGACCAGGGCCAGCTGTTCTGTGTTACTCAGGGAGCAAACAGGGCCTGCTCTCTTGAGCGCTGCAGCCAGTGAGGGGCAGGACCCACTCTCCTGCACTCATGCCCTTGGTGCTGGCTCACCCACTCCTCCATCATGAGGGTCAGCCCTACTCCCAGGGTAGGGGCAGGGACAGCTCTCCTGAGTGTGGTGGCCAGCAAAGGGTGAGGCTATCTCAGCACAGTGCTTCAGGTGATGGCCCAGACCAGGAACATCTGCATGGCCTTTGATGGTAACACATGAAGTTTATCTCAATTAGAGCCAGCACATTTTTCTTAACTAAGATGTGAAGAGAATAGTTTCTTTTTTTCCCCCCAATCTAACTAATGAACAACTTTAGGAAACCACACAGCATAATTTGTTCTTATTTTGTTTTCTGTTGCAGAAGCTTTTAGAGTTACCTGGCACAGCATTCATCCTACCTGTTCAACACACTAAGAGATGACATAGAAGACACAGGCTTCACAGTTGCTCTTGTCTGTTATGCTGATGGGCCAGCCTCCAAGCTCTCATCTCCCAGGCATCCTAACTCAAGGAAGAGTCTATCATAAATATGGTGGGTCATCTAGTTCTCCCCATCTCCCCCTCCAGTTTATGTGTAACTGTTTCTAGACTGCTAAATAATTCACTTTGTTCCTATACATGTGCATAGAATTTTGTTCCCCATCCCTTCAGGCCTGGAACCTAGGGCCTCATGCATGCAAGACATGTACTCTACCATCAAGCTATCTCTATCCCTTCCATTTTTGCTGGTTTTTTGAGAGACAGTTTTCTGAAGAAACATATCCAGTATTCTTATCTGAATAATATATGAAGGAAGATATGAGGATTAAATTTCATTATTAGATAGGGTATATTTTATTAGTTTTAGATTTTATTATTTTTCTTTTTATTGAAACTAAAATTTTCTTCCATAGTATTTCCATATCCTGATTACAGTTTCTCCTCCCTCTACTTTTCCTAGCTCCTTTCCTCTTCACCTCTCCATCTGGACCCAACTACTTTCTGTCTCTAATTAAAAAACAAATGGGCTTCTAAGTATAATAATAAACTAAAGTATAATAAGATAATACAAAGATTAACAGATTGGAATACAGAAAAGAAAAGAAGAAAAAGAGCTCCCTCAGGCACAAGAAACAGATATAATTTCAGAGACAAACTCATTCACAAACTCAGAAATCCCACAAAAAAAATACTAAAGCAAAGACCAACTCAGCTACCTCCCATGCCCAAATCCAAAAATAATATACATGCAAAGGACCTGTAGGTTAAAAAGAGAGAGAGAAAATATATGTATGTATAAACAGAATTTTAACAAAAGGAAAAGCCCTGACATAAAATTCTAAGACCAGGAACCTTCAAAGATGCCCTTGATTTCATTTTCTGTTGGCCATCTATTGTGGGCATGCAGCTTACACTTAAGAGTATCTGTTTCACTTGGAGAAAAATAAATTTTCATTTTCAAGTTGTTATCAGTTGGAGACAATTTGTGGGTTAGGGGTAGGGGAATGTGTCCTTTTCTTCTTTTAGCTCTAAGACCCTATCTGCTATAGACCCACACAAGTGTTACAGATGCTTCCTTAGTCTCTGAGGAACCAATCCTGTTGATTTAGAAGGTCTTGTTTTCTTCGTGACCTCCATCCCCTCTGGCTCTTATTTTCTTTTAATTAATTAATTTATGTTAAATTATTTATTTTTTATTAATTACAATTTTTCACTTTGTATCCCAGCTGTAGCCCCTTCCCTCACCCCCTCCCAGTCCCATCCTCCCTCCCTTTTCTTTTCTTATGCCCCTCCCCCAGTTCACTGATAAGGGAGGACCTCCTCCCCTTCCTGTCAGGTCTCATCAGGAGTGGCTGCATTGTCTTCCTCTGTGGCCTGGTCAGGCTGTTCCCCCATGAGGGGAAGGTGATCAAAGAGCAGGCCACTGAGTTCATGTCAGAGACAGTCCCTGTTCCCTTTACTAGGGAACCCACTTAGAGATTGAGCTGCTATAGGCTACATCTGTGCAGGGGTTCTAGGTTATCTCCATGCATGGTCTATGTTTGTAGTATCAGTTTCAGAAAAGACTCCTGGATCCAGATTCTTTGGTTCTGTTGCTCTCCTTATGGAGCTCCTGTCCCCTCCAGGTCATTTATCTATTGAGGGGCATCTACGTTGTTTCCAGTTTCTGGCTGTTATAAATAGAGCAATAACGAACAAGTTGAACACATAGCTCTGTGATAAAATAAAGCATCCTTGTGGTATATGCCTAAGAGTGGCACAGCTGGATATTGAGGGACATTGATTCCCATCATTCCTAGGAACCATCACACTGGTTTCCAGACTGGTTGTACAAGATTTCAGTTCCACCACCAATGGATTACTCTGTTCCTGTTACTCCACATCCTCACCAGCAAGAGCTGTCAGTTGTTGTTGATCTTAACCACTCTGATGGGTATAGATAAAATCTCAAAGTAGTTTTGATTTTCATTTCTTAGGTGACTAAGGATGTTGAACATTTATTTAAGTATTCTTCAGCCATGTGAGTTTCCTCTGTTGAGAATTCTTGCTCAGATCTGTACCCCATTTTTAATTGCATTGTTAGTTTTCTGAGTTCTTTGTATTTTCATATTAGCAGGGTTTGTTGATTCCTGTTATTTTGCTGTGGTGTGTGTGTTTGCTTCCCTCTTTTGATTTGCTGGTCTGTAATTATTTATTCTTTGTGTTTTCTTGGGTGTGTTTAACTGCAAGTTTTCCTTCAAGCATCTCCACTAGGGCTGGATTTATGGATATATATTGTTTAAATTTTGTTTTATGGAAGTTTTGCTGAGTATAGTATTATGGGCTGGCATCCATGGTCTCTTACAGTTTACAGCACATCTGTCTAGGCCCTTCTGGCTTTTAGAGTCCCCAGTGAGAAATCAGGTGTTATTCTAATAGGTCACCTTTATATATTAGGTGATTCTTTTCCCTTGCATCTTTTTAATATTCTATCTTTGTTATGTTGTCTTTGTTATGTATTTATTGTTTTAATGATTATGTGTTGAGGGAAATTTATTTTTGGTCCAACCTATTTAGTGTTCTGTGTGCTTCTTGTACTTTAGTAGGCATCTCATTCTTTAGTTTAGGAAAATTTTCTTCTTTCATTTTGTTGAAAATATTTTTTGTTTTTTTTTGGTCTGGGTTTCTTTTCTTTCCTCTATTTTCATTATTCTCACTGGTCTTTTCACAGCGTTCCAGAATTCTTGGATGCTTTATGCCAGGATATGAGTAGATTTAAGATTTTTTGACTGAGGTTTCCCTTTCTTTCACCTTTCTTCAGTGCCTGAGATTCTCTCTTTTATATGTTGTATTCTGTTGGTGAAGTTTGCCTCTAAGGTTCCTTCTTGAGTTCCTAAATGTTTCATTTCTAAATTTCCCTCAGTTTGGGTGCTCTTTATTGATTCTATTTCCACTTTCATGTCTTGAACTGTTTCTTCCCACTGTTAGTGTTTTAATACAGTTCTCTAAGGGATTTATTCATTTTATATTTAAGGACTTCTATTATATTCATGAAGTTATTTTAAGTTCTTTGCCTTGGGCTTTAGCTGTGTTGCAATATTCAGGGCCAGTTGTGATAGGTTGCTGGGATCTAGTGGAGACATATTGTCCTTGACTGTTATTGATTGTTTGAATGCTGGTGTCTGGGAATCTGGGTTGGGAAGATTATAATTCTAGGTGCTGATATCTGGTCTTTGTTGGGTGGATGTTTCATTTCTTGGGTTCTCTTGCCCCTCTGGCTTTTAGGAACCTGTGCTGGCTCTGTGTTGCCTGGTAGGGAATTCTTCTGGGATCTTGCCAGGTGTACCCACTAGTGCTTCAAGGTAAAATGTATTGGGAGCTCACGCTTAAGAATGGGGACTGGGCTAGGGGAAGTCTGAAAGGGTCCACAGGAGGGAGAAAAGCAAGGTACTCCACCAGGATTTGCTTAGTTCTCTGGCAATGTGGTCAGACGCTGAGAGGCCACCTCAAGTGGTCTGCTACAGAGCTGAAGGTGAGATTGGGGATGGGATTTGGAAGAGAGGAGAGGAGCAGAGCTGTAAAGCGCTCCTCCCTGTTTTATTGGCCCAGGTGTTTCTCTGGCATTCTTGCCTTGTGGATTACCAGCAAATACCTGCTGGAATTGGGGCCTGAGATCACAGGATGAGCAGGGAGAAAGGTTGGAGGAGAAGATCTGGGTGATCCAGTGGAGATGGGGGGCGGGAGGAGGCGAAGCCAGAGCAGGTGGTTTGCCACAGAGTTGAGGCTGAGACTTATGGATTGTATTTAGAGGAGAGAAAGAAGAGGTGAGGATTTGTAATTAAGCTACCTGTTTTACTGGCTGGAGTTGCCTATGGGTTACCCAGGAAGTCCTACTGGAGTTGGGGGCTGGGAAAAGCGATAGTGGGAGGAAAGAAAATTTGAAGAGATCTGTTGGAGATGGGGAAAAGAAGAAGGGGAGGCTGCAACAGGTGGTCTGCTACAGACCTCGGGATGCACTGGGGCACTGGATTCAGAGAAGAGAAAGTGGGGAAGATTTGTGGTTATCCTACGTGCTTCCCTGGCTGGAGTGATTTCATTATTTTCAATAGCATAATGTTTTTATACTTTGAGAAATTTGTTCTATGCATCTTCATCCTACTTACCTTCCATGTCTCCCTCTTAATCCCACCTCCTCTTCCTTACTCATTTGATGTCTCTTTCTTTCATTCTTTTTTCCTTCCTTCCTTCCTCCTTCTTTCCCTCCCTGCCTCCTTCCTCCCTTCCTTCTTTCCTTCCTTCCTTCCTTTTTTAAATTTTATTTTGGTTTTTAGAATAGACTGTCTCTCAGCAGATTTTCTAGTCTTCTGGCTGTTTCGAGAGCTTTTGGCAACCCTCTTTTGTCATGTTTCTGTGTGGAGGTTGTGTTGTAAATATACTAATTGGGGTTAAGCACCTTACTGTCAGATGACCTGTGCGTTTTGACCAGTGTGGCTCTCTATAATGTATATTTTCTGTTGCAAAAACAAAAACAAAAAGCAAAGAAAACAACTTTGATGAAGGGAGAGGACTACGGTCATCTATGGATGTAAGGTAAGTATTTAGAATCCAGTTAGGAATTATACTGGTTTAGGAAATTGGTGGTAATAGGTTTTCCTCTATGCTCCCTGGTATCATCAGACACGAGTAGTTGTCTAATTTCATAGTACCTGTTGTGCATTCTGTTCTATTGAAGAAGACTTAAGTCTGATTAGGTGGTTGTTGACTTCCTTCCTATCTTGCCATGCTCATCACTGTTGTGGCTTGTTGATGTAAAGCCGGATAGAACTATTGATTCTTTTTCTCCCTTGGAAATATTTTATTAATCTTAATACTAGTAACTGTTTTTAAAGTGGGCGTTAAGACACCACTAGCTTATGAGTTTTGAGAAATATTTCTTTTGTTATTAATTACACTTTATTCACTTTGTATCCCCCCATAAACACCTCCTTCCTTCCCTCCCAATCCCACCTTCCCTACCCCTGCTCCACACATTCCCCTCCCCAAATCCACCGATAGGGGAGGTCTTTCTTTCCTTGACTATCATTCTGTCTATGTCCCTTCTAAACATATCTATATATTCATATAAATTTTATGGTCTATCAAGGATTAAAATAACTTAAATCTCCCTTTTAGAGTTAAGTATCTTAAAAAAGTTTGCCTAATTTAATATTAAGTAGAAATTTCAGAATTAAAAAAAATTACAGAATTCATCATGACATGACCAAGTGTATTATCAATCAATATATCACTGCCTGTACCTTATATACCTTATAGGAAAGAAGAGTTACTGGTTATTAGAACAATGATTACAAAATGCATCTAATCTTTAAAGCATCGTTGATCATATAAACAGGGATGATTTCATCTTGAGTAAGTGGTTTGTCTCTAAGACACAAATTTAATTTCAACCACAAATATTGTAAGGCAGGTTTGTAGAAGTGGATGAGAGCTTTCTGGCACAGAAAGGTGATTAACAATAGCACATAATGAAGCCTCCCTCACTGTGCTAGCACTGATTAAGAGAGGAGTGTATGATTATCAGCCACAGTCCTCAAAGAACAGGAACACAAGCTGTCTTACTCACTGTTCTATTGCTGTGAAGAGACACTGTGACTAAAGCAACTCAAAATAAAGCATTTAGTGGGGTGCTTGCCTACAGTTTTAGAGGCTTAGTTTATTATCATCATGGAGGGAAGCATGACATCAGGCATGGCAGATAAGGTGTTGGAGGAGTAGTTGAGAGCTATATCTTGATATTCAGACAGAAGGGAGAAAAAAAAACTGGGCCTTGCATAGGATTTTAAAACCTCCAACCAGGCCATGCCTACTCCAACAAGGCCATATCTCCTAATCCTTGTAGTCCTTTCAAATAGTTCCACTCCCTGGTGACCAAGTCTCAAATATATGAGCCTATGAGGACATTTCTTTTTTCTTCACTCTGGGCTTGAACAGACTCTACCTAAAGGCCATTATTGAAACTTCAGATATTTGTTCTTCCTGCAAAAGGAAAGGGATATTATCCACTTATGATGGTCATACTTCTGCGACAAAATAACTGACACGATTGGGTTAAAAGGAGGAAACTTAAGCAGTTTCAGCTAACTGTAGCATTGTCCTGTCGGCTTTGGGTCTGCATAAACGAAGTTTATTATTTCCCCCTTTCAGATCCATGAACTCTCCCTAGGGCCCTCCTTGTTGCTTAGCTTCTTCCGGTCTGTGAACTGTAGTATGGTTATTCTGTATTATATGGCTAATATTTACTTATAAGTGAGTATATACCATGTGTGTCTTTATGGGGCTGAGTTACTTCATTCAGGATGATCTTTTTTAGTTCCATCCCTTGGCCTGCAAATTTCATTATTTCCTTCTATTTAATGACTGAGTAGTATTCCATTGTGTAAATATACCACAGTTTCTTTATCTATTCTCCTGAGGGACATCTAGACTGTTTCCAGATTCTGGCTATTACAAATAAAGTGGCTGTGAACATAGATGAGTAAACAGCCTTGTTGTATGGTTGAGCATCTTTTGGGTATATGCCCAGAGGTGGATCTTGAGGTAGAACTATTCCCAATTTTCCAAGAAAGTGCCAGATTGATTTCCAAAGTGGCTGTACAAGTTTGCACTCTCACCAGCAATGGAGGAGTGTTCCCCTTTCTCCACATCCTTACCAGCATATGCTGTCCCTTGAGTTTTTGATCTTAGCCATTCTGATAGGTGTAAGATGGAATCTCAGAGTCATTTTGATTTGCATTTCTCTGATGACTAATGACATTGAACATTTCTTTTTTATCTTCTTTCTTTTTTAAATTTTGTTTTAAATTTATTTTTAATTTACATTCCAACCATAGGCCCCTTCTTCCTTTCCTGCAGGTCCATCCCTCACACCCTCTTCACCCTATTCCCCCTCTCCTTGTCCTCAGAAAAGGGAGCCCCACTAACCCACACCAGCACATCAAGTGACATCTGGACTGAGCTCTTTCTCATCTACTATGGACAGGAAAGGTAGACCTGCTAGGGCAAAGTGACTGAAAGCAGAGCACAGAGTCCATATCATAGACAGCACCTGCCCAACTTACTAGGGATCCACATGAGGATCAAACTGCTTATCCATTACATAATTATATGGGGCCTAGGTCCAGACCATGTATGCTCTTTGGCTAGTGCTTCCATCTCTGTAAGCCCACATGGGTCTAGGTTAGTTGAGTCTGTCAGTCTTCTGGTAGTGTTTTGTTCCCTCTGAGTCCTATCCATCCTGCCCTTTCACAGGAGTGCCTGAGTTCTGCCTGATGCTTGGCTATGAGACTCAGATTCTGATTTGATCACCTACTGGGGAAGCCTGTCAGAAAACAGTTAAGTTAGTCTCTTGTCTATAAACATAGCAGTAGGGTTGGCTTTCGTCCAAGGGGTGGATGTCAGGTTGGGCAAGGCATTGGTTGGTCATTATGTCAGCCTTTATATTTATCTCTGCCCATTTTGTAGGTGAGGCAAATTTTGGTTTGTAGGTGGATTGGTGTTCCCTTCCCAATACTATGGGTCATTCCTGGCTTGAAAGTGGCCTTTTCAAGTCTTGTGTCCCTCACTGCTAAGAGGCTGGGCTAAAGACATCCCTATACCCTGTGGCAGTCTCCAGCTTGTCTTAGTGAGGCATTCACCTTCAGTTTCCTATTTCTCTCCAGGCCCTCAAATCTACCCTTTCACCTCTCCCTACATCTAATCTTCCTATGTTGTCCCCTTCCCACAAACTCTCCTGTCTAGTTCCTTCTCTACTTCATCTTCCACTGTCTATTCTATTTCCTCATCTGAGTGAGAATCAAGGAGAACTTTTCTTGGGCTCTCCTTGTTACTTAGATTTTTTGGGTCCATGGTTAGTAGTATAATTATCCTACAATATATGTCTAATATCCACTTGTAAGTGACTACATACCATGCGTGTCTCTCTGGGTCTGTACTACGTCATAGCTCAGGATGATCCTTTCTAGTTCTATCCATTTACCTACAATTTCATGATTTCCTTCTATTTAATAGTGAGTAATATACCACTGTGTAAATATATCACAGTTTTTTAAATTCATTCTTCAGTTGAGAGACATTTGGGTTGTTTCTATTTGCTGGCTATTACAAAGCTGCTATGAACATAGTTGAGCAAATGTCCTTGTTGTATGATAAAGCATCTTTTGGGTATATGCCCAGGAATGGTAGAGCTAAGTCTTTAAATAGAACTATTCCCAATTTTCTAAGAACGTGCCAGATTGATTTTCAAAGTGTTAGTATAAGTTTTCACTTCTACCAGCAATGGAAGAGTGTTCCCCTTTCTCCACATCCTCAGCGGCATATGCTGTCACTTGAGTTTTGATCTTAGCTCTTCTGATAGGTGTAAGATGGAATCTCAGAGTTATTTTGATTTGCTTTTCCATGATGACTAAAAGTGTTGGGTATTTCTTTAAGTATTTCTCTGCCATTTGAGATTCCTTTGTTAAGAATTCTCTGTTTAGCTTTGTAGCCCATTTTAAAATTGGATTATTTGGGTTGTTGGTGTTTAATTTCTTGAGTTCTTTATATATTTTGGAGATTAGCCCTTTGTCAGATGTAGGGTTGGTGAAGATCTTTTCCCAATATGTAGGTTACTATTTTGTTGTGTTGACATTGTCCTTTGCCTTACAGAAGCTTTTCAGTTTCATGAGATCCCATTTATTAATTGTTGATCTTAGAGGCTGAGCTGTTGGTGTTCTGTTCAGGAAGTTGTTTCCTGTGTCAATGAGTTTAAAGCTCTTGCCCACTTTCTCTTCTAATAGATTTAGTGTATCTGGCTTTATGTTGAAGTCTTTGATCAGGGTGGACTTGATTTTTGTGTGGGATGATTAATATGGGTCTATTTGCATTTTTCTACATGTAGTCATCCAGTTGGACCAGCACCATTTGTTGAAGAGACTTTCTTTTTTCCATTGTATGGTTTTGGCTTCTTTGTCAAAAATCAGGTGTCCATAGGTATATGGGTTTATTTCTGTGTCTTCAATTCGATTACATTGATCAATCAGTGTGTTTCTATGCCAATCATACAGTTTTAATATTGCTCTGTATAACTGCTTGAATTCAGGAATGGAGATACCTCCAGAAATTCTTTTATTTTATAGGATTGTTTTAGTTATTCTGTTTTTTTTTTCCGTATGAAGTTGAAAATTGTTCTTTCAAGATCTGTGAAGAATTTTGTTGGTATTTTAATGGTAACTGCATTGAAATCTATAGATTACTTTTGGTAAGATGGCCATTTTTGCTATGTTAATCCTACTGATCCTGAGCATGGGAAATCTTTCTCTCTTCTGATTTAGAATAGACAGAGAAAGTGCTTGAAGAGAGGGAATAGGATAGGAGAAGGAGTGATGAAGGAAATGAGGGTGGGGAATCTGATGGGAAGAGGGCATGCAGAGAGGAGAAACCATGGCGTGGGGCATCTCTGAGACAGGTTGGAGACCTACAACAGGGTAGGCTCCTGGGAGGATATGGGTGTGACCTTAGCAGAGACTCCTTCTAGCAGCTAACTTGAAGTCTGAAGAGGCCATCCTCTAACCAGACAGGACCCCTAATAGAGGGAGGGGAATACCAATGTACCCATAAAAACTTTGACCCAAAAATTTATCCTGCCTACAAGATGTGCAGGGATAAAGATAGAGCAGAATTTGAGGGAATATTCAACTAATGCCTGGCCACACCATGGGAGAGAGCCAACCATTGACACTATTAATGACACTTTGCTGTACTTATAAATGGGAGCCTAGTATAGTTGTCCTCTGAGAGGCTCCACTCAGGAGTGTATTGAAACAGATGCTGAGACTCACAGCCAAACTTTGGTCAAAGTGCAGGGAGCCTTGTGGAAGAGTGAGAGGAAGGATAGAAGGACCCAGAAGGAGCAGAAGCTCCATAAGAATAACCACATAGCCATCTAACCTGGCCCAAGGGTGCATGCAAAGACTGAAACACCAACCAAGGACCATGTATGACTGGACCTGTGCCCCCTAGATATATGTACACAAACAGACAGCTTGGTATTCAAATGGGTTCCCTAGTAAGGGGAGCAGGCTGTCTCTGATAAGGACTCTCTTAAATGTTTTTGATCACTTCCTCCTAGCGGAGCTGCCTTGGCAGGCCACTGTGGTAGAGGATATGCTCAGTCCTGGTATGACTTGATGTGCTGGGATGGGCAGGTGGTGGGGCTCCCCTTTCCTGAAGGGGGGAGGGGAGATATGGAGAAGAGGGAAAGAGGTGGGACCAGGAGGAAAGGAGGGAGGAGGCTACATTTGGGATGTAAAGTAAAAAAAACAAAAAAGATAGTTTATCATGATGGAAGAACTAGTCAGAAGTCATTTCTCACCTTATAAAAACTGAAGCAAAAAGAGAGGAAGGGACTAATATCCTAAGAATTACTGCCAAGAATACACCTGAAGTGACTTTGACTAGTCTTTGTTTCATAATTTTTACTACCTCCTAAAGTTCCATAGTCTGGTGAGTGACCTTTTAACATGTGACCTTTAGTGAGCATGTTGTGTCCAAACGATAACATTCTATACCCGACTCTCAAAGGCTCATGCATCCAGCTAACCTTTAGGAGTACCTGAGTTCTTAACTGCTGAAGTACTGATGAGAAGTTCAAGTTCAAAGTTTGAGACTCAAGACAACTCTTAACAGCAAGCCCTATTAAGAAGTTGAATGAAGATATACTGGAACAGAAAATCAGCAGCTAGGAATTAGACCAAATCACAACCTAAAACTAACAGGGCAAACATTAAATCCTTTAGTCCCGTGTCTGATACCTGGTGCACTTAGGAATAGGATATAGCCCCTAAAGGATTTGGACAGTCTCACTACCATGTTTTCAGTGGCTATAGCCCACATTGCTATCCGCTAGGCTATGGCTTCCACTGGTATTTGTTCCATGCTACTTTCATCCCTTGCTTCAGCTGAACCTTATGATCACAGCTTTACACGTCACAGGGACACTGCCCTTGCCATATGCTGGCCTCTTAGACTTTTCTCTGAAGCTCTGGTGGGAGCTTCTACAACAGCAGAGATCCTGTACTCCCCATTCCTACAAACCCGGGCACTCTACAGGTAATGCTGAGGTCAGTGGTAGGGTCCTCTTACCCCTGCAATCTCTGAGTGCCATGCTTGCTGAACTCGTGGAGTTAATTCTAATGGCTCCTATGTGAAAGCAGGGAATTCAAGGACTCTTCTCTTAAGCAAAATCTTCAACTGCACGACGTATGGGAATATGGCCAATTTCTAAGATGCTTAAAAGCCGTCTCCCATATTGTTCTGGTGCAAAGGCATGGCTTCTTTATAGGAATTATACATTCTTTGCTGTGACCTTAAATATATTTATTTTCTAGGAAAGCTTCAAGTTTCCTGAATCTTGGACAGTTTTATTTGTGAAATATAGATACAAAAGCTGTATGTGTTATGACAGTAAGACAGATTTAGAACACATAAGTGATAACATAATCCTCTATGACAAAGTAAGGTTTATTCTAGGAAGATTAGTTTATATTACTATTAAAAGATATATTAATGCAACTTGCCACATTATGGGGGACAGTGAAACATACTTACTTTAGCTATATAAGAAAAACACTGATAGCATATAATATTCATTGTGATAAAAATTCTTTACTTGGACAAACTTTAGTCAATATTTTGAGCCTTCTCCTATTCCCATCTGTGCACTTTCTCATATGCCAGTTTTAACAAGAGAACTCTGATAGGTCAATATAACAAGAACCTCTCACTTGATATCTGATCAGTCCTCATTCTTTTCTTCCCTCTAGGTGATATTTAATCACTGGGTCTTGTCTTCAACAAGAATTATACTAGGCATGTTTATTCAGAATCCTTGTATTCCTGTTTTCAGTTCTCTACATAGCTCAATCACTCCAATTGCCTACTTGTCCACGTGATATTTGAACTCAATCTCAAATTTTGCTCTATTTCAAGATTCCTTTGCAGTGAAATCTTACCTACAAGAGGGCTCTTAATAAAGCTTTTCTTTGTCCACTCTGTAAAATTCAGTGAGTACATGTTTCTTTAGCAGTTGATGTTCTTAGCAAATTAGAAACAGAACAGATGGTATATAGTGAAAATACACTTAAGACTTGACCTCTACATTTGGTAAAAGACCAAGAACACAAAAGCCACATCATATTTTCAGAATTTAATTATAGTTTTTAGCCTTTACAGTATGATAAGAAAAATATGTGGATATTAAGAATGGGAAGAACAAAGAAGTAAAATACATAATTTGCAAATCATATTACTATCATATGATATAAATAATAAGAAGCAACTACAAGTAAGCTGTTCAAATGTAGAAAAGAATAATACAAATTTGTTTTACAATAAATGCATAGTAAAATGTATCTTTAATAATAACAGCTAAAAATATAAGTAACCCATAAAAATTATATTTATAATAGTATATATGTATTATCTAGTAATAGACCCCACAGAGCATATCAAGCATTCTGCAAATAAACCAGAAACCTAGCAATTTAAAAATATTGAAAACCATAAACTAATACTTAAGCAAATATAAAGACAAATTTTATTAATCATTTTACTTCAAAATTATTTATATAGTTAATGTGATCACAGTCAAAAATCACAGCAAGATCTTTTTCTACAGAATTTGATAAGATAATTCCAAAATTTGTGTGTAAACCCAATAGGGTACTGTGGTTGTTTGAATAAGAATGGCCCTGATAGGCTCATATATTTGAATGCTTAGTAATCAGGAGTAGCACTACTTGAGAAGGGTTAGGAGGTGTGGCCTTATTGGAGTAGGGTTGACCTTGTTGATGGAAGTGTATCACTGGAGGTGGGCTTTGAAACTTCAAAAGCCCAAAGCCAAGGCCAGTCTCTCTCTTTGCCGCCTGTGGATCTGGGTGTAGAACTCCCAGAAACCTCTCTAGAACCCCATCTACCCATGTGCTGCTATGCTCCCCACCATAATGATAATGGACTGAACCTCTGAACTGTGAGGAAGTCACAATTAAATGCTTTCTTTTATATGAGTTGTTCTCATCACGGTATCTTTGCACACCAATAGGACACTGACAAAGACAGGTATATATAACTAAATACAGTCTTAAATCACCCAATGAAACATTTCTCAGAACAGATCCCTGTTGCTACGATATGGCGGTATATGAAAAAGCTGGCATGGACTGGTAATGGAGGGTCAACAGTCCTTCTTCTGAATACAATTCTCCTATGAATTTGCATTAAAAGCAAACGGAAGCCTTACTTAACTTTATATATACATAAAGGCCTAAATGTGAAAGGCAAATTTAGCAAATATATAGAAGGTAAGAATAAGAAAATATCCTTCAGATATTGGGGCAAAGAATAATATGTATTTATTGAGTGCAAGAAATGAAGATCTATATACTAGTTATCTAATGACAATTAATGAATTGAATGTGTCATTCTCTAATGGCTTGGAGTATAGCCGCTAGGCTCTACAGTTCAGCATTCTGTGAAAAAAAATTAATGCACATCAAATGTAAAATAAAATACTACAAATATTTTCTAAGCATTGCCCAATGAGATGTAAAATTTTTATGTGCATTGTGGTAAAGTTATTGTTTGCAAATATCTTATAGCCTTTGAGAAGTCTTTGCTTTTACTTCAAACAATGCTTTCTATTTCATTATTCAAAAATGCCACACTTTGACATTTTATTACTAAAATATGTGGAGAAAACAGGATGTAGTAAAAACGGCAAATAAGACGTTTGTGTACCTTCAAGAATTATTTTTCTAAGGAGTAAAACATAAAATATTCCCTTTGTTTAAATACTCCATTTCTGAATTCACTGAAAAAGTTCAAGTTACTTCTTCAAGTGTAATGTTTTCTTTTTCTTCATAAAATGCTGATTCGTCAAACACAGCCGAGAAAGGACAGTAGAGACGAGAAAGGAGTGTTCATCTTGGCCTTGTGAAAACAAAGTAAATTTTACCATATGCATTCAACAGCAGCAGTGTTTTTTAGTATCGTTACGGGCACATCTATGTCTCCTTCAAACTCATTTGTTGAGCCCTTTCCCTTCAGGTGACTGTGTGTCCCAGACTGTGTGTGAAGAGTGAGAGGGGGCCTGATTCTAATGGAGCTAGTGTGTTATTAAAAGAAGCACCAGCCACTGGGTTCTCTCTCTCCCTTTCCTCCCACCTCCCTTTCTCTCTGTCTCTCTGCGATGTGACAAACAGCTAGAAGGCAGCTTTGTGCAAGGTGGAAGGAGACCCTTTCATCTGGAGCTGAGTCGGTCGGTCCCTTGGACTTAGTCTTCATGCTGGCCTCCAGAATAACGAGAAAACAAATTTCTATTGTTTTCATCATTTAAGCAGTCTCTCTGTGTTATGTGTCTGCGCTTGTGCATGTGTGTGTGTGTTCGTGTGTGATGACTGTCTAACTGATTAATAGACAAGTGAAGATATATAGCTGGGAAACTTAAACATTGCTGGTCAGATGCAGGCTGTCACACTAGCATCTGTTCCTTTTTGATGGCCTTCTCTATCACATCATAAATATCATTAGCATAATTTAGGAACAATATTTCATGTTTATTTCATCATTATCTTATTAATTGCCCTTTTCTATTTAACTAACTGCCATCAAAGTTAATTAGACAATACCCATTTATGTAGCTCATAATTCCCTAGGTCAGCACATTCATCTGGGCTGTAGAATTTAGTCTGATGTAGTCTCTTTTCAAGGTTGGTGAGCAGCTGAAAGTCTGCTTGATCTGTCTCTGGAGGGTGTCTGATCACCAGCTGGGACAACCAAGGAGATTTAGGTGCTATTCTCTCAACAATTGATTGGTGAGCCGGGACCTATTAATGTAAGAAGTGTTTATGACAGTTCATGTCCCATCTCAGAAGAGTTGTATTCTGTTCTATGGCCTATCTATCTATCTATCTATCTATCTATCTATCTATCTATCCATCCATCCATCCATCCATCCATCCATCTATCTCTGTCTATCATTATTTTTGGTCAAAAAATGAAAAGACTAAGCAAGATTGAAGGAGTAGAGGAACATTTTGTTTTGTACTGGAGGAAGAATCAATGCACTGTGACCATTTCTGCAATTTATGGATATGAGGTAGTTCACCAAACCACTCAAATAGCAAAGATGTGTTTGTGTAGCTCTACCAGTGTGCTGACCTGAGCACCATGACAGAGGGAACCAATAGCAACTAAGGAAATGAAAATGAGGTGTTTTTTTAATGTTTTATTTTTCAATGTTTTATTTTTTATGGCTTTTTTACATTTTTATTTTATATTAATCACAGGTTATGTACTTTGTATCCCAGCCATAGCTCCCTCCTGCATTCCCTCCCTACCTCTCCCATCCCTCCCTCATCTCTTCCCTGCCCTTTTCCAAGTCTGCTGATAGGGGAGGACCTCTTCCCCTTCCTTCTAACTCTAGCTTATCAGGTCTCTTCAGGACTGGCTGCAATGTCCTCTTCTGTGGCCTAGCAAGGCTGTTCCTCCCTTGTGGGTGAGGGGGTCGAAGAGCCAGCCATTGAGTTCATGACCAAAATAGTCCCTGTTCCCCTTACTAGGGTACCCACTTGGATATTGAGCTACCATTTGTTACATTCAAGCAGGGGTTCTAGGTTATATCCATACATGGTCCTCAGTTGGAGAAACAGTCTCATAAAAGACCCCTGTGCCTTGCTATATTTGGTCCTTGCAGAGCTCCTGTCCTCTCCAGTTCATACTAACTACCCCTTCTTTCATATGATTCCCTGCACTCTGCCAAAGGGTTGGTTATGTGTCTTAATATTTGCGTAGATACACTGCTAGGTAGAGTCTTTCCAAGGCCCTCTGTGGTAGGCTCTTGTCCTGCTACTT
>CM053767.1:26488037-26499521 GCA_028658305.1 Pachyuromys duprasi | reverse complement strand
AGGGCTAATATCCAATATATATATAAAGAACTCAAGAAGTTAAAAAGCAGCAAATCAAGTAATCCAATTAAAAAATGGGGTATGGAGCTAAACAGAGAACTCTCTGTAGAGGACTGTAGAATGACAGAAAAACACTTAAAGAAATGCTCAAAATCCTCAGCCATCAGGGAGATGCAAATCAAAATGACCCTGAGATTTCACCTTACACCTGTCAGAATGGCTAAGATCAAAAACTCAAGTGACAACACATGCTGGAGAATAGCCAGAACCTGGAAACAACCCAGATGTCCCTCAGTTGAGGAATGGATACAGAAATTGTGGTACTTTTACACAATGGAATACTACTCAGCAATTAAAAAGGAGGAAATCATGAAATTTGCAGGCAAATGGTGGGACCTGGAAAATGAGTTTCTTAATTTATAGTATCACAGACAATTCATGTTACGAAAACCTTCCAGAGACATAGGCTTCTAACTCCTGGAGGATGGTGGCTCTTTCTATTCTCATGTTCATCCTCTCTATCTGTATCCAGAGGTGATGGACTTCTTTGGGGGAGGGAGTGTAATATAATTTGTTTTATGAGCAATCTTTTATGACGCAGAATGTCTAGGCTAGTTGGCATTTTCAGAAGCCTCCCATAAGCAGCAGGGTTTCCAGTTGAATTGATAAAGCAGCAAAATTTTTACCCAATTGTTACAGAAATTGTTTTCAGGTGGCTAAGTTATTCCTTCTTTTTGTTAAAATTTCAAAGAGGCTGCATAGATAATAGAGGTCCTCCAGGCTCTCTGCCCTCAGATAATTTTCAGTGCAATAATAAATACATATTAATGCCTTAGTACTAACAAAAACTTCAAATGTTATTCTAGGCTAATTATTCCCTTCTTGTATTAAACTGGGTACTGTGATGGTGAATCCTGGTTGGTTGGTGCTTTGATTGGATGGAGAAATATATAAAATTTTGGTAATACTCTGGCCTGTCTGAGAGTGGTTTTAGACATAACTAGATCATCATAACTCTGACCAGAAGAACACACTAATCTACTGATAGATTCACAGTTTGTGTAGACTGCTGAGAGGTGATCGAACTGGGGAAAGTGGACTTGATGGAACTATGTCATGGGAACATTTAATTGGGGGCTATATTTTGGTCTGGCTTCCTTTTTCTGATATATATGTATATATGTATATATGTATATATGTATATATGTATATACGTATATACGTATATACATATATACGTATATATGTATATATGCATATATGTAATATATGTATATGCCTGATACAAACTAATTTCTTCCCAATTTCAAAGGACTTGTTGGCACAATAAATTACATTCCCAAGTTAAAGCCATCTTCTCTGCTGCACCCTCCCTACTAATCTTTAACGTTTAAAAAACTATTTCATTAAAAATTATAGTTATGTGTGATATGTGTTTCTTTGTGAGGATGTGTTTACATGTGTAGTTGCCCAGAGAAAGGTGTTGGACCCCCTATAGCTGGAATTACAGGCAGTTGTGGGCTGAACAGCTCTGCTTCTCATGCTTCCTGACATAATGGGTATGAGTCTGAACAAATCCATCCTCCTCCCCAGTTATTTCTCTCAACAAAAAGCAGCACAGAGAGCATGTTATGCTGTGGCAAGAGACAAACAGAACACCTCTTGACTTTTTCTTTATTTTTCTAGTTGACCCTGAGTCCTCTGCAAAGCTAAATATCCTCTAAGGCAGTAACTCCTCACAGTAGTAACTGAGCAATCAAAGCTGCTTTGCTCTTGGGGCTCTGCCTTCTTGACCCAAGCCTTCCTTTGAAGCAGGGAAGAATGAAGAGTTGTCTCTAGATGTCTCATAGTGAGAGCCTGGATGTGGTACATTTCATTTGCATTACACGTCCCTGGCCTTAAGTGGCCACATGCCTCACTAAACTGAAAGGGGCTGGAAAATGTGTGCCTTCTGGGAAAAAAAAAAAGAAAGAAAAAAAGAAATGTGAAGGGGATGGTGAGCATAATATGCTTTTTCACAGTGTATGCTTGGCAAGGATAGGAGATTTAGTCAGTTCCATGTACACAAACACACACACGTAGTTCTTTCACTGATTTTTGCTAAAGTTTCTCTCCTTCTTCTTCTTCTGAGAGGTCTAAAAACCAGAGTAAGCTTCCACTGCTCCCTTAATCTAGATAGAGTGGGGAAGTATAAGGAAATAAGGGACAGAGACATCAGTAGTTTACTCTTCTTACTGTGAACTGACGTGGCTGGCTCACATTGCAAATTTATTTTAGGGTTTCTGAAGGTGGCTTTGAGAGGCAATTTTTAAACTGTCTTTTTTATTGAAATAGAATTACATCACTTTTCCCTTTCCTCCCTCAGCACTCCTGTCTGTCTCACCCCATACTCGTTCTGTACCCCGTCAAGCTGATAGCCTCTTTTTATTCTTACAAATACGTGTATGTAATTTTGTACACAGACATAGATAAGTGCAATCTACTGAGTTTATGTTGCTGGTATGTGTATGGTTTCAAGCCGACTGCTTTGTTTTGAACAGTCACTGAGGAGGTTCATCCTTGATGGAGGCTGATTCTCCTCCCAGCAGCCCTTAGTTGCAGGTAGTTCTTTGTCAAGGGTGGGACCCTGTAAATGTCCACCCTGCCACATTGGCATGGCTCTTGACTGTGCCATTGTTCCAGTCTTGTGTATATAGCCATCCCTAGCAGAGACAATTTCACAGCAGACTTCCTGATATTTTGGCTCTCCCAATCTTTCCCTCCCCTCTTCTTCAATGCTCCCTGAGCCATAGATGTAGGAATTGTTATCTTTTAAAATTTTTTATTAATTATTTATTACAGTTTATTCACTTTGTATCCCAGCTATGGTCCCCTTCCTTGTTTCCTCCTGGTCCCTCCCTCCCTCTTCTCCTCAGTTGCCCTTCCCCCAGTCCAATGATAGGGGAGGTCCTCCTCCCCTTCCCTCTAGTTTATCAGGTCTCTTCAGGACTGGCTGCACTGTCTTCCTCTGTGGCCTGGTAAGGCTGCTCCCCACTCAGGGGGAGGTGATCAAAGAGCCAGTGACCGAGTTCATGTCAGAGACAGCCCCTGTTCCCCTTCCTAGAAAACCCACTTGGAGACTGAGTCTATGGGTTACATCTGAGCAGGGGTTCTAGGTCCTCTCTATGCATGGTGGAATTGTAATGTTGATGAAGCCTCTGGGCCTGGATTCCCAACAATCCGGACCTGCGGAATTTAGTGTTGTTTCCAGTCCTAGTTTTCTGTAAATGCTCTCCCTTTTGCTGTAAATAGGCTTCTTTGATGAGGAATGACAGTTGTACTTCTCTTTGGGTATAAGTTTAAGGTTTAAAATGTAGTGAGGAATTATGCCAGACCAGCAAAGTGGAAGAAGTTGGCTCTTTTCTAAGGTCTATGGCCTCAGTAGGCCCAGAAAGCTGGGTAGGAATTTCCAGAACCAAGCATGGTTCCTCTCTGTTGACTGTGACTTAATTAGATACAATTTGTTATGTTATTCCAATGTGCAGCCACATCCAATATCCCATTTTATATTACTTATCTTGATGGTCATGTTCTGTTTTCACTGGTAATTATTTTCTTAAAGGCATGCGGTATAATCGACATTATAGTTGATCTTTAGTTTTTTTATTTCCTGTGTAATGCTTTTTAAAAGTCTGGCATTTCCTAAGTGATGAGATACCTTTATTGTGGAAATGTAGCTCTTTTGATAGTATCTTCAGGATGGATACTGGTCATTGTGAAGATCAGCTGCTTGACTAGAATGTTGGGACTATGTAACTGTAGTGAAATTTTGTATTTGGTTTCTACAGAACAGCACCTATATAATTAGATATATATGTATGTTTCGGTTTGTACATATATAAGTAGCTGCTGCATATGTATGCTATCTATGTTTCTTGACATGCTTCTATAGAGCATTTCACCATACTTTTCTCTTTATGAAGTAACCTATAGCACTAACCTATAAGTTCATGAGTGGCAGCTGTCCTTTAAAAATATCTGTAGTATCAAATATAGTTCTAGGAAAACAATAGAAATGCAGCACACATTTGTTGAATAGGTCTAGTACAAGACAGTGTCACTGAAATGTGAATTGTCAGTAATTGCTAGGAGAACTAATAAAGTTACTCCTGAAGGTAGTGACAGGTGTTTCTGGAGAACAAAGGGGTATCTTTTTGAGTGGATCCCGCAAGAGCACATCACCCAGAGTTTCTGCCAGCAGGACCAGAGGTGTCTTGATGGAAAGCCTTGCTCTTAGGGCTTGCCTTAATAAAAACACTATCACAGTGTTGTTCATCTGGTTCAGCCTTTGTTGTGGCTATGCTCATAATGGAGAAAGAAATACAACTGTCCCATATACATACACTGAATCATCTTCTTTCTTGTGTGGTATATACGGCTATGTGTGTGTGCATGTAACTATATAGGTGTGTGTAGGTGTCTCCACATATGTGCGCGTGGAGACTGAAGAATGACATCACATATTTTCCTCACTTGCTCTCTAACTTATTTTGCAAGATGATTTCCCAGTGATCCTGGATCTCATCTATTCATGTAGACTAGCTACCTAGCACATTCCTGCAAGCCTCCTGTCCCTGTGTCCAAAGCCCTGGGATAATAGATATGTGTTGCTGGGCTCAGCTTTTTACCAGGATGCTAGAGACCTGGATTGAGGCCCTCATGCTGCTTTTTATTAAGCACACGTGCAACTGTGTGTGTGTGTATGTGTTTATGTGTGTACATGTGTTGTATTGAGCATGAGTTATGTAACAATCTCTGTGTATGTGTGGTTATGTATGTGTGTGCATAGTGTGCATGTGTTCATATGCATGTATTTGCAGAAGTTAATGTGCATGTGTGCACATGTGAGGTCTGCTCAGCCCCAACAATGCAGTCTTTATTATTAGCTAATTATCCTGTAGCTGGGAAAAATAATATAAAACCATTCAAAAAAGCAAACGTTGTTATTTTAAAAAAAAAAGCCTATTAGAGCATTAGGTAGAAGTTGTTTATGTGAGCACCCACAGGAAATGTGACAGTTATTTTCTAAAATGTTTTGAAGGAGGCTTTCAGGATGGAGAGTTGAGATATCCTTGAAGAAGCACTCTGTTATCCTGACACGCCCTTGTCAGGTAGTTTATTCTTCGATCACAGTTGTACTCACATGGCAATTTGGCCTTACTGTCTTAAAATTTTCCAAAGTAAAATCCATATGCATGGAAGGCTGATTTAAGCCTGCATCCTTTTTTAAATTCAAAAGAATAAAGAAATTTGTGGGCCAAAAAATGACGTGACTTTCTTAGTGTCAAAGCTATTTAAAGTTCTGAAACACAATTATTCTGTTCATCTCTTATCCCTTTAGGACCAGTGCAGAGCGTATGCCAGCTATTGTAGTGTGCCTTGGATGAGATGCCAAGATGTAATCTTAACTGAGATAAATTGAAGTCTCTCATCAGATATTGAACGGCAACATGAAGGAAATTGGTTTCCTTTAATCTTCCTCATAAGGAGGGACTCTCTTTATAGACAAGTAAAGATTTTTGTTTATTGATCGTATTTTTGATGGTGAACTTATATGTTTATAGGCTAAGTGGTATTTATTCTCTGTGTGTAATAAGCATCTAACCTCGGAATTACCCATCACAAATTACTACTCTGGCATGTCAAGTACCATGATATCACAATTCATAGCTTCTTAATTTTAGCATTCTATTATGTAAATAAAATTTCCTTATTTTCTATGTGTTTTGCATGCATGAATTATGTATTCTGTGTTCTGATACCTGAGGAGGGCAGGAGGTGTCAGATGCCTTGAAACTGGAGTTATTAACTGTTATGTGGACCTGACTCCAGGTCCTCTGCAAGTGCTCTTAATTGCTGAGCCATTTCTCCATCCCTCCTTTATGTTGGTCTTACTCACTTATAAATGCATAAATAACTTTTACCATTCAAACAATATAGCAAGGGGACCCCTTTATTTTGGGACTTGTGGAGGTGTCTCAGCCTGCTGTGGGCTCACACTATGAAGCTGAGCCTAAGGAAACTGCATCATCCTGAGCAAATGGATGTGTGGGAATTTGAATCATGAATTGATTAAGAATTGTTTAAACTCCTCTCTTCCCTCTTTGGTTGCATTTATCTTTATTCATGCATTTAAAATAAAGCACCCGAAGGTGGGCGGGAGACATTGTGTTCCTCTAATAAGTGGATGGCTATTTCCTAAGGTTAGATAGAGTCTCTTCTCTAACCACATATTTTAGGTATATTTATTATAATTAGGTGTTTAGAAAATATCTATCTCACCTTACATATTTAACTTTATTATTATCCTAGGTGGCTTTATTTCTTAGTCTAGAATATAACCTAGGGTCATGCATTTTGCTATATTATTGTCTTAATTGTTTTAGACTCTACAATGGGGTTTTTTTTTCTTCTACTTTTTTTTTTTTACTGTTTTTATTGACCCAGTATTTTTGAAAGTATAGGTCTGTTATTGTGTTGAAGGTTCCTCAGTTTGGGCTTGTAGTATTTCCTTGGGATCAGATTCAGAAAATACCATCCTTGGGCTGGAATACCGCTAAGGGACTGCTCTCCTTCTCTCAGTTCACCATCTGTGTTCTCCACATCAGAAGACAGAGAATGATGGTTGGTCCTGATTCTGGTGACATTGACAAACACCTGAGGGGCTCATCTTCTAATTCTACCATCTATCAAAAATCCATAATGAGGTCATTTCCTCCTATATGTACCACCATTCTATTGTCATTTTATCATGCTTTTAATTTACAAGGAGTCATTCAATTCAAAATGACTTTTACTGTTATACTTAATTCTTTTGCATAACTTTGTAAAGGGGCCCACTAGGATTTCTGCCAAGTAATATTCCCTGAGATGTGCAGTGATTTAAGAATGTGGAGTTTTTTAAAAACTGAAATAATCTATACACATTTTGCTTATTTGGAAAACATGGCAAATACAAGTACTCTGCTTTGGAAAACATATTTGCAGATTATAGAAAACAAACAACATGTGTGTTCTATAGGAGTTATCTTGTGCAGCTTACTAACAAACATTTACTGCTTATCTCCTGTCCACAGTGTATTTTACAAGATGCTACTTCAGAACATTGTCTGTAATTTATACAAGCATGGTTGGTTGGATGGCTGGGGAATACAGCTTTTCTATTACTACCTTCAAGGAATTTTTATTAATGCTCAAATATGAAATGCTAACTGAATAGATTTTAAGACTAAATGAACAAATCATATCTGGATAAACACACACACACACAGGAACACGCTCTTTTCTTTGTTGCATTGTAACCCATCAGAGATGCTTAACTTTATAATGAATGTAAAGACACTCAGTGAAGATACAATGAACTGAAGAGTGTTGCTGTCCTCTGTTCTCTGCACAAGAGGAAGCTGTTGCCACCTTTACTTCTGAGCAATTACAATTACCCAAATGAAAACCCCACAAGCCTACTGATGTTCCCTCACAAGAGTAAAGAAGGACTCATGAGGTGGTACAGCATGTGAGTGCATGAAGGAGTTACCTCAGGTTCACCCTTTCTTATGGATCTATAAATGGCTCACCTTTTGATGGTAGGGTGGGCAGACACTTTTTTAGTGAGATATCTGTCTAGAAATTGTCCTTGCTCTTGTAAGTAACTCCTTAGCCATCCTTTAGTTAATAAATTGTTTTATCAAATTAGACATAAATGGAACCATCATTTCTTCTGTCTGCCATTGGTGTCCAGTTGGGGTTATGGTTCAGTTGTTTTCTCCTTCTTGGAGGAGGAGGCTTCTAAGTCTTGGGAGGCTCACTAAGCTTATAAGACACTCATGAGGCCTGTTTTCAAGATTATATAAACAGTAATTGGTTGGGGAGAGAAGAATCATTGGGAGGTCTGCATTTAAGTTGGTAAGAAAGGTCAGGGGTGATGCCTGTCATCCATTTGGGGATGGACAATTTTCATTGATGAAGCTTCATAATAGCAATTCATACTCAGTAAGGAACTCTAATAACCTCACTGGTTCACAAAGCTAGATGGATCAAATTATTTCTTCAGTCTCTCATTAGTGTCCCATATGCCACATTTTGTTCATGTTTCCCCCAAATGTGGACATTTTGTACCTGAACATGGATCAAGGAGATTAAATACTAATTGTGGGAGAAGGCATAATGTGACTTCTGTGATGCGTATTGGGACATTTAGCCAAGGATTACCTGTGTGGGATAGAGGACTTGTAAGGCTACACTGGCTACTTTTCCCTGTGTGTGATATGGGATGTGCTTCCTTCCTGTGTAGTGGCAGGTTCGTTGTTCCTGCTCTGGGTACTAGGGCATGCAAATAATGCTGAGCTACAAGAAGGTAGCATTCTTGGAGAAAATTCCAGTGTGGCCATTTTCCTCTCTCTGCTATTAGGTAGCATTTTTCTTTGATGAGTGGGGTCCACCATGTGAGTATGGTGATGTCCTACCAGTGACTGATGTAGTAGAGAATATAATGTATTCCTTAAAGTAGTGTTTGTATGGGGCAGCATCATAAGCAAACTGTGGGACCTCTCTGTGGAAGTGAAGCATGCAACTGAGGCTCAGTTCTCTGGCTAGAAACAGTGTGTACTCAAGAGAGAGGAATTACAATTAGAAAAAAAAAGGAGAGATGGGTACTAATCTCTTTGTTAGCTTTTCATGTGGTAGGTAAAATGAGAAAAGGGGAGAATGGGAGTTGGCTTGCTCTTTCCCATAACTAGAAGGGTTAAAAGAAGGGAATAAAAATAGATATGTGCTAAAGACTTCCCTGGGATCTAAAAACTTGCAGGATAAGAGCAAAGCAAAAAGTCATAGAAAACAGCCACTAGGACTAACCTGCAATACTGAGGAAGGGAGAATCCATGAGTTGGTGTGCAAACAGGGGTCTTCATAATAGCTTAATAGTAGAGAAAACTAATAATCAAGAAGTCTTCTCTCTGTATTTGAACCTCTCAGATTGGGGAAGATTTTTAAATGTGAAATTAAGAAGCCTCTTACAATGGAGATGAGAGGCTGAGGGACATAATGGTGAGTGAGAGCAGCCTGAGCGCTGAGTAAAGAGAAAGACTAAGTAATACAACATTTATCCAACCTTGAGACAAAGATAAAATGAGGGAAGTCAGTCTCTGATGGGGTGGCCCATATGAGCCATTGGGAACATTTATTGCTAGCAGAGACTTGAAGACTGCAGAAGGATAGGCACTGCTAAGGGATTTGGGTACAGAAAAGGTGGTGTTTGATGCCCAGGCCACTGGTCTGGCTAGAACTGTGTCCAAATAAGAGTTTAAGTAAGGAATTACTTTGGAAAAGATATTGGTACTAATGTGGGGACTCAGGGTGGATTTGTTGATTCCTATAGTGGGTCATGACCATTGTGGGGTATAAGAGACTTTTCAGGCTCTGAATGCTTTAGACCAATATGAAATCCATATTAAAATCCTAACAAAAAGGTGGACATGTGGGTGAAACAGACCATAGGGTCAGTCTGAGTCATCTCAAGGCAAGTATGACTGTATCAAGTTGGCATTTTTAGGAAAGAAACTAATGGGAACCACAAGCCTGTCCCTATGAGCCTTTGGAAGAGGACTTCAAACACTGAATAAAAATTCATTAAAGGGGTTAAAGGAATGAAAACAGGAACATGCAGGTGACTCCCATTGTACCTCCTGCTATGAAGGAATGCCATTGTGGCAGCCTCGCCTGCTGCTCCTCTGAAGGACTCTCCAAAGTTGCTTGCAAGTGAGAGCCATACAGGGAAACTAGAAATCCTATGCTGAATGTGCATTTATTAGCTCTCTGCTAATGTGCAGGACATCTGAGATTTAGTGGATACAGGAACCGAGCATACTTAACTCAAAACAGCTACTGAAAGCATCAGGCATGGTAGGCAGAAGTAGATGGACATGCAGATAAAATAGTACAGGTGGCAAAGGCTAAGCTTGTCCTAGGGGTGTGCAATTGTTACGTTAAGATGCACATTGAAAGCATATTGTGTGCATAGCTCCCCTGTTGGAAAATATCCTGAGGGAGGGCATGTAGTGATATAAAACACCTCTATACCAAGGCTGGAGAACTTAGCTTGAGAATGCCAACTTTAAAGGCATTGATGACTGGGTACCTGAAGCACAACCCTGAAAAGTTTCTCATTCTTGAGCAGTGAAGGATGCTGTGCGCACATGAAAAACTCGGAGAAACCACCAAGGAAATAAAAAGGGCAGAGGTTATTGTTAAGACCGCTTCCCTAATAACAGCCCATTGAGGCTAGCAAAGGTGTCAGTGGCTATGGCTCAGGACAGTGGATTCCAGAGAACCAAATGAAGTCATGCCCGCACTCATACTGCTGTATCCTATATTACATTTCTCATAGAACCACTATCTCACAGGATCGCTTCCTGCCACATTTGACCTTGCTAACGTCTTCTTTAGTATTTCTTTGGCTTCTGAATCCCAAGACCAATTCACTTGTAATGACAACCCTTCACTTTCATATCACTCCCCCAAGTCTGTTTTCACACCCCCATTATTTTTTCATAGGATAGTGGTCTGGTAACTTGTCTTGTTTTCCTGCCCATCTCTGTGAAAGACTGTATTACGAAGATGATACAATGCTAACCTCTGAGTGTCTTACAGGTTTAGAAGACAAGGGAAGAGATATATGTTCACCTAAAGGGAAATTAAGGTGAGAAATCAATCCATAAAAGTTTTAAGAACCAGTCAGAGCTATAAAACCCTTGGGTATATTATGGATAGTTATGACATGTTAGGTATAGGGTTAGTGAAAATATTCTACAACAGTCTGCCCATGACCATAATAATTGTAGGTATTTGGGGGCACTTTTATGGTACTGGAAAACTTTCACACCTCATTTTGCTCAAGTTACCCATCCTTTGCAGAACTTGATGCAAAAGTTAACATGGGGCCAGGATGGAAAAAAATAAAGATGGGTTTTTAGCAAACTAAGATTCTTATATGACAGGTTAAAAACCTATGTTATCTGTCTTAGCTTGAGTTTTTGTTGCTGTGAGGAAACACTGTGACCCAAAAGCAATTTGGAGAGGAAAGGGTTTATTTGGTTTACACTTCTATATCACTGTTCATTGTCAAAGAAATTCAGGACAGGAACTCAAACAGGGCAAGAATCTAGAGGCAGGAGCTGATTCAGAGGCCAAGGCTGGGTGCTACTTATTGGCTTGCTCCTCATGGCTTACTCAGCCTGCTTTTTTTTTTTTTTAATTTATTTATTTTTATCTCAGTCACAGGTTAGGTACTTTGAATCCCAGGCGTAGCCCCCTCCCTCATTCCCTCCTACCCTCCCACTCCCTCCCTCATCTCCTTCTTCCCCGCCCCCTCCAAGTCCACCAACAGGGGAGGACCTCCTTCCCTTCCATCCAACCCCAGCTTATCCTGTCTCCTCAGGGCTGGCTGCAAAG
>CM053767.1:26471927-26487537 GCA_028658305.1 Pachyuromys duprasi | reverse complement strand
GGATTACTTGATTTCTTGCTTTTTAACTTCTTGAGTTCTTTATATATACTGGATATTAGCCCTCTGTCAGAAGTAGGATTGGTAATGATCCTTTTCCAGTCTGTAGGCTGTCATTTTGTTTTGATGACAGTGTCTTTTGTTTTACAAAAGCTTTTCAGCTTCATGAGGTCCCATTTATTGGTTGTTGATCTTAGAGCCTGTGCTGTTGGTGTTCTATTCAGGAAGAAGTCTCCTGTGCCAATGAGTTCTAGGGTCTTCCCCAGTTTTTTTTCTAACCGGTTTAGTGTGTCGTTTGATGTTGAGGTCTTTGATCCATTGGACTTTAGCTTTGTGCAAGGTGATAAATATGGATCTATTTTCATTTTTCTGCATATAGAAATCCATTTGGACCAGCACCAAATGTTGCTGAAGATGCTGTCTTTTTTCCATTGAATGGTTTTGTCTTCTTTGTCACTACACCTACTCTTAACCCCTCCATCACCATCACACAACACTGAGGCAACTTTGGGATCTGGGAAGCAATGATCAAAATTGCGATGTATCTTGGACTTGATATCAAATTTCTCCCGCCTACTTCCTTTCACTGCTCAACATTGTGGCTAATTGCTTAATTTGGAAGTTTACACCAAGTTGAGACAGGATGCTTAGAATAAGTATCGCAATGCAATGTCCAGATTGAAACCAGAGAGTTGGGGGGAAGAATTCAGCATTTGAATGAACAAGGGTAAGGTGTATACATTTCAAAAGAACATTATACCAACAGTAAGGAAAATATTTGATTTCATGGTTTGGTTTTTACGCTTTTGTGAATATCCCTCTGCACACTGCTTGCTTATTTCTTAATTTGGTGCTGATGTTAAGGATGACAGTGGACCTGCGGTGAAAGAGATGCTATGTGTTAGTTGTTTAGCTCACCGTTTCCCATCTTTTAACCGAAATGTGACCTCATGTAATTTTTTGAGCAGCCATCTAATATTATGCATGGCAAATCCTCTGGGCTATAGGACAGCACAGGAATTGGAGTTATTCTTTGTGCAATGAAGAGCCCCTGGAAGGTTTTGAGTAGAGGGTCAGCAATGTGGATTGCAACTGAATTGGATTGCTCCACTGCTGTTTATAGAATACTCAGTGGTGTGGGAAGAGGGTTTGAGCAATGGCAGAGGGAAGGAGGCTAGTTCCGAGGTTAGTCAGGGATGTGGCACAGGGTGTGTCAACAGGGTGTGCTCTGTCCCATGCCATGCCCCCAGATAACGACTCCCTGCATATACACCTTCAAGCCAGTGAGAATGTGTACAGAGGGGATCAAAGGTAAGCTCACTGTAAGCTCCAAGCTGTCCAGCCTCGCTCACTTCAACTTTGAGTTAGATACAGAAACACAAGTGAGTGAAATATGAACCCAATTGGAGTGGGCATCAGAATTCGCTACCCCTGATTTGGGAGCCTAACAGTGACAACCTGAAATAGTCGGTGTGAGTTCTTTTCTCTTACTTGTCTTTTAGTATTTTTATGTAGGAACTAAAAAAAAAAATGCAGAAAAACAAAGAAGCATTTTTATGCAAACTTATGGAGGTAAATTTTAAACAGGATTTGTATGTAAGGAATCTTTTGGCTATCTTTAGTTTTTAAATTTAGAACATGTTAGAAAACTATGAAAGGAAGTCAGACTAAAACATTTGACTTATATGAAATGATTTTACTGTGAAATTAGTTGTCTTTCAAACCTCATTTCCAAGTAAGAAGATAAGTTTCATGGCACTGTGACCTCTCTCATGGGCAGTTTAACACACAGTGCACAAATTGGGTATTTCTGTTCATTTCTTATGGTTTTGCTGTGAACCTAAGATTTCACTGAATAATAATCTTTAAAGAAAGTTAAATTCCACTCCTCCGCTGTTAAGTTGAACATTTTGAATGGGAATATATTTTGAAGTTTCTTGGAAAGGAATGGGTCTCACATCTAAGTAGCAGGGCATGTGACAGCACATGTAGGCCAAAGTCTAAATAAGATAATTCAGTTATAGACCTTGTTTAGCCTCCTTCAGAGAGTTAACAGAGTTCACTTCGAATCAGTACCTGTGAAATACCCGAGCTCTCTGTGAACACACTTTACTGGCTGTGAACGATGTTAGCTGTGAATGCCTTGGGTCCTGTGTGTGAAGTGAGGTTCTGGGGACCATGATATACGAGAGATGCTTATTAAAAAGCTCACACCTTCCCCCCCTCCCCACCCCTCACCTCCGTGATGCTGCCTTTGCTACCTTATTGGATTGTGAGATTTGTTACTTTACAGGATTTGATTTACTGCCAATCATGACTGTCTTCATTTTCTGTAATACTAATGTTTTTTCTTTACTCTTCATCATCACATAGCTTTCTCTTACATGTATTCCCAAGGCTCCTTGTTTCTCCCTATGTGTTTTCTTGTGTCACCTTGCAGTCTTGATTACATTCGATTGTTCTGTAGGTAAAATATTTCCTGTGCCCTTGGAAGGGCAACTTCCAAGGAGGTGAAGGTGCTCTTCAGTACTTAATCTCTTTTTTACTTTCTTGGTCTCTTTTCCTGATACTACAGTAAAAATTAACCTGACAAAAGCAACTTCAGAAAGAAAGGGCTAATTTTGGCTCATAGTTCAAAGATAAGAATCCATTTGCTAGGAAAGTCCTGGCGGCAGGAGCTTGAAGCAGCTGGTTACATTGTACCACAATTAAAAAACAGAGAACAAGGAATGTTGGTGTTTAGCTTGCTTTCTCCTTTCTACGCAGTCCGGGACACAAGCCAAGGGGATGGTGTTGTCCACTTTTAGCAAGGGTCTTCTCCTGAACCACTCCGATGGCCCTAATCAACATAATCTCTCCGGACACTTCCAGAAGTTAAATAATCTCCTGCAGATGTGCCTGGAGCCTTGTTTCCTAGGTGATACCAGATCTAGCCAAGGTGATAGCACTAACCATTATACCTAGCATCATTCCTCCTTCTTTTCTCTGCCCTCTCAGTCTGCCTAGGCAAAGTCTTACCCTTAGCTGATGTCCATCATCCGATGTTTCTTATGTCATTTGTTTTTCTAGTAGAGCGTGCTTCAAGACATAGGGACACCACTATTTTTCAATATTTGGAAAAAATGTTACTATTGGTAACATTGCTAAAGGAATAGACAGGAGAGTGAAATTTAGTTTCATTGGCGCTGCTTAGAAACCATTCAAAACTCTCCTCAACTGGTTGAATCTTTATCCTCTATGCAGGCATGTATATATTATGTGTGTATATATCACTCATCTATCTATCATCTATCTATCTATCTATCTATCTATCATCTATCTATCTATCTATCTATCTATCTATAAATCTGTCTATCTATCTATCTATCATCCATCTATCAACTTTCTCCAGGTCTCACTTTGTAAACCAGGCTGGCCTTGAACTCATAGGAATCTACCTGCCTCTGCCTCTGTCTCTGTAGTGCTAAAGTTAAAGGCATTCTTTCTCATGCTTTGTAAGTCTCTTATCTTTAGAGAAGGTCCCCCCAATTTATAAAATAACTCAGGATATTTTTTGAAACTAAAACTTCATAGTCAACAGAATACATGTAATGATTCATGACTTGTGATCTTGGAATAGTTCCATAAAGGAAAAGCTGCCACTGTTGGTATTGAACAAACAAACAAACAAACTAATATTTTTGAGTTTCTTCATTGTGTGACTAAAAATTGAGCAGTTAATGTTTTTAATTAAAAACAGGGCCATACTCCTTTTTTTTTTTCTCTCTTGTGTCATCAATAGGTTTAAGCAATGTGCTTTAACAACTTAAATACAATAGAAAGGGAAATGGCTTGAGTGCTCCTTATGCTTGCTCAACACATATAACAGAAGATGTCTCAGTGAAAACTGGGCCTGGTTATTTCAAATGTTTATAAGAGGATGGAACTATGAAAGCAAACAAGCAGTTAATAAGAAAGCCCCTGCGGTATTGAGATTATATTGAGAATAAGTCAGATGTGTTTTCTGCCATCCTTCCTGTGTCTTACCTCAGCCATATTTTTTTTTTTTTCTGTGCTGATCATTTCCCACTGAAATAAGCCCTGTGCTGGCAGTTGCCCCACATCCACACTAGCAGAATATTTCCATGTGGAGCTAGCTCTAATCTATACTGTCTGTTTATGTAACTTACTGATCACCTTTCCATGCCCTATCATCTAGCACAGGGCACCACAACTGAGGGCAATTTCATAGACTCTAGGGTTGCAGGGCCTAACCAATGCATGATACAGTTGACAGAATGCTTTTCCTTGACAATTTACTATGCTCTGCTCTGTAATTTTTCAACTGTGGCCTGGAGGAAAGAAACTGGTTTAATTACTGTGTTGCTAAACGAGAGGCCTGCTTGGATTACTGGTACAAAACTAAGCTTCTAACAGCCATAAATTAGCTTACAGTGGTTTAACCAAGCTCTTAAATATGAATGGTTTTAGAAGTTAATTTTTCCAGGTAGTTTACTTAACTTACATTTTTCTTCTTGTTTTTGTACATTGCCTCCAGTGTATAAACTTAATTTTAGCAAAATGTGATTAAAAACAGACATTTTAATGCTCTGTTTAATAAACTATCATGTGCCAAAGTGAATCTAAAAGAAGACTATCAGGTGGAAAGCATGAGCCTCCATTTTAAGGAGCTGTTCATTAACACAGTTTTACAAATTCTGGGTAATGGTACTTGAGGTATTTAAACTTTTACATATTGTTAAAACAAGATGCCTGAAAATGCAAGCAACAATTAAAAATGAGTGTTTGGAAGTAACTGTTTCTTCTCATTTTAATGTGCCACTGTCATTCAAAAGAATCTTGGAAAGAAATCAAACCCTGGCTTTCTTCAAGGTCGAAGAGTTTTTATAGTTCTGCTTTACCGTGTTTTAAGGAATAAGGAAACTATCAAAGCCACAGAGAATAATTTGAAGAAGAGTAACAATTGGACAAAGTGGGCAAAGAGCTTTCTGATTGTTACAAAAATAGGGACTCATAAATGCAACATAGTTTTAGGCTTCAAGATACTGGTGGATAAACTGTGGTTTTTAACAGTGTCACACCTATGGGATATGGGTCTTTTTAAAATCAATAAGTATCTTGGCTTTTTGAGGCAGTTCAGGACGCACTGACCAGAATGGCCACTAGAGTTTAAATGCCACAGCCTTCACTTCTGTGTGATGTTTAAATATTACTGATTATTTCTAAACCTGAAAAATGGAAAAATGACAGAAGCCATCAAACTGGATTTCTGAGATATTTTTAGTACCATGGTAGACACATTGGAAGGCAATAAAATTTAGTCCTTTTTATATGAGAATAGGGTCCATATTTTGTGATGCTGCTCTAAGCCTTTGCCGTAAAATATTCCTCAAAGACACCCAAAGCCATCCTAAGACATTAGCTGTGGACTTTGGTAGCAGCTGAATTTTCACCCTCGTATGTAATATTCTCAATGGTGAGATTTTGAAAGTATATAACTGGTGAGGAGATTATTATATGTTCAAATCGGTCATCAATTATGTTGGTGCTATTCTGCTTTCACAATTTTTGTGGACTCAAATGAACTTTCAAGAGTGTTCCTTGACGTTTTAATCCTTTTTACTTCTTTGCAAATATTTACCTGACTCTGAACCAGAAGAAAATCCTTTGCTTTTGCAGTGATCAAATTTTTTCTTTTTAAAGAATTTGGTTTGATGTGATGGTCAAAGAAAAAAGTTGTTTTTCCTTAGCTATTGAAGTTTTCTGAGTGTATTTACTGTAAGTAATGAACTTTAATTACTTTTGCAATTACAGCTTATTTGATCGAATTTTCCACTGACTGCACAAAACATCTGCCCTACTGGGATCAAGCATAGTCTCTGATCTGGGTAAAATATGCTCTTAAAATATAGTAACATCTGCAGTCCATTAATTTCTAAAGCAATAGGCAAGTTGTGATTCCAAAAAGGACAAGCCAAGTTTATGCTTGGGAATTTTCTTTTTTTTGCTTTCCATCTGAGTGGCTCTAAACTACCCATGCCTTTTCACTTTGCTTTATTCTCTACTTAGCACTTAATGAGAAGATAATTAGACTAGTATTTGATTTGATGTTTTATTGTATTCTTGATATATTAACGCTCTTCAGAGATAAGAGAGAAGATAGGGAGAAGATGCCTCTTTTTGATTCTGCTGACATTAGGATGCTCTTACTGACTGCTTAAGTGATGGGAAGATTCCTTTTTGGATAAAATCACTTTAATGTAGATATCTTTGAAGACTAAGCATAAGGTTTTTGAAAGGTGGGAAAGCATCTAGGAGTACAACAAGCTTTTAATTTTGTCTGAAAGCAAACCAAAAGACTATCATTATCAGTATTATTTTTGCTGCAATACATCTCTAGCATAAAGTCTCCAGGTCATTTTCTGTGACCTTCTGCTTCAGAGAAAACAGATAAAGTATAAAGAAATAACAGGGATGGAACAATGCTCCTGGAAGGAAGTCAATGTAAAAAGCAGTGAGGTCGCACGGATGTCATGCAGACCTGGAAGCCAGACTGTCATTTACCAGGGTTTGGTTCATGTTTCTCAATCAGTAATGCTGGACATTCCAATTTGAAATTATTTTTAAGGAGCATTTTTCATTAATTCTTTGGCTAATATACAAAGAAATGAGTTTTCTCGTGACGTTGTCACACACATGTCAGCTCATGCTTTGTACCCACTTCTCCACCCTGGCCTCCTTTATCACTATTCCCTCCCTCTGGCTTCCCCAGTTCTCTACATTCAATTACTCCTGTTCACCCTTCACCCCTTTTGGATCTCTTCCTTTCCACTCCTAGTATCCCACACCCCGCCCCAGAAAACACATACATTTTAGATCTAGATGCTGCATCTGAGAGAAAAATGGGAACTATGAGATAAGTGTCTTTTTGAGTCTAGCTTAGAGAACACCACCCAGGCTGTGTTCCCATTAGAAAGCCTGGCTGCAGAATCTGTTCATGACTTTCTGGGTTTCCCATGCTTCCTCCAGTCTGGAGATGTGTTTCGGGCACAAGGCAAGAGATGCTGCCACGTCTAAGGCTTTTATCTCACCTGGGAAAACCCTGGACCTCAAGTGCTCCAGGTGGAAAAGCGAGAGATGGACAGGCCCTTTACCATCTATACTGGTAAGAAAGGGGTGTGTGTGTGTGTGCGTGCGTGAGAGAGAGAATGTGTGAGAATGTGTGTATGTGTGAGTGTTTTTGTGTGAATGTATGTGAGAGTGTGTGTCTTTGTGTGTGTGTGTGTGTGAAAAATTTTCAGCTTACCTCTGTTGCAACAGCCATATTAAATAACCCCAATAATATCTACTAAGCAGATTATGCAATACACACATGTTCCTTGTTACAGAGTTCCCCTATGCCTTTAGAAAGGATTATTGTGACTTTTTGACACGATCTTAAGTGCACATCCTTTAGAAAGGATTATTGTGATTTTTTGGCACAATCTCAACTACATATTAGGTCTAGTCCCATGTTCAGTAAATGAAGCATTGATAGCTACACACATATATGTATATATGAAGCAGTATGATGAAAAGGGGGTTTCATCTCGACTCACCAGATGAGTTCAATGATAACACCACCACCACCAACAATACTATCTTTGTGAGGGGTGAAGGAGACAGGCTTCACAAGCGTCCCTGAAGAATGGCCATATAAATGGACATGGATAAAAACCAGAGAGTTGTCAAGGGTCAAGGCATGATTGAAATCACCTACAAAGATGATCCCTGACCAGGCTTTCAGAACTCAGAGCAACCTGGAGACTGAGAGGAAAAATTGTGATAGCCATTATCACCTTATGACCTGCTAAATACAAATGATTAGATTCATACTAAGGATTTTTTTTTCCAGAGCCTGCAGCAAATAGAGATGAAAACACACTGAAGAAGAAGAGATAAACTTTTTTGAGGTAACCTGATGAGCTTTCTCTACCATTTTTGCATACCTTAGATGGATTCTTAAGTATCCTAAAACGTCCACCATGTGTTCCTTTCCTGTGGCAGATATACAGAGTGAGACAGGAAACCCATTTCTTCTCCTGTAGATGCTAAATTTATTGCCTTAACACAAGATTCAGACTTACTCTTTGCTCTTGCTGCCATAGCAACCAGTTTCAGGCATTTTTTTTCTTTCTATTTTTCTTTCCACTGGAAGCAGAGTAGTTAAATGCAGCAGTGAGAATGGTATCCATTAAAAATTTTAAAGGCATATAACATAGTTATACTGCAGAGCTTTCTATATTGCCTCCACTGTAACTATATTTTTCATAAATCTCTAAGCATGTTATAAACCGTTTCACCAGAAACAAGCAGACTCTATCATTCTTTAAGATATTTTCGTGAAAATATATTATTTGCCCTATTTCAAATTTGCTTGCAGAAATGAGAGTTGTTTAAATTATAAGTAGATTTTTTTTTCTTCTTCATCCAAAGGAATTTTCTCTAGAGATGAAATTGTTACCAGGGGCATCCTGGACAAGAACTAGGTTTAAGTGATCTAAATGTCATACAGCTCTGAATTTATAAACTTCCAGATTTTCTTTTTTAATGTATACACTTTAAAAAGTTTATTATTATTATTATTATTATTATTTACAATATATCCACTTCATATGTAGCACCCTCCCTCCCTCATCTCCTCTGAGTCCCATCCTCCTTCCCTTTCCCTCCCTTCTCTTCTTCCCGAGTTCACAGATAGGGGAGTCCTCCTCTCCCCTCCAGGTCGTTTTATATGCCCCTTCTTCTGTAAGACTCCTTGTGCTCTGTCCAAAGTTTGGCTATGAGTTTCTGCATCTGCTTCAATCCCCTGCTGGTTGGAGTTTTTTAGAGGACATCTGTGGTAGGTTCCAATCCTGTTTCCTCTCTTCCAGTGTCTATCCTGTTTTAACCTTCTGAATGAGAATTAATTTCTTCCCTATGATCCTCCTTGTCATTTAGCTTCTTCAGGTCTGTAGATTTTAGTATGTTTACCCTATATAATATAGTTAATATCCACTTATAAGTGAGGATATGCCATGTGTGTCTCTCTGCTTCTGGGATACCTGACTCAGAATGATCTTTTCTAATTCCATCCATTTGCCTGCAAGTTTCATGATTTCCTTGTTTTTAATACCTGAGTAGTATTCTGTTGTGTAAATGTACCATAATTTCTGTATCCATTCTTCGGTTGAGGGACACCAACAAACCAAGTAATCCAATTTAAAATAGGGTACAGAGCTAAACAGAGAATTCTCAACAGAGGAATAATGAATGGCAGAGAAACACGTAAAGAAATGCTCAACATCCTTAGTCATCAGGGAAATGCAAATCAAAACGACCCTGAGATTTCATCTCACACCCATAAGAATGGCTAAGATAAAAACAACACATGCTCAAGAGGATGTGGAGAAAGGGGAACCCTCCTCCATTGTTGGTGGGAATGTAAACTTGTACAACCACTTTGGAAAACAATCTGGAGTTTTCTCAGAAAACTAGAAATAGTGCTACCTCAAGACCCAGCTATACCACTCCTAGGCTTATATCTGAAAGATGCTTAACCATACAACAAGGACATTTGCTCAACCATGTTCATAGTAGCTTTATTTGTAATGAACAGAATCTGGAAACTTCTTGACTTTCTAAGTGAAAAGGAGAATAATTATAAAAAATGAAATAAATGTTGGGATACTATTAAATGTTAACTTAGAATTATAGCTGCTGAGAAACAGAATTATCTGGTAGGCTTGCTTCAGTGTTAGGGAGAATCTAGTTTTGAAGATGCAATATACAATATATTCACACATATCTTAGGGATGATTGTGGCTATCTATACATCATGGTCACAGAGAAGACCCTAACACTCGGAATTGCCAGATATGTTACCAGTAGAGTGAACAGTTACAGTCATCTAGGATGCACACTTTATAGCTCATACTCTCAAGTCCACCTATTTCAGCTTTGGTTATTTATTCATTGTTAAATACAGTATTCATAAATGATGCTGAGGTGCAAGACTTATTCTTTAAAAGGAAAAAAAAAAAGCTAATAGGCTTTACACCTCAAGGCATCTCTATCCCAGAGAGTAAAGAGTGCTGAATTATAAGACATTTTCATTGTTTTGTTTTTATTTAAAACTCTTCTGTCTTCCTCAATTTAAGTCTTACCTTACTTCACAACTGAGATAGTTTGAACATGGCGGTTATCTAAATTTGTTTCATATTCACAGGTTTGGAATAAGCCCAGGTCTACACAAGAATATCCTCTGATCACATATTTTCATTCATCCTTCTCTGTTCTCTTGGCATATTACATTTCTTATTAAATACTGTTGTGATATTAATTACTCACTAAGTTAGAGTTGAAGTCTTAGTAAAGTATTTTTCAAAAGTTTTGCTGTATGTATGTCTTTGAGAGAGAGAGAAAGAGAAGTGTTCACCTGCCTATCTGTGTATATAGCTCACCTGCCCATTTATATGTATATGTATCACCATCTATATGTATACCAAATGCATGCAGGTGCCTGGGAAATACCTAAGATGGCATTGGGTCCTCTTGAACTGGAGTTCCAAGAATTGTGACCTGCCATATGGGTACTGAGAACAGGACCCTGGTGTTCTGTGGGAGAATGTACTCTTAACCACTAAGCCACCTCTCCATCTTCCTCAGTAATGTATTTTGGTAATACATTGTCATATGAAATCCCAAAATGCATTTATTGATCAATGACTAGTTCAATTGAAACAGCCTAATAGGAGTTATGAGCAGGAAGAACAAAATAGATCAGAAAGATAAAACAGTATCTAAGAAAATAACAAGTATAAACTCAGAAACAGCAAACCCTTGAAGGACAATAGAGGAGGAAGAGTAAGGGATTAAGGAAATATATGAACACTGGGATAGTATCTTTGATACCAGGTCTAATACACAGGAATTGCAGCAACAAGATTTCATTCATATGCCATCAACTTTTTAAAGCTCCTGTTAAAAAAACTATTGACTAATTAGTGGGGATGAGATTTGACATATAATACTTAAAACACTCAGGAACTGTTCCAGGTTGAAAACAATGATGACAAGTGAAAGACTTTTTAGGCCATGAGCCCAGCTGAATCAGACAGGACATGTGTGAAAGTAACGTTTTAGAAACTGCGTGAAGAAAACACAGTCTGCAAGAATGCCAAGTGGGTGCCCTAGTGAGGGGAACAGGGGCTGTCTCTGACATGAACTCTAAGAGCCAATGACTGGCTGTTTGATCACCTCCCCCTGAGTGAGGAGCAGCCTTACCAGGCCACAGAGGAAGGCAGTGCAGCCAGTCCTGATAAGACCTGATAAGCTAGAGTTAGAGGGAAGGGGAGTAGGACCTCCCCTATCAGTGGATTTGGAGAGGGGCATGGGTGGAGTTGCTGGAGCCTGCCTGCAGAGTCCAACAGTACCCGAGTGGGGAGAGAGGGCAAATCACGCTAGACAGGGGATAGGCTTGAAAGGGCTGTCAATATGACTGAAGCAGCGTGGGCTCATTCCAGGGTTCCCTTTTTATAGGCAAGGCAAAAACATGTCACATCAATACAAAAACAAAAGGTTCCAGGAAACGCCTAACTTCTTTTAAAAAACTACTTCTCTACAGCAGAAACGGTCCAAGGTCACACAAATAAGCTTTAAGGAACTTGGGGAAACTTCCTCTTTTCTCTGTCAAGGTGAAGGCCAAGGTGAAAACATAACAAAGCAGCTTAAGGAGCAGTTCTCCAGAGGAGAAGAGGGAGGGAGGGCGGGATTGGAAGGGAATGAAGGAGGAGGCTACAGCTGGGATATAAAGTGAATAAACTGAAATTAATATAAAAAATTAAAAAAAGAAGAATCCTCATGAGCCGGTATCCAGGCTACTCATGAAATGGTGAGCAAAGAAGGGAAATTAGCATTCTAAGAAAGAAAAGTTATCAGGTGATAACTTAAAAATCACTATTTTGTAATTAGGAAAGAAAAACTTGGGTACAGTTGATTTGTTTTATTTAATTTGAAAAACAAACTCCTGTTTTTTTGTTTTGTTTTGTTTTTTTGTTTTGTTTCTCTTGGAGAATTGAGAAGACACCCAGGATTCTACAGTGTGATATTTCAAGTTTTACAACAGAGGGCATTATTTGCTTGGGTTCGCTGATCTTATGTTTAAGGAAGTTGATAGGGAAATGTCTAAAATATGTGGAGTTTCAGTTTATGATGCTAAATAGTGATAGACATAATCCAGTGAAGTAAAATCTCTTGAGTTCTTAGTGATTAAAAAAAAAAGATAAAAGTAAAAAGGATCTCAAGGCCGACAGGTATGGGAACTGCTGATGTTTACAAATGATGAATGTACTCTTATTCATCAGCGTAGAAAAGTCTGTGGGGCTCTCCAAAGCGGGATAAAGACACAGTGGAGAATGTCTAAGAAGGCACAATGTGACCTGAGAGTGAGTGATCCTGGTAATAAAACCAAGTCTTTATTATTATTATTCTTTTGTTGTCGTTTAGTTAACTCCGAGAAATCTCTTACCCTACAGCATCCACTGATTTTAAACATGCCTATTTGAGAGTCATAACTTTCAAAATACTTAACAAAAGCCCTTCCTGGTGTTGTTTTCAGAATGTGCACTCAGACAGCATTCCAGTTTGATAATTATATCTGAATCATAATTTATTACAGAGACCCTCAACTGCTGCACGTGCTGCCTTGGTCCATCCAGCAGCAAAATTGGGTAATAACCCGAGGTTGGCAAATAGCTGTGTTTAACTTGGAATATAAAAGATGGAGACACAGCATATCATACCATATCACAATAGAAGCATGGCATTTATGGTTTTTTATCCATGCAGGAAGTTCATCTGTAACCAATTAGCTGGGAATGTACAGGCGAAATATGCATAAGGAAACAAACCAGATTTGTTTGTATGCCTCTCAATTGTTTCAGGAAAGAATGCTTGACACATTGCATCCACACAGATCACATAACACAATGAAATTAATACCTCTTTAACTCTGTAAAGTGGGGAAAATGATGCTCCATACCTCTCAATGTTGTTGTGAATATCATATGAAACAATGTAAGTCAAGTGCTCAGAAAATGTTAAATTTCATAAATGTTTGTTAGAATTATGGACATTTTTTTTCAGTGACAATTGTTTTAATTATGGACATTTTTTTCACAGTGACAATTGTTTTATGTTAGAGCATTAGAGCACATTGCAATATTATTAATTCTCCAGCTATTATCTATATCTATTTGTAAACACGTATATCTTCCTGTGCATAAATGTAGTCTTTGGTCAGTGAAGAAGCAAAGAGATATAATGATGCTCTCTCTGGCATTACCTTAAGAAAGCAGAGGAGGTAAGGGAGAAGACCAGGTGAAGTTGCTAACACGGTGTTTCCGGGAGACTTGATTCTTGTAAGATGATTCACTAATAGCTCAAGACAGAATATTTCTGAGAAATGAAACAATGCAGAAGAAATGGATTTCTGTTCAGTAAAAAGGCTGAAAGTGTGCATTTTATTTCTTGTAAACGTTATTTTTAATGTGTGCATCTGCTCTGAACTATTGCAATAAGCCACAGAGGGGGAGAATGTGGTTAAGATTAGCTTCAGAGACCTCAACATTCCAACACAGCAATGCCTGTAGAAACTGGGGGAGGGTGTTCTAATAATGAAAACCATTAGCTGTGGAAAAATTGGACCTGAGATCGTAAAACGAGGTTGGTGTGGTGTTATGTAGTTCAGTACATTTGACTCCCACGCCCTGGTTCTGCTGTCAAGTCCAGCTGTGGTACATTGCTCTCGCCAAATTTTATATTCTCCATGTTACTCACTTTATAAACTCAGAAGTCCTTTAAGAAACTGAAGCTTTCATGACATAAGGTCATGATCTTAGCATAATGAATATTGTATTCAACCAAGTAGAGGAACTTGATCATTTGGACCAAATGCACTTACTGGTTAATTCAATTTGGATTGTAATCTTCATCTTCTCTTCAGTGGTTCCTGAAATAGGAGTCATTAAATTATAAACAGAGGAAAGAGACTCAAAAGACCACTCCACATAGGAGCGGGGAGACACAGGGAGGAGTTGTTTGCAAAGCTGCACACTAAGGATTGTCTAGTGATTGATGACTAGGGATCATAAAAATGAATGATATCTGGCAGAGAACTAGAATCACATAAAATGCTGACCAAGAGATGGAAAAGGTTGAAGAAACACTCTACACACACCCCAAAACAAAACAAAACAAAGCAAAACAACAAAAACAAAAAACAACAAAACAAACAAACAAACAAACAAAAAACCCAATACCTCTGGCTAGCAAAGTATGGCAGAAAGCTAGCTTGCAAGTGAACCTGGCAAATCTGGCTTAGAGGAATAGAACATGGAAGGACACTCTTGCAAGCAGACACAGACAACAAAATGCCTCTGCCCATGCCTGAAACAGCCAGTGACATAGACACTGTTCTCAAAGAAGTGCCTATATAGGTTCTGTCTCTTTAAATTTTCAGAGAATCTCTGGGATGTATATAATTGACTCTACTTCGAAGATGAGATAGAATCTGAGCAAGGTTCTGGTTTGTGTCTGAGATTGCAAAACCAGAAAGGAACAGATGCCACCTGGCTCTGCATGTACTCACTTTCCTTTCTTCTGTTTCTAGGCAGCAGTAGAAGCTGTGGTTTGTGTTGTGCTTAAAACTGTGGGGTTCATATCTTTAAAGCTGAAAGACATAGCAGAACTCATATAGTTTGATCTTTAAAAAATGCTGAAACTGATATCTAAAAATGTTTGCTTAAAAATTGCATAGCAATTTAGCTTAGCAAACTCTAGCTTAGCAAAGTGTTTCCTTAGAAAGCTGAAGGAGGAAGTAAGGTGGTATTTGGTGAGTCTAGAGTTCGGGTTTTCCAAGTTGAGAAAGCTCTAAAGATCTATTGGATAATATGTATTAAAAGATTATTAAACAGAATTTGGAAAGAAATTAACACAGTGATTTGTTGTTGTTGTTTACAGTAAATTTTCTGTTATTTTATCTGACTACAACAACTACAAGAAAAAAACCTTGAGAATATGGCAACTTCTGTTATAAGAAGAGGTCATCAAGTGCTGGTGAAGTGTGACCAGAATGGCTAAGATCAAAAACTCTAGTGAAAACGCATGCTGGAGAGGTTGTGGAGAAAGAGGAACCCTCCTCCATTGCTGGTGGGAATGCAAACTTGTACAACCACTCTGGAAATCAATTTGGCGCTTTCTTAGACAATTAGGAATAGTGATTCCTCAAGACCCAGCTATACCACTCTTAGGCATATATCCAAAAGATGCTCAAGTACACAACAAGGACATTTGTTCAACTATGTTCGTGACTGCTTTATTTTTAATAGCCAGAACCTGGAAACAACCCAGATGTCCCTCAGTTGAGGAATGGATACAGAAATTGTGGTGCTTTTACACAATGGAATACTACTCAGCAATTAAAAAGGAGGAAATCATGAAATTCGCAGGCAAATGGTGGGACCTGGAAACGATCATCCTGAGTGAGGTATCCCAAAAGCAGAAAGAAACATATGGTATATACTCACTTATATAG
>CM053767.1:26455133-26471427 GCA_028658305.1 Pachyuromys duprasi | reverse complement strand
TCGTACTGTTCTAGTAAGCTTTTCAGTAGAATAAACACTTAGAAATTGCACCTGTCTAACCTGTCTCTTTCACCTTGCCTGTTGCTTGTTCTCACTAGAAGGTAGCACTATGGCTCCAGTATCATATGAGAGACAACTTTTAGGTAACTAGGCTACAACAGTGTCTGAGATATGGTCTCTGTTCATATGGAATCCACAGTCTACCCAGTTAACTAAGCAATTAGGAAACAATCAAAGTATGTTGCAGACAACAAGTGAAACATTTGGATGATGGGGGTTAGCCATGGGATAGAGTACTCCAAGGTGAAGGATGAAATATGCAAACAAGTATATATATATATAACAATATATATATATATATATTGTTATATATATATAAAGGCCACAAACCAATAGCTACGTAGTTGTAGTTCAAAATCTTTGGTGTTTATTCATATGGTGACAGAGACTAGCATGCTTTCAGACATAAGGAATAAAGTTCACTTGTCTTAGAGACTGTATTAAGAACTTCAGGGTGACAGAATCTGGAAACAACCCAGATGTCCCTTAACTGAGGAATGGATACAGAAACTGTGACACATTTACACAATGGAATACTACTCAGCAATTAAAAACAAGGAAATCATGAAATTTGCAGGCAAATTGTGGTGGGAACTAGAAAAGATCATCCTGAATGAGGCATCTCAGAAGCAGAAAGACACACATGGTATATACTCACTTATTAGTAGATATTAGACATACAATATAGGATAATCATGTTAAAATCTGTACACCTAAAGAAGCTAAGCAAGAAAGAGGATGCTGGGCAATATGATCAATCCTCACTCAGAAAGACAAACGAGATGGACATCAGAAGAGGGTGGAAACAGGGAACAGGACAGGAGCCTACCACGGAGGGCCTCTGAAAAACTCTACCCAGGGTATCAAAGCAGATGCTGAGACTCATATCCAAACTTTGGGCAGAATGCAGGGAATCTTATGAAAGAAGGGGGAGATAAAAGACCTGGAGAGAACAGATGCTCCTCAAGAAGAGCAACAGAACCAAAAAATCTGGGCACAAGGGTCTTTTCTGAGACTGAAACTCCAACCTAGGACCATGCATGGTCATTACTTAGAACTCCTGCACAGATGTAACCCATGGCAGCCCAGTGTCCAAGAAGGTTCCCTAGTAATGGGAACAGGGACTGTCTCTGACATGAACTCAGTGGCTGGTTCTTTGGTCACCTCCCCCCCGAGGGGGGAGCAGCCTTACCAGGCCACAGAGGAAGACACTGCAGCCAGTTCTGATGAGACCTGATAGGCTAGGGTCAGATGGAAGGGGAGGAGGACCTCCCCTATCAGTGGACTGGGGAAGGGGCAAGGGAGGAGAAGAGGGAGGGAGGGTGGATTTAAGAGGGGAATAGGGAGGGGGCTACAGCTGGGATACAAAGTGAATAAACTGTAATAAATAAAAAGTGATTGATAATAATGCAAAATAAAAAGAGAGAAAAAAAGAATTTCAGGGTGAAATCAGGTTGTTTAGAAGCCATTTCTCCCCAAATAACAGAGAAAACATGAAATCAAGAAGCAAGTGGGGATGCACCATGAAGACTTTTCCATTGGAAGAATTAGGAAGAAATGCTAGCAATAGGTGCTGGGCTCATAGGATCCTTGAATTTAGGGGTATGTGCTGTCAGCTCTCTGAGTTATACTAACATCGTTTTGTATAGCTTTGCTTATTTGGGTCGTACTGGATTAGTTTCTTTTCTCTCTACCGTAACGAAATGTCCTCCAAAAGCAACTTAAAAGAGAAGAGGATTATTTTGGTTTATGATTTTGGAGTCCAGGGTCATGGCTGGGAAGGAAGGTGCGGCAGTGAGGGTACAGCAGTGAGCGGGGCTTCAGTTGTGGTGGGTAGGAGCGTGGGGTCTGCAGTCTGGAAGCAGGCAGAGAGAGGAATGCAGTTGCTAGGCCAGCTTTCTTCCCTCGCTCGTTCCCTCTTTTTATTCAACCCAAGTCTCTAACACGTAGGTTATGGCAGCCACACCGGCCGTATTCAGGGTGAGTCTTTCTTTCTCTGTCTTGAATGGGAACACACAAATATTCTAAATCCCATGAAACTAACAATGGAGATTAATCACCACAAGTTTCTGTTTTTCCCTTTTATGTCAGTAAAACTAATAAACATGGTATTTCTGTGATAGAAGCGGGCGTGCTGCTTCCGGGCCCCTGACACTGTTATTTTCTAGTTCATAATTCAAGCTTCTAAATTGTATGTCTATCAGAAATCACAGTTCATAGAAGATGAGTATTCAGGAAGCCAAAAGGGTTAGTTTTAGGATAAAAGGGTGAGGAATGTCTTCAGAATAACACACTCAAATTGTAAATTTGTTTTTGCTCCTGAAGATGTTGAGAATTGATTTGCTGGTGACAGGCAATGCAGTGAGTGGATAAAGATTCAGAAGAGTGACGTAAACAAAGAAAATCCTTGGACACTATTGTCTCCAAATGAGGAGTGGTCATGTTGGGAGTGAATGGGTGGCTCACTTCAGCTACATAAAAGCCCAAATCCACTCTCATTAGAAAATCTGCTGAGGGACCAGACTTCACAGGACTCCACAGCACTAAGTAACTGTGCAGAATACTGAGCGGTCCCCTGCTGAGCTCAATCAGTACAAACACCTGTTAGCTTCCAGAAATAAATTTCACCCCAAAGGAGACCCTCTAAGAGGTGGGGTGTGACTTTACAGATGGGAAATGTGTTTTTCTTCATCTCCTGACAAGCCAATGTTCTCCTCTCAAAACCCAAGCTTCAGATAAGTGTTTGCTGGGCATGCTTGCTGTAAAATGCAGATTCCTGACGCTTCTCTCAAAGAAGACTTTTAAGTATGTTCTAAGTGAATTTTTTAATCATTGAGGTCTCAATTTCTTTTTTAAAAATTTAAGTAAAATACAATCACATCATTTTCTACTTCTCCCTCCATTCCTCCATGTCTGCCCTTGGACCCTACCATAGCTTCCTTTTATTTTAGCTATTGTTGTTATGTATGTGTGTACATTTAAAAAAACAAACAAGTACAGACATATATTAATGCTGAATCCATTCAGTGTTGCTTGCATATGTGTTTCTAGGGCAAGGCACTTGGTATTTACTAACAAACCAGGAGGATCATGTCCTCAGTAGAGAGATTTTCCTGGTCTCATTAATGTTTACTTGCACGTAGCTATGTACCTAGTAATGAGGCCCTGTAATCAAACATGACTAGCATAAAGTCAATGAAATGAGATTTTTAATGTTAGTCTGCTATACTCATAGATTGGTGTCTAGCCCAGTTGTCATGGAAGAAGTGTCATCCAGCAACTGGTGGGAACAAATGCAGAGACCCACAGCCAAACACTAGATGGAGTTTGGAGAGCCCCGTGGGAGAGGAGGAAGAAGGATTATAGGACCCAGAAGAGTGAGTCAAGGACCCCATGAGATCACAGCCCCAGAATCAACTAAGCAGGGCTCTCAGAGTCTGAAGCAACAAGGACCCTGTACGGGTTTGCAATAGGACCTGATGATTCTGTTTACTTGGTGTGTTTTTGGGACTCCCAAAAGTGGCAGTAGGTGTGTGTGTGGGGGGGGGCATATCTAACTCTTTTGCCTACACTTGGGATCCTTAGCCTCCTACTGAGTTGCCTCATCCAACCTTGGTTTGAGGGTTTATGGCCAGTCTTGCAACTTGTTCAGCCATGCTTGGTGGATATCCCCGGGAGGCCTGCTCTCTCTTTTGAAGGGAAGCTGAGGAGGAGTGGATCCAGGGGAAGGGTAGGGCTGGGCAGAATGGGGAGGGAGGGGAAACTGCCGTCGGGATGTAATGTAAGAGAAGAATCAAAAAATAAAAATAAAAATAAAAATAAAGCAATTTCCACATACTTTCATTACCTTTGGCATTTCTCACTGTAGAAGCTTCCACATAAGACCACTATGTATATATTATATATAACCTTGTTTTCTGTCAAATGGGACTTCCAGTCATCTGTTTGGGACGGTCAGGCATGCCACCGAACCCACGCTTTCTGCCTCCGGCCTTGGGTTTGCTGTCTTCTTACCGTCATGCCCGCTCACCACCTTGCTCTCCCGGAGCCTTCGTACTTACTGTTTGGTCTTTCCCAGCTTTTTAGGCACATGAATACTCTCCTAATTCAGTGTGGATAAAACGCCATCGTTTTCATAGAAGCCTTTTTCGTCTGTCCTTCCAATATAGTCCATTTTTATGCCTTTATCTCCACTTATTTAACTTGAATGCTTTTGCTAAACTCAGATTAGAGAGTCTTCTTGCCTGAACTGATTAGCACACTTTTAAAAACTGCAGGTGCTGACGTTGCTTCGGGCTCAGAGATCTCTCCTGGAGATGGCAGGATGCTAGAGTGGTTTAACTTACTTAAGTCTCTGGTATACTTATGTTAAATTTCATACCTACCATCTGGTGCCTACAACATCACTCAATATTTTTTGCTCAATTTTCTCGCTGGAAAAATACTTAATCTACTTAACAGGTTTATGGCACACTGATAATTCATGGTAAATGCTACTATTCATATTATTAGTATTGTTATTAAAATATTATATTCCATTTCTGCTTTCTGCCCCTGAACTTGGCTGCTGCTATCAGACTTAGTTACCTCATGTCCCCAATCCACGCTGCTCTCTTCCACCCAGGCTCTTCAAGTGACAACATTTTGTCACTAGCAGTTTGGAAAGGAAATCTAATGTTGCCTCATTAAACACAGAGATTAATCTTATTAGAGACTGGTGACTATTCTATCCACATCGGCAGTTTTATAGTGAAATGTTGTAGAAATTAACCAGCTCTAATAATGTCTACAGGTTGTAAGAATCTGAGCTGTGACTCAAATTAATTTTAATTTCATCATCTTTGTACCTTATCTTCTTCATTATACTTTCATGTGTCTTTAATATCATCAACACCGAGCACACTGCCCCCGATAGTAACTGTTACAATTACTCCATAAGCCTATAAAGAATTTTCTGAGCACACTGAGCCACATAAAACAGTGTTGCTCTTCAAAAGAAAAGAAAAACAGGAATTTGAAAAAAAAAAGTCTGCTTCTGTAAAAGAAGCCATGGTAAAAATAAGGAAGCAGGAAAGAGAGATCAACATTATATGAATTTATAAAATTATTCAGGCACTATTGATACAAAACACTGGGCGTTTCACCCTCAAGAAACTGACCTTTAAAATGAAATATTTTAATTTTTAACTTCCTGTATGTGTTTGTTTATGTGTACGTACATGTACGTGCATATGGATTGTGAATGTGTGTACATGTGTTTGCATGTGGGTGTGTGTGCATGTTTGTATGCATGTGTTTGTGTGTGTGCATGTCTATGCATGTCCATGTGTATGTGTGTGTGTTTGTGTGTGTGAGTGACGGTGCCAGTGGTATCCAGAAGAAGGCCCTAGATGCTCTGGAGCTGGAGGTGCAAGGATTTGTGAGCTGCCTGATGTGGTGATGACCAGAAAACTCGGGTCTCCTGCGGAACTGTGGGCAATCTCTACTGCTGAGCCGTTTCTTCACCCTGGTATTAACTCTTTTAAATAATCATATTTTTATATCTAACATAAAAAGTGATTACAAATCCACATTTTTAGCCTTTTCTTTTAAAAGCTTTTTAGGGTGTACTTAACTTTCCTCAAATGTTTTTCTCTTATGCAAGCAAGTTAGAAGTTTAAAAAATTTAAATACTATCACTATATAAAAATGAGATGCAGTAGCTATATTCTGACACTGACTATGTCCATATGCATTACCATATTTACTAGGATTTTATGAAAAATTATTTTCTTTGAAACTAATAAGAAGTAAATGCCAACCACGCATTTCCCACAAGTTCAGAGAGATGGAATTCATTTTGCATTGTGAGAATATCTCGAATTCTTTCAGCCACATCTGAGGATAGTTGCCTCCAGGTAAACTACTGCTTGCCTGGCTTGGTTTTTCCAGTAGTTCTCATAATCAAGCCACAGGTGTATTTTTATGGAAGTATATACTTTGCTAGGAGAAAAAAAAAGATAGCTAAAATGCATTTAAAAGAATTATAATTATCATTGATAAAATAGTGAACACACAGAAACTGCAAACAGCAGACATTAATCACTGTTACAAAATCTCATAAGATGGGAACAGTTAATTTTCTATTTTTGTGCCAATAAAACCTGTAGCGTAGGCTTTCACTTCTGAAATGACAGCGGCAGGAACGACGTGCCCTGAGTGAGCCAACGGTTCCCTTCCCTTCATTGCTCTATTGTTCATGTAAAAGACCAAGAAACACCTTTTCCATCATTCTTCAGTTACTGCACAACTGATTATCCCTTTGAATATCAGTTGTCTGTTGCCACAATAATGCTATAAACAGAGCTCTCCATGACTTATAAATACCTTATAAATCCCTTATCACTTTACTAGATTTTGTTGCTGAGTATGGTTGTTGTTGGTCTTGTGTTCTTCAGTAGAATATTGGTATTCTGGATTCATCTGAGAGAACTGAGCCTTATTCTGTATTGTTTATCTTCAGCAAACTGATAGAGGTATGACTTCATGATGATTCAGAAGAAAGAAGAAAAATGAAAATAAGCAAATATTTTATTCCAGCTTTTGCTTCTGTAGCATTTCTTAAGTTATACATTGAATTTGGTATGAAGAAGTGTGGCAGAAAATCCTGCCCACAAGTTGGCAAGGACCCATGGCCACCAACATGAAAAATTCACTTTATTCTGAAGAACTTTAAAAAAAATCCTGGGTTATGATATCATCAGAAAACTCCTTAATCTATAGAACTTCTTAGGTGACTGAACTTAATGAAAGTTATATGTTTATTAATCACATTCTCTAGCTACTAAAACCAAACATCAAATCAATAAGTATGTGTGAGAATAAAAATATATGAAATTTGAAAATTAAAAAATAAACTTTCGGTTATTTGAAGTCATAAGAGATTATGTATATTTTGAGTCAAACAAAAATAAACCCCTCAAATATCAAGATTTGTGAAATGTAGCCAAAATGACACTTAAATGAAAATTCATAAGATTTAAAGAATTAAACTAGAAGAGAAGTTAATGATTTAATTTTTAATATTGAGAAACTACAAAGAAGAGAGCTAGTTATACATGCAACAAGAGGAAGTAAAAAGATGATGAAATTAAAAATAATAGATAAAATTAATAAAGACATTATTTGTACATTTGATAAAATTAACATTATTAGCCTCTACCTAGAAAAAATAGTCAATATCAGAAATTTGTTACAAATGTAATTTCTTCAATTAAATATTTTAAAATTGAGTCCATAAATTATATAAATATTATAATGTTTTACTTAAATAATATTTAACATAAAGATGCAAATTTGGTTTAAAACATAAACATCTATACAATGTGTTTCATTAAATCAATTTATCAAACAGTCACCTATGACAAACCTCCATGTCCGTTCACCACAGTACCAGTAAAATGACAAAAAAGCTAGAAAATACACAACTGACTAAATTGCCTCTCTGCAAAACTAGGGAAAGTTAATGTAGTATTTTGCTAATGCCACCTTGTAACCCAAATAGTATTATGATGAGAAAGGATTATTCCAGTTTGATGAAATTTATTCTTCCAAGATGCTAATACTTCCCTAAAATAATTAAAACTTCCATTTTTTCATTACAATTCACCAGTCTATTTCTTTTAACTGATAAAATTCATCCTGAAGCTGCTTTTCTTACGAGCATGTGGTAGAAGCAAAGGTAATACGATTAATCTGCTTTGTAAAGCATGTAGTAGAGACTGTGGAGATGGCCCACTTGATAAATTTGTTTATTGTGCAGAATGGGCATGAGTTCAGAGCTCCATTACCCACTTGAGAACTAGATACTAGGTCATGCATCTACAACCCCAGGGCTGGGGAGGGAGGGCAGAGATGGTAGAGTCTTGGAGTTCACTGGCTATCCAGATTACCTGAGCGGGTGAGTTCAAGTTTTATTGAGAGACCCTGTCTCAAAAAAATAAAATGCAGAACTTTGAGGAGGATACCTTCATATATATATGAATGCCCACCTGCATGAATTTACACACACTCCACACACGGCTACATGACCAAGTAACTTATAACAAAAGATTACTCACTGAACATCTATCTTACATCTAAAGCCATCAATAACAGAGCAAAGTACTGCCCAAACAAGATTACTCATTTAATTAACACTTAATCACTTTTCCTTTTATACTATATGTATAAAATATTTTAATATATTGGATTAGAGATAATCAAGATCAGTTTGTATCTGATATTATTTGATGAAGGTATTTACCCATCTCATCTCTTTGTTGTTGTTGTTTTTTAAGGAATGCAATCAGAATAAAGCACATCAAACTGACAATAGAGCTATAAACTCTACACCAGCACTCAAGGAGGCAAAGGCAGGTGGATCTCTGTGAGTTGGAGGCCAGCCTGGTTTACGGCCTGAGTCCAGGACAGCCAAGGCTACACAAATAAACCATGTCTCCAAAATCAACCAACCAACCAACCAAACAAACAAACAACCAAACAGACAGAAAGCTATAAAATGGCAGGAAATATCATCCTTCAAAACCCAGTTTAAGGGGCAGGAAACATAGCTCAGTGATCAAGAACACTTGCGGCTCTTGCAGAGGACCTGCATTTGGTTCCCCACAATCACAGGATACCTCACAAGTATCTTTAACTGTAATTCTAGGGGACCTAGCACCCTCTTCTGGCCTCTGTGGCCACCAAAACACACAGGTGATGCACATATGTACACGCATGCAAAACACTCATGCATATAAAATAAAAACAAATCTCAAAAATTAATAACCTCTCTTGAAAAGTCAGTATCAAGGTCCTTTAACTTTTCAACTTATTTTTTGAGGCAAGGTCTTACACTGTCATCTAAGCTGAGCTGAAACTCACTATGTAGTTTCAGAATTATAGCAATCCTCCAGCCTCAGTCTCTTTACTGCTGTGATTACAGTTGTTAGCCACTATGTCTGGTTCACAGATTAGTTTTAAATTATAAAACATTTAAAAGTAGAAGATGAAGTATATAGAGATAAGTAAAATATGAACGAAAGCAGAAACGCTACTAATTTAAATGTGAAAGTAAAAGGTTTAGGTTCAAGTTTACCTTCTCCAGTTTGGGGTTTAAAACATTAACTTCTTTCCAGTGAAATACAGGGCAGAAGTAGATCACAGGAATTTCCCAAATTTTTGTCTGCCTGCTCAAACTGGTCATGAGATGGAAAAGTTGGTAAGCAACAGAATAGGCCAGCATGACTGATTTTCACAACAGTCCAAGATAATAACAGAGAGGGTCTAGCCCAAAATAGATTCCTGCAACCACAGACCCATCTGTAATATATGCAGGTTCTAGTTCTCCCTGTGAAAAATGCTATGTAAACCTTAGGGTTAAAAACTGGGGATTTGCCTCTTCGTAATGTTTTTAAAACTTTCCCCCCAAATATGGAGAATTTTCCTGCCTGCTTATGTAAAAACAAATGTCCTCACCAACTTACTTTCTTTGTTAAAGCACACAATTTTAACAAGAATACTTTGTTGCAGTATCTTTGATCCCACTGTGAACCCCAAAATAGCGAACTGTAAAACTCTGTTTCTTTGGTGTAGTTGAGCCCTATCACACACCTTTAATCTGAGAATTTTCTGTTTATCGTAAACAGATGATTATGGTATAGTTCAGCCAGCCCTAGCACATACCTTTAATCCAAGAGCTTTCTGTACATAGGATTTAATAAAGTTAACCCTAGGTCAAGAGGTGGAGCAAGAAATAAGCTGACGGAATAAAGAGTAAGAGGGACTTTGAACTGAGTGGTATTTAAGACACTGTAGAGGTGAGAGTTTTTAGCTCAAGCACTGACTTCAGCTTAGGCTTCAGCGTCTCAGCTCCCTGGCTTTTTCATCTTTGAGGTAGTTAGCCTTTGGCCTGAGGTTTTTTTGTTGTGGTGGTGATAGTTTGTTTTGTTTTTTGGCCTTTTGCTCCTGGGCTATCAGCTGAACTAGTGAGCCTTTTGGATTTTTTCTGTCCAGACCTGAGCTGAGAAGGAAGGTTAGCTGGGTACTTTCTCTGCCTCTCTGAGCTAGCAGGTTTTCACCCCAGCTTCTGGCTCCTGTGTCTTTATTAGTAAAATAGAATGGTTGTAATTTTTATTCTTGTCAATAACAACAATAATTACTAAATATATTCTTTAATTGGTGTACTTCTTTGACACTGACAGTTCTCCCTCCATTTAATTATTTTCAGCATTTTGAAATAAAATCATTCTCTGATAGGGAGATTGCCAAGTAAGAGGATAGTTCTTCAATAAAAATTCTTCAGGGTGAACTCTGTCAACTGTTAGCATGCAGAACATCTGTCATAAGTTGGTTGTCCTATGAGTACAGATGTGGAGTCCCTAACACAGTGGAACAACAGAAACAGATGTTTTTCAGGGAGCTTGCTAATAACATATCTCCTAAACCATACCAGCCTTTAGATATTTTCTGTGGAATGGCTGAAGGACAATGACTGAAAAATGTACTGGCAAGTTCTTTGTGTTTTCTAAATTGAATTATAGCATAATAATTTAATTTGCTGTTTCCCATGTGCAAGCTAAAATTTCAATATAACAAACAGACCTAAAGAATTCTCAAACATCTGACAAGAGTATGTTCAAGAACAAATGAATAAGAAAAAAAAATAAAAACAGAAAAAGAAAAATTACATCTTAAAAATAAGATGAAGGGAATATAACACGGTCAGAGATGGATTAAAATGTAGCAATACTAAAGTTGTTGATTAATTAATCTACTAACACATTCTGTTAATTGCCTACCAAGTGTTTTCACATCATTCAGAGTCAAGACTAAGTTATTTTAACATACATTGGTATTGTTGCATATTTAAGTTCTGAGTCACAAAGACAGCAATAGACAGCCTATGAAGAATCTGGAAAAACTATCAACAGAGAACATGGGTGTGTTTGAACATATATTTTATCAGTTCATTTAGCTACAGCACATATTCAGGGCAAACATCTGTTTCTGAGTTGTGCTATCCCATGATAGCCTTATTAAGGGTTTTACTAATTTTATCATTGTAAAGTTTGTGATTAGCTATGATAAGTATATAATTTTACTTTTTAATTTACTCTTTTGACATGTGTTACTGACATTAGATATATTGCTTACTTCTAGTTCAATTTGACACCGCTTACTTTGGTTTGGGGGAAGAATTAAATTCAAGCTTTGAATATTTCATATGTGGATTGTGAAGTACACAACAGAACTAAAGAAAACCCCCAGCACAGTTCTATGATGTTATAGGACCCAGGAAACAAAAGCTAACTGTAATGTATTGGCTCGAAAACATGGAGATGACTTTTATTTATATCAAACATGAGTTATAATAAATCAGTTATAGTATTACCATGTTCTGAAATGTAAAGATGAAATATGTCATGGTTGGAGCTGAGCTACTAAAGTGAGGCACAGGGATATGGAGGTCATAGACATGAAGTGTAGGTACCAGTCAGAACAGACAAAGAGGCCGACTGAATAATGGCATGTGGACTGGGTGATGGGAGGTGGCAGTTAGAACAGGCTGCATCAGCCGTGAGTGTCAGGCTCAGCCGTGGCCCCCGGGATACTTAGGAGTTCTCTGTCTGTTGGTCCCTTGATGCCAACATTAGACAACAGGCCAGTGAGGCCAACATCATCGCGCTGTCATCTGACCTCTGTACGTTGCCCCGCTGTGAGGGTGCTGCCCCCTGCCTCGGACTGTTGTGTGCGATAAGTTCTTAGGCCTGATTTTTCTGGATGTGTTTTTGATGTGGTCATCTGGACATGTGATCCCAGTGTCCGTTAGGAAGTTTACAGCAAGAGCCTCTTCACTCTAAGGAACAAATGCTCTTTCAGTCTGTGTCTTATGGTTGAGGCTACACAGGTGGCAGGTTTGCGTGTCCAAGGAGGGCCAGGGTATCCTGCCTGCATTCACCCTCAAAATGGAGCCAAGCGCTGTTGTAAATGGTGTCATCCAGAGAGAGGTACGAGCTGAAGAACCACTGTTTTATACAATACGGAGGAAATGGAGCAGGACACAGCCTGATTTAACAAGAAATTGGAGTCAGTCGGTTTTCTCACTCATCATTTCCCCTTTCCCAACCAAGGTTCAGCATCAGATACTTACTGTCAATTTCAAGCTGTAAATTGTTCATGCATCTTCAGAGTTCATACATTCCGAAAATCTGAAACTTTGTCTAGGGCACGAATTTTATGTTAAAATCTGTTTTGTGATGTTGGCCAATGACACAGTCCTTACAGCTTAATAAGTAAATGATTCCAGTAACCAAATGTTGGTATTTCATAATACAGTTATCATCAGCTAAGAAATCTGACCAGGTACAGTCAGGATTTCTAGCATTATTAAACATTGTAACAATTTTATATTGAAATTAATTCATATTTTATGTTAATTATTGATGAGAAATGGAAATTGGAATATCAAAGGTGCACAGTTTAATGAAATGTAGGCTATTTCTGAAATTAGAAATCTCTGTTTCAGTGCTTATTTTCATAAAGTATGAATAAAAGAAGATCTTCTATGTAAATGGAGAATGTTGAATAAGTACCCAAACAACAAAGAAGTTAGTGGACTTAGAAAGAGAGCTATTTGTTCATTGACTAAATGTAAATACTGTTGAATATAGAGATCTTTCTGACTGTCTCTAAGGTCACCCTTTAATAGATGGGTTTGCTGTATACCTTAATTTTCAATTTTCATATGTTACTTGAGAAAATATTTAGCACATTCAAAACATTGCACTCTGTCTTTAGAGAGTCATCTTGATTGAAGAATGTGCCAGCTTCCCTGCTAGCACCAGTTTAGCAAGAGTCTGCCACAAGCCTCTTTAATTCACAGAACTGTTACAGCCAGGCATGACATTGTATCTCTCCTGGAGCCAGAGACCTGAGGATTGCAACAAGTCTAGCCTGGTCCATATAATGAACTCCAGGCTAGACAAGACTACAGAGTAAGACCCTGTCTCAAAAAGCAAAAGAACAAAACAACACAACCAGTTAGAGTTCCTGTCTTTCTCCTTTATTAATTACCTCAAATAAACATGAAATTTAAGAGCAAACACTTAACTGTTTTGAAATAGTGTGAATAGCTTACCTCATTTTATTATAAATAATAGAAACTTGCTATCAGAGACACAAAAAACCTCGGTATTATAAGAATGTACAGGAAAGGAGGCCAGCAGCCACAGGTCTCAGGAGAATGAGACAGATTGTATGTGTGGTGGTTTGAATAGGTTTGGCCTCCATAGACTTATGCATTTAAATGCTTGGCCCACAGGGAATGGCACTATCAGGAGGTGTGGCCTTATTGGAATGTGTGTGGCCTTGTTGGAAGAAGTAAGTCACTGTGTAGGCGTGGCTTTGAGGTCTCCAAATGCTCAGACTCCTTCTAGTGCTCTAGCATCTCCCAGTGCAGAACATAGTCTCCTCCTGGCTGCCTTCAGAAGACAGTCCTCATCTGTTGCCTTTGGATCAAAATGTAGAACTCCATGACTCTTGTTACTATGTGTCTCAGCTACAGTCTCCCTCTTACCCTCCCAGGAGCCTATCTTGTTGTAAATCTCCAGCTTGTCACAGAGAAGTCTCTGCCCAAGCCCTCTGTCCTCTCACCCCAACTCTCTCCAGGTCTGATATCAACCCTCATTTTTCTTCCTGCTCCCTCTCTTACCTTTAGTCACTTCCACTGGCTATTCTATTTCTACTTCTGAGTGGGAGTTGAGCATCCTCCCTTGGGTCCTCCTTGTTATTTATCTTTTTTTGGGTCTGTGAGTTGTAATGTGAGTCTTATCATATTGTTAATATCCACATATAAGTGAGGATATACCCTACATGTCTTTCTGCTTCTGGGATACCTCGCTCAGGATGATCATTTCTAGTTCCATTCATTTCCCTGCAAATTTCATGATTTCCTCGTTTTTAATGCTGAGTAGTATTCCATTGCGTAAATGTAGCACAATTTCTTTATCCAATCTTCGGTTGAGGGACATCTAGGTTGTTTTTGTATTCTGGTTATTATGAATAGACATGCTATAAACATAGTTGAGCAAGTGTCCTTGCTTTATGTAGAGCATCTTTTTGGGTGTACACCCAGGAGTGCTATAGCTGGATCTTGAGGTAGAGCTATTCCTAATTTTCTGACATAGTGCTACATTGATTTCCAGAATGGTTGTACAAGTTTTCACTCCCACCAACAATGGAGGAGTATTTCTTTTTCTCCACATCCTCACCAGCATGTGCTGTCACTTGTGTTTTTGATCTTAGCCATTCTGATGGGTGTGAGATGGAATCTCAGAGCTGTTTTGATTTGCATCTCCCTGATGATTAGGAATGTTGCGCAGGACAGTGGTCATGAAGACTAAAGAGGCTGTTCTCTAACCAGATATGACTCCTAGTGGAGGGAGGAGAATGCAAATCACGCATAAAAATGTTGACCCAAAATTTACCCTACCTAAAAGATGTACAGTGATGAAAGTAGAAAGTAGAGCAGAGATTGAGGGAATGTCCAACCAATGACTGGCCCAACCTGAGACTCACCCCAAGGGAGACTGTCAACCCTTGATATGCTTAATAACACTCTGCTGTACTTATACAGAAAGGGGCCTAGTATAGCTACCCTCTGAGGTGTTCCAACCAGAAGCTGATGGAAACAGACTCAGAGACCCACAACTAATCATTGGGTGGAACACAGGGAGCCTTGTGGAAGAGTGAGGGGCAGAATAGAAAAATTCAAAGGAGACAGGTTATCCAAAAGCAGACCAATGGAGCCAACTAACAAGAGTCCAGGGGGGCCTATGGAGACTGAAGCACTAATCAAGGACCATGCATGGAATAGACCTAGTTCCCCGATACAGATGTAGCAGAGGGGCAGCTTGGTTCTCATACGGTTCCCTAGTAAGGGAAATGGGAGCTGAATCTGACATGGAATCTGTTGCCGGCATTATAATTAATTTCCCTTGGCAAGACTGCCTTGATGGACCACAGGGGAAGAAGACTTGCTCAGTCCTGATGCAGCTTGATGTGCTGGGGTGGGTGGTAGGGGCTCTCCCTTTCTCTGAGGAGTAGGAAAAGGGGGATTGAAAAAACAGGTAGGGAGGGTGGGACTGGCAGGAGAGGAAGGAGGGGGCTACTCCTGGGATGTAAAATGAATAAACTTAAAATTTAAAAAAAGATGTGGAAATCGAGGCTCTTCTAGCACCGTGTCTGCCTGCATCTTGCCATCCTCCCCACCACGATGATAATGGACTAAACCTCTGAAACTGTAAACCAGCCGCCATTAAATATTGTCCTTTATAAGAGTTGCTTTGGTCATGGTGTCTCTTTACAGCAATAGAAATCATAAGACAGTATGTGTCCAAGAGAGCAGTACAAAGGTGCCAGTTATGAATATGCTTAAGACTTCAGCCCAGCAGCCAGGTTATAGCAATTCATGGTATTCTTGGACAAAGCCTGAGTAGCATTCAACGGACATATTGATCTGTTCTACTAGCCTCATCCGGGCTAACTAAGTGTGGCTAGATGGGGGAGAGCTGGCCTAAAGCTCCCAGAACAGCTCACTCACATGGCTGGTGGTGGTGGTAGTAGTAAGTGTGAGCGCATGTGAGTGTGTTTGCTTGTGTGTGCATCTGTGAAGAAACAGGTATGCATATCTTTGTGTATGTATTTGAGTGGGTGTGTGAGACTGAAACACTGGGCTCTCATCTGGGCACCTCTAAACAATCTGAATGTGACCTCAGAGCCTCCTTCCACTGTTGTGGAAACATGAGAATAGTTTCACTTCTTACCTTTTGTTTCATAATTTGGAGAAGAGATGTTTCATCCAGCAGAAAAGAGTCTTCAGTCACTTATGACTTTCCTTCAGATGTAGCACTGCATTGCTTTCAATGTTCTGTAGAGTGCTTGAAACAACCACTAGTCAAACCAGACTTTAGGGAATGTCCAAGTCCCTATGTCTTGACAAAAATTTCAGTGAGCATGTACCAGGTTTTAAAACTGGCCTGCTGCGAAACTGAAAGAATCCTACAGACCATATGGAAAACACACGAGCAGGTTGCTGTTGAGCACTTCCTCACATCTGGTTTGGTTATGAGGAAAGACAAATTGGAGCTGAATAAGAAAAAGCTGATAATCCATTTTGCAAAAGAGAGAGAGATAAATGTGAAAACAAAACCAA
>CM053767.1:26378780-26455033 GCA_028658305.1 Pachyuromys duprasi | reverse complement strand
ATTACTTCTCGCCCTCTGTCAGAGGCTTGATCGCGAGTCTTAATATCTGCTCTGATACATCGCTACATTGACCTCCCCAGAGGACCTGTTTGGCATGCTCCTGTCCTGTTGCTTGTTTTCTCCTCCACTCAATGTCCATCCCATTTGTTCATTCAAACAAGCATTGATCATATCCACCTGGGTCCTCCTTCCTGTATATCCTCTCTAGGTGTGTAGATTTCCTCTTGACCTTCCTATCCTATAGGTCTGTATAAGTGAGTATATACCATATGTTTCTTTCTGTTTTTGGGACAGAATATGGTTTCTAAAGAAAAAAATCGATAGGAAAATAAATAGGAGATAAGAAAAAAATAACTTTTTACAAGTGGCTGATGTTGATTTAGAAGAGAAAGCTCGAGAATATAGCTCATGGAGGAGGCCCTGTGTTTAATCCTCAGTTCTGTGAAACAAAAAGGGAAACCAGAAAAGTGTGACTAACCATATGGCTATGACATGATATTTTAAGGCAACAAAAGAGGAACTTCAAAATGGCAAGAAAAAGAGAGACTGGAGATCAGGAAGATATTGTGAGACCATGTGTGGGTCAATGTACAGCTGTGGAGCTAAGAACAGGCTCACAGTGCAGCTGTGAGACCAAGAATAGCTCACTGTACAATTGTGAAGCTAAGAACAGGCTCACTGTACAGTCCTGAGACCAGGCACAGCCTCACTACCCCGCTTAACAAGACTCATTAAAACAAGTGAAAGAGAAGAGGAAATGATCGCAGAAAACATCATCCCTATCCTCCCTAAGAAAGAAGGCACAGACAACCCAGGGAGAGGTGTGAAGGCTTGGAGTTAAGTAATGTGAACCAAAAGGAAATGAAGCCACTTTTGTGGATTTCACTGAAATCATAACTACAGACTACAGGTCAAAGAAAAAAAAAGAAAAAAGAAAACAAAGTGCTCATAATCTGATTCCTAAAAATGGTAAGGAAGTCAACTGAACAGAAAAAATATATATTCAAATATACAGTTGGTTGCTGTTGTAGAACAGTTCGTTGTTCAGTTTTTAAATAGCTAAACATTATAAGTTATCCTGGTAACTCTTATATTATTTTACTTTTTCCAAATAACATAATTCCAGTGCCTTTTTAAAAAGGTTGAGGAAAGGCAATGGGGCAGGGATAGAGAACATGCATTCCTTAAAAAAAGTAAAGCTTGTATAAACTATACCATTGTCCTAAATTAAATACACAGGTAGTGATTTAGATGGTGTGAAGTTACTTAGATTGCTTTGATTTCTAAATTTGTATCAACTGAGCATGATAGCATTTTTCATGACTGGAGTAATTGAGAAAGAGTTGAGTCATCTACTTTGGCACGCAGAAGAAAATACGATATAAGAGACAAAGTCCTTCTTAAAGACGTTTCTGAGAGCTTTTAATATGATCTTTCTCGATTAATTCAAGAACATGTTCCAGAAACAGAGATAGAATTCAAATATCTATATCCCATGGAAAATGGTATAATGATTATTGCCAAGGCGTGTTTTAGTATAAAGATTATGTTCTCTATTTAAGCAGGAAAAAAAAAAAACCAACCATATGGTTGGAGTCTGTTTCTTTACAAAAGTATCAACTTAAGAAAGCAGAGCAGTCTCTTAAATACCACCAGAAGAAAATGTATAGGCATAAAGGCAAAATAAATCATCTGGACATACATGAGCTCATGGGTTATAGACTTCACAGTGTTTTTGAAGAAAGTTCTAGAAAACAGTCAACATCTGCAGAAGATGTAATGCCAAACACTGGAAATATTTAACTCTCAGTTTAAGGCAATCATTGCAATGGGAACAAATAATTTAAATGGTTTTAACTTCAAGAAGGTAGATAAGGGACAGCTGCAGAGTTTTGGAAAGGACAGAACCAGAAGCAGGGACATTATGAAATTTCAAAGTCTCTATATTTATAGCAAAAGCTGATCCATGCAGACAAATAAAAACTGTTACTAATGAAATAGATACATTTAAATGTGAAGGATAAATATCTAATATATGAAAATATCTGATGGAAAAAATGGAGAAGAAGAGGAAGGGAAGGAGCAATCTCATCATTTTCTGTAGTGTTAGCAGTAAAGTGTCAACCGCTTTATGATTAAAAAGTAAAAATTAAAACTGTAGTCACTAGAGCAAAACACAAACTTCTAAATTATTAGAGCTTACTCTACGTGTCCCTGTATACAAGCTCAGAAAACAGAGACCACCCTATGAGCTTTGACAACAAAACTAAATCCACGTCTCTCAGAATAAGCATAGGTAGCACTAGTTAAAACAAAATATCTCAGGGGGAGGTGATCAAAGAGCCAGCGGCAAGGTTCATGTCAGAGATGGCCCCTGTTCCCCTTACTAGGGAATCAATCTGGCTCTTTGATCACCTCCCTCTGAGTGTGTGTGTGTTGGGGGTGAGGGCAGACTTACCAGGCCACAGAGGAAGACAATGCAGAAGGGCCAGTCAGATGGAAGGGGAGGAGAACCTCCCCTATCAGTAGACTTGGAGAAGGGCATAGGAGAAAAAGAGGGAGGTGGGGTGGGATTGGGAGGGGATGAGAGAGGGGGCTACAGCTGGGATACAAAGTGAAGAAATTGTAATAAATAAATAAAAATTTTAAAACAGAAAGAGGAAAAGAAAGCAAATCTCATTTGCATGTGGGGTGTAAAACAATCGGCATTCAAATCACTGCTGCTTAAAACCATGCTGTTTAAGCCACTATTGGGAAGAAGTCAGTAACGTGGAAAGATTGAAAATTAAGTAATTGGAGAGACAAATATATAAGTAGAAATGAGAAGTGACTTATAATATTAGAGGAGATTGCATTTAGAGGGAAAGATGTTACGTGTATAAAGATCACTAGACTCAAGCCTCACATCACATGGATATTTAACAGTGTAAATGCTTCTGTATCAAATAGAATTTCACCAGAGAGAAGAATGAGGAGCTGGTTGGAGAAACAGACATGATTGGTGGAAACTGCAATTCACCAATCTTTTTTTTTTTCCTCACTGTTTAGAGATATTTATTCTTCACATTCTCTTTTTTCTCTCCCAAATCAAGGGTCATGTTAAAAAGGGGCTCTGGACAAAAGTGCTCCATGATTCTATGTTGTGCTGTCTCATTCACTGGCTCATATTTATTCAGCCATTCATGCATTCACTAAGCCTTTATTAAGATGTTGCAAAGTTAAAAGAAAAGAAACAAAGAGAATGATATGCCATATCTTTCTCCAGGTTGCCACAATTGAGCAGAATGAGTAGCTAAACTAAATTAGACAGTCTAAGACTACATGTACAGTGTAAAGAGCTAGTAGTAGAGAGGAATTGTTTATTCTTGTTGAAAGTGGAAAATTTTATTTCTTTTAAAAATTTCTGTATTAATTACAGTTTATTCACTTTCTATTCCAGCAGTAGCTTTCTCCCTTATTCCCTCCCAATCCTACCCTCCCTCTCTCATCTCCTCCCATGCTCCTCCCCAAGTCCACTGATAGGGGAGGTCCTCCTCCTCTTTCCTCTGACCCTAGCCTATCAGGTCTCATCAGGACTGGCTGCACTGTCTTCGTCTGAGGTCTGGTAAGGCTGGCCTCCCACCTCAGGGGGAGGTGAAAAAAGAGCCAGCCACTGAGTTCATGTCAGAGACAGTCCTTATTCCCATTACTAGGAAACCTGGTTGGACACTGAGCTGCCATGGGCTACATCTGTTCAGGAGTTCTAGGTTGTCTCCATGAATGGTCCTTGGTTAGAGTATCAGTCTCAGAAAAGATTCCTGGGCCCAGATTTTTTGGTTCTGTTGCTCTTCTTGTGGAGCTCCTATCTCCTCCAGGTCTTTGTATCTCCCCTTTCTTTCATTAGATTTCCTACACTCTGCCCAAAGTTTAGCTATGAGTCTCAGCATCTGCTTTGATACCCTGCTGATAGGCTGGTAGAGTTTTCAGAGGCCTTCTGCTGCAGGCTCCTGTCCTGTTCCCTGTTTTCTCCTTCTTCCAATATTCATCCCATTTGCCTTTCTGAATGAGGATTGACAATCTTACCCAGGGTCCTCCTTCTTGCTTAGCTTCTTTAAGTGTATAGATTTTAGTATGTTTATCCTATACTATATGTCTAATATCCACTTATAAGTGAATATATACCATGTGTGTCTTTCTGTTTCTGGGATACCTCACTCAGGATGACCTTTTCTATTTCCCACCATTTGCCTGCAAATTCCATGATTTCCTTGTTTTTAATTGCTGAGTAGTATTTTATTGTGTACATGTACAGAAGATTTTAAAAAGTGAAATGGTTCTGAAGTTCAGTCTAATTAACACACATTGAAATCAGTGTTCTGAAAATGGAGAAGGCAAGTAATTTACAAGAACATGTAGAACTTTAGTAAAATATAGTTTTCTTTTAAACAAAGCAATACATTAAATGTATATGTATTTGTTTCCCAATTCACAATGCAAAAAAGTAAAATTTAAAAAATTGTAGAGCCAGGGAGATAGCGCAGAGGGTGAAGGTACTTGATATTTGAAGCTAAGAACATGAGCTGGATCCTTGGATCTCACCCATGAATGTGAGAACTGTTTCCCAAAAGTTCCCCTCTGACTTCTACAACCACATACGTACATGCACACACACAAACAGGCACAACAACAAGACAAATGTTAAAATCTACAAGCAAGCAGAGCTAAATTCTTAGAAATTCTACCATTGTCACACTCCTTCTCACACATAATTCTTCTCTTAAATAATTTTGTTCTTTTGAAAGAAAATTAAATCAAAGTAGTAGAATATATCTTTATTAAAAAGTAAACTATTCATATTAATATGAAAATCTAAAAAGTAACCAAAGAACTAAATAAGCATATTAGAATATGAACAAACAAACCTCAAACAGTTATAAATTGAAACTTGAAATTTAAAAGCAGCAATTGCTTAATTAGAAACATTAAGATGAAAGGATTTATATTAAAAAACCAATAATGCTAATTTAAAAAGCAAAAAATTAAGCAGGTAATCAAATGAAAACAATTGGCAATATATTGCCTAAAATTGAAAAATGAAATCACAGCCAGGGATGATGTAATGAAGTTAAGATACTCTATGCTTAGTTCTATGTGAAAAATGATGTTATCTGTAAAAGATAACTTTAATGAACTGATTTTCTAATACAATATAAAGTGCTTCAATTAATCCCCTAGGAATTACATAGAAACACACTAATTGTCTTTTGAGAGACTTTTCCTGGGGAGACACAACACATGTCTAGTCACTCCAGAAGGTGTACACATAACAGACCAAAGCAACAGTTACACCAATGTCCAACTTGGTAAACCCATGAGTCTTGACTGTGATTACTACTGGCAGTGTGGATGCTGGGTTACTAACTAGGAGGAGAGATGATTCAAAAGCAGCTGGATTACCAAAACGTACAGCCTCAGTGTGAATAAAGACTCATAAAGCCTGGAACCTAGGAGCTCTCTGTGCACCCAGCCTTCAGCTCTACCTGTCTGAAGACAACCCCCCTCCCACACCCTTTCTGTAGTCTGTGTCCTTCCTTCAGTGAAGCTGGGGAGGAGCATTCTAGAACACAGTAGGTTCCCCCTTGATAGACATAGGGTATTTTGTTTACATTCCCAGTGTCAGGGCTGTTTTAGTCTGTAGGGGGCTAAGCAGCTGAAGAGTTGTTATTTAGATGATCTCAAACTGAATGGAGATAGTTATGCCAAAGTAACACTTTCTCCCAAAACTCTAGAATGAAATTGTCTTACAGGCGCTTATTCCTATATTCCTTTACGTACAGTTAACCTCGGTGCTACCCAGTGTAGCCCAGATCATAAGAGAGGAAGAACAGGCTCCAAGTTCTGTGTTTAATCTAATAATACCTTGTTGATAATGAAGCCAGTCTGAGACCCAACAAAGCAAACACATTATTAAAATGCAGCTAGTAGACTTCACCTTTTCTTGTGACACTTTCTGGGGGCTGTGTGTGGTCAAAAACCTTTCAGGGATAGCAATGTTGGCGTCATCTTCCTTTTTTTTTTTTAATGCATGTGTAGGTGGGTGGAGGGGTGGGTGATGTCTTCATATTTGCACTGGGCGTGAAAAGCAATAGGGTAACATTGCTGGTGCTTGGGATCAAGGCGAAGGCATCAAGCTGTGTTTGCTGTGGTACACGCTGGGGTTAAAACTCAGCTAGTTTCATTTCAGATGACCTTTAAGGGGCACTAAAGGTTATCTCAGGGAGGCAACAGGAAGCAAAGCTCCCCAGGAAGCATTCCAGCAAAGCTGCTCTCACTCAAGCAAGCTGTTCCTGTAAGATGGAGCTTAGAGCCAAAAATGTCTAATCCGCAGGAAAGTATTAGAAAGGATCCTTACTTCCAATAAGTGCCCTGGAGAGCCATTTAAGAAAAAGAAAAGAAAAGAAAAGAAAAGAAAAAGAAACCAAGAATAACAATTCTGCAACTAGACCTGTTTACTGAATGTCACAGTTAATACTAGGAGTGTTTCCAATGAGCCATTTTGTAGACCCTAAGAGCATTTCAGCAGGGTTCTCTGTAAGTCAAATGTCTTCAGCTTTGTTGTTTAAATGTGTCAGTTTTTGAATACATTAAATCATTTCCAGAGATGCTGTTCTGCTCTTACAGGGTGGCTGCTCTGCTAAGAAGGCCCGCCTCAACATTTCTCCCCTGCTTGAAATGTATCTAGATATCATCTGTGAGCAAAATATTGTCTAGAAATCTCATGATGAAATTAACAATATATTCACCTGATTGTCAACATTTTCACCATGTCGTGTTACTGCCATTCAAGTTACATGAAATTTTTCTACATCTTTCTGTCTCTTGCAAAGATATTTACTTAGAGAAAACAAAGAATGACATGGAAAACACCCTCACTACGGGGCACCCAACAGGAGATAAAAATGAGTGTTGGTACTCTCTTAAATTTCTACTTTTGCTCTCATGACTTCAGGTGTAATATAATTTTTTTTTTGCTTATTATCTAGAATCTTGTTTGTTTGTTTTAAATGGGCTCTCATTATATAATAGAACAGGCTGGCCTTGATCTTACCAGCTTTCCGCCTCTCAGTTGCTTTGATTAGCAACCTGTGCTATGACGTGTGGCAGGGTCTCTGTCTTTACAGTGTAAGGTTTTTAGGTATATGAAAATAGCTCCATAAGCAGTTGCTTGTTCAAAATCACTGCAACCCTATCAATGTAGAAATACACACTTAGAATTTTAGAGCCATTAGGGAAATTCCTCAAGGTTATAGGTAAGGAGTTGACTTAATAATAAACTGGTTAGGTATTTGCAACAAATGATTTTAATATCTGAATACTGCTTCTCTCTGTGTATCTCTCTTCCCCCATCACCCTCCCTGTCCCCGTCTCTCTCTGTGTATGTGTGTGCACAGGTATATATTTTTTGAAAGGGCTATAACAGGGAGTAAATAAGGTAAATCTGGCCAGGTCATTCCTTATCCCATGCCCCCTGTCTGCTGTGATGTGGGTTACTCTGCCATGCCTTCCCCGGGACTTTACACTGAAAGCACCTGCAAAAGCATCTGCAAAAATCAACCATTGCTGTTTCAAGACACTTTTTTTCACAACATGAAAAGGGCAGCTAGTATGTGTGTTTATACACATATGTGTACACCTGAATTTCTGTATGTTTATGAAGAAGGGCATCAATTAAAATTTTGGGAGAAATTATAAATTTTTGCAGAAGACACACCACCACTTGTAAAATGCAGATACTATGCCGCAGCGAGACCTGCTCTAAGCCTATGTGGTGCATAATCTGTAACTTCATAACAAACTCTGTTCCCTCCCCTAAGACAGCCTTCTCAGTGGGTTTGTGTGAGCTGCAATCAATCTCTTACCATGCTCCAGGCTTGGTCACATCCTTGAGATAACAGAAGAAAATGGACCCAGGATATGCCCAAAGTAGTTTAAGGCCAGAGAAAAATAGCCTTTGGCCACAGACACAGAACTTGTTGGAATTTGGGAAAAGAGAAGTCGCAAAGGAGTATTCCTGAGTTAAGTACATCCCACCTACATGAGAAGATCTAATTTTACATGACTGAATGAACCTTGTGTATATACAAATTATGCCAAATACACAATCATAGATCTCATTCCCATGACAGAACCTATACAGGTTCAATAATAATAGTATTTTTTTATTCAATGAAAGTAGTGTGTTTTCATCCTCCTAAAGTGTAAAGCATTTAGTTAAAACTAATAATTTTCAATAAAAGAAAAATGCAGGCAACTTCCTTGTGATTGGAAAGCAGGTATACACACGCACACACACATACACACACACACTTTAAATTACAAGTATTGTGTTTACAATTCTGTTATATATAACAGTAATTTATAAAATTAAAAAAACATGAAAGGCTCTCATTATCAGGGGATTGAAGCAGATACAGACATTCACAGCCAAACTTTGGGCATAGTGCAGGAAGTCTTAATGGAAAAAAGGGAGATACAAGAACACAGAGGGCATAGGAGCTTCACAAGGATACCAACGAAGCCAAAAAAATCTGGGCCCAGGGGGACCTGCAGAGTCTGATGCACCAACCAAGGTCCATGCATGGAGAGGACCTACCCTTCTTGCTCAGACATAACTGATAGGCAGCTCAGTCTCCATGTGGGTTTCCAAGTAAGGGGAGCAGAGGCTGTCTCTAACATGAACTCTGTTGCCTGCTCTTTGATCACATCCATTTGCTGAGGGGCCTTGCCAAGCCACAGAGGAAGAGGATCCAGGCAGTCCTGATGTGACTTGATAACCTAGGGTCAGATAGTAGGGGAGGAGGACTCCCCCTTTCAGTGGACTAGGGCAGGGGATTAAGGGGGAAGAAGGAGGGAGGGTGGGGCTAGGAGATGAGGGAGGGGCTACAATTGGGATATAGAATGAATAAATTGTAAAAAGTCAAAATTAAGAAAAAGAAAAATGAAAGAAAATATTAATTAAAATTTTTAAGTATGCCTGTGTGTGTGTATGTGGGTTTATGAGTATGAGCATAGTTGCCTCCTGAGAGAAGGACTTCCACATACCTCAGAGCCGGAGTTAGAGTTGACTGGGTTCTGCATGGCATTGGTGTTGGGTTCCAAACTTTAATCCACGTACAGAGAGCAGCAAGTACTTATAATTGCTGAGCCATCTCTCCAGCCCACCCTCACTTAATTTAAAATAACCAAATAGAATAAATCTGTTTTCTATTACCTTTTCAAATACTTTCTGTTCCAAGTTGTTTGGCTGTGAGGGGCCGCACTCACATTCGCCATTACAAGATGGCGCTGATATCCTGTGTCCCAAACCGATAAACAAGAAAGCTGTGCATGTGCGAAGGAAATTTCCACTCATTGTGCTCTGCCTCTCCCTTGGCGTCATCCCGCCTGATGAGTAACAGCCAATCAGAGGCTGACACATCCTAAGCGGAGGATAGTTGTCTATATAAGGGCTGGGTTTCTGCCGCTCAGGGTCTTTGTCTCTACTCGTTGTAAGCTTATGCTCTCCCTCTCAAGATGCATTAAAGCTTTACTGTAGAAGGATCCTGTGTGTGCTGCGTCGTTCTTGCTGGCAAGACGGTAACGCGAGTCACATTTGGCAGAATTAGTACATTATGTTCTTTTATTTGTATGTGGGTAGAGGGGTTCATAGGGTTTGTACATGCCAGAGTATGTTTGGTGGTCAGAGGATAACTTTGTGGATTGGAGTCTATATTTACAAAATCTGGTTATTGAATTCAGGTGATGAACTTTGTATGGCAAGCGCTTGACTTACCCAGCACCTAGTATATTGCTTTCATTGCATTTCTGGAGAAGGGATGTCTGCATGCTGCAACCCAAATATTAAACACTCAGGTCCTCTATGTAAAATACTGTGTCAGTGTTGGACACCAGGACACAGAGAATGTATCTGTGTCTGAAAGTTCGACATTTATGCCATACTTATACATGATGCCATGCTACATAGCTGCATTGGGATCTGGCATAGTGCTATTAAGAGAATAAGTTACAGACAATCAGGTATGGGCAACAATTGAATTAAGTCACTTTAACATTAATGTTCAATACTAAATAAAGGACCTGTTTATGGTTCTGCCTACAAAGAAATCAGCCATCTATGTTCCAGGGACCCTCTAGTCATCAAATATTTCCAAGGACTAGTAAGTAAGCTTCAAGCACAAAACTAAGCTCTGTGAGACAGACACTGCAAAATGTATCTATTCTAGTTCTTTAATGGTATCTATTGTCCACAGTGAAAACATCATTATTGATACTGCAGCCAGCACCTTTTGAATGACCCAACACTTGACAAAGAGTTTCCAATGGCAGTCTCCAAGAAGAGTGACATTGTGTGCCCTATAAGCCTGCTCTCCACCCCAGACCAGCAATCAATCCTTTGACAGAGATAAAACACTTAATATGCAATGAAGCTGATTTTCATAAATCCTTCACACTCTTAGGATGCTAGAAGATTTTAAGAGAATCCGCTTTGTCTTTCCCTATGAGTTATGCGATACACTGGGAATTTATGTTCCATCAGGACTGGAAAGACCATGATCTGCTGACTCCAGCTGGATGCAGTGATGAACAACCTCAAAGCATCAGCATCTGCTCAGTGCTGTCTATCACAGTCCACTGCACAAGTAAATGGATGTCCGAAGCCTTTCTAAGTGTGGTGGTTTGAACTGGAATGGGCCCCATAGACTCATGTATTTCAATGCTTGGCCATGGAGTGGCACTATTGGGAGGTGTGGCCTTCTTGGAGTAGATGTGGTCTTATTCAAAAAAGTGTGCCATTGTGGAGGTGGGTGTGGAGGAGGCAGGTGTTGAGGTCATAGCTATATTCAAGCTTCCCCTAGTGTGGAATCCAGTCTCCTCCTGGCTACCTTCAGATCAAGACGTAGAACTTGTGGCTCCTTCAGCACCAAGTCTGCCTGCATGATGCCATGCTTCCCACCATGATAATAGTGGAGCAAACCTCTGTAACTATAAGCCAACCCCAATTAAATGTCTGCCTTTTTAAGAGTTGCCTTGGTCAGCTTGGCACAGTGGTGTACCCCTGTGATTCCAGCACTTGGGAAGGCAGCAGCAGGTGGATCTCTGTTTGAGGGCAGCCTGGTCTACAAAGCAAGTCCAGGACACCGAGTCTACACAGAGAAACTCTGTCTCAAGAAAGCCTCGACCCCAGCTGAAAAGAAAGAAGGAAAGAAAGAAAGAAAGGAAGGAAGGAAGAAAGAAAGAAAGAAAGGAAGAAAGAAAGAAACAGAAAAGAGAAAAAGAAATAAAAGTTGCCTTGGTCATGGTGCCTCTTCACAGCAATGAAATCCTAAGACACTAAGGAAGCTGGAATCTTTTACCTTCTTTTGCTCATATGTAGATGGTTTGTTCCTTTCATCAACATTGCTATATTATTAACTAACTTTTATTTTTCCTGAAAGCTTGTTCATAGATTTTGGTTTGCCAAGAACCACATTGTGGCGTTTTATGACCTTCCATTGTATCTACTGCAGCACTGTTTATCTGGCAATCTCTCAATATTCACTATGATTAACCCACAAGTTTCATGTCATGTTTACAGCTTCAGAGTCTAGTGGCTAAACCATCTTCCTCTAGCACAGAGGATGCTTTTAATTATCTATTGTATGCACAGAAGCTTGAGGAGAGCGTAGCAGGACTTCCATGTGCAGTGAATGGACCACATCAACTTGTATCAATATAGTATATGCATATTAGACATATTAGATTTGTATAAGACACTTAACCAATTGAAGGGGAACCATTTAATAAGTTGTAAGGATTCTTACTGATATAACCTTGTTTAATTAAAAAGCAGCATGTTGAAGGGGGCTGATCCAAGATGGCGGCGAGCGCACACAGTCTCTGAGTTGCAGCGGAGCTGTCGCACCGGAATTGGTGAATGGAAGGACGACTGAAGCCAGGGAAACGACGAGGCTCTCTAAACAAGAGGGAACATTGCAAGAGGTAAGAACTTTGGTCTCAGGTCTTGTTTGGGGAAGGAGAGAAACTATCCTTTGATCTCCTGGCACTCCCCTTTTTTGGGCCTCCTCCTTCCTCCACACAGCCTGCTCACTGAGATTCTCATCTCACTGCCTGGAGAACTCTCTAGACATCAGAGAGATACAGTACCAGTCTGAACTATAGAATCCAGGAACAAACAGGGAAGGTTACAGATAAGCCAATGGCCAGGGGTTGGTGAAAGGACACATCCAACATAAATCAGGACATCATGGCTTCACCAGCAACCCCCAAAATTGAGGGATACTCCAATTCATTGGAAGCACAGGAAAATGACTTTAAAGCTATGCTTACCCAATTATTTGAGGCATATAAAGAGGAAACAACCAAATAACTTAGAGCAATAGCCATACAAATACAGACAGTTAAAGAGGAAATGAACAAATCTATCAAAGATTTGGCCAATCAAGTGGAGGTAAAGAAAGAGGAAATGAACAAAATTATCAAAGAAACACAGGCAAATATAGCCAAATAAATAGAGGCACAAGTAGAGATACAATTAGTGTTGTATAGAGTGGAAATGAACAAAAAAAAAATAGAGACCATCGTAGGGAGACAGGAATCCACATTCAAAGAGATGAAGGAAATGGTACAAGACATAAAAACAGAATTAGAATCAATAAAGAAAACACAAACTGAGAAAACCCTGGAGCTGGAGAACTTAGAGAAAAGATAGGGAACCACAAAGGTAAGTATCACCAACAGAATACAAAAGATGGAAGAGAGAATCTGAGGTGCTGAACATACACTCATAGAAATTGATACTTTTCTCAAAGAAAAAATAAAATCAGAAAAGTCCCAAACAAAATATCCAAGAAATCAAGGACACCATGAAAAGACAAAATCTGAGAATAATAGGAATTCATGAAAAAGAAGACTCCAGGTTCCAAGGTCCAGAAAATATTTTCATGAAAATCATAGAAGAAAATTTTCCCAACTTAAAGAAAGAGATATCCATATATATAAAAGAGACCTACAGAACACCAAATAGACTAGACCAGAAAAGAAACACATCATGTCATATCATAGTCAAAACACTAAATCTACAGAACAAAGAAAAGATATTAAAAGCAGCAAGGGAAAAAGGCAAAGTAACATATAAAGGTAGACCTATGAGAATCACACCGTACTTCTCATCAGAAAATACGAAAGCCAGAAGGGCTTGGGCAGGTGTCATGCAGACTTTAAGAGACCACAGACCCATCAAAATGGCTAAGATCAAAAACTCAAGTGACAACACATGCTGGAGAGGTTGTGGAGAAATGGAAACCCTCTTCCATAGCTGGTGGGAATGTAAACTGCTACAACCACTTTGGAAATCAATCTGGTGCTTTCTCAGACAACTAGGAATAGTGCTTCCTCAAGACCCAGCTTTACTATTTCTAGGCATATATCCAAAAGTTGCTCAAGTACACAACAAGGACATTTGCCCAACAATGTTTGTAGCAGGTTTATTTGTAATAGCCAGAACCTGGAGACAATCCAGATGTCCATCAATAGAGGAATGGATACAGAAATTGTGGTATTTTTACACAATGGAATACTATTCAGCAATTAAAAATGAGGAAATCATGAAATTTGCAGACAAATAGTGGGATCTAGAAAATATCATTCTGAGTGAGGTGTCCCAGAAGGAGAAAGACACACATAATATATACTCACGTATTTAGACTTATAAGATATCATAAACATAATGAAATCTATACACTTAAAGAAGATAAACAAGAAAGAGGACCCAGGGTCAGATGATCAATCCTCACTTAGAAAGACAAATGGGATGGGCATTGGATGTAGGAGAAAACATTTAAAAGGACAGGGTCCTACCACAGAGGGCCTCTGAAAGTCTCTACCTAGCAGTGTATCAGAGCAGATACTGAGATTCATAACCAAACCTTCTGCAAAGTGCAGGGAATCATATGAAAGAAGAGGGAGAGAATATGATCTGGAGGTGATAGGAGCTCCACAAGGACCAAATATATCTGGGCACAGGGGTCTTATATGAGACTGTTTCTCCAACCAAGGACCATGTATGCATATAACCTAGAACCTCTGCTAGCATGTAGCCCATGTGTAGCTCAGTATCCAAGTGGCTACTCTAGTAAGGGGAACAGGGACTCTTTTTGACATGAACTCCATGACCTCCCCACCTTGCAAGGGAGGAGCAGCTCTGCTAGGCCACAGAAGAGGACTTTGCATCCAGTCCTGTAGATATCTGATAACCCAGGGCCAGATGAAAGTGGGGAGGTCCTCCCCTACCAGTGGACGTGGAAAGGGGCAGGGAGTAGATGAGGGAGGGAGGGTGGGATTGGGAGGGAATGAGGGAGCAGGATACAGCTGGGATACAGAGTTAATAAAATGTAACTACTACTAATATATATGTATATATATATGTCTTTCTGGACATTAGTTTGTATATTATGTGTTCCTGATTTTGTGTTTTCATGGATTTTGGTGAGTGGATGCATGTTTCTTGTATTTTATTTTGTATTTAAAATTTTGATTTGTTTTGTGTTTTTGTTTGCGTTTTTGTTTTCTAAAGAGAGAGAGAAAGGTTGTGGAGTTGAGTAGGTGGGAAGGATCTGGGAGGAGTTGGGAGAGGAACAAAGTGTGATCAAAACATTGTGTGAAAAATTTTTCAACTAAAAAATAAAAATAAAGAAGAGCAAAAAAAAAGAAGAAAGTAGCATGTTATTACTTCTGAGTAGTCAATGAGGAATGAATTATGCTCTTGAACCACTTTGTTAAATATCTATTTTTGCTCATTTTACTGTATCCTACTTATTTAAGTTGTGACTGATGTGACTCAGCTGAATAGTTTTGTATCACTGATGGGTCATTAATTCTTCAGTGACATGCATATTTTAAAAACATATATTTATTAGGTATATAATAAATATAACTGTAAAATTGTGAATGAGAAAACTATTTTGGTACTAACTTTCGTGTGGGTATAGCTAGATGGTAAATAAGAATAAATAAGAACATGTCACCAAATTGTAAGGGCTTGGGTGAAGATGAGGTACTATTTCAAGGAGATGCCAGAGGATTTCAGGTAATCAAAGAGGCTTCACCAAGTGGAGATCTGGATGGATTACTTTTCTTATATACTTGAGAAAAGCAACCTGAGAAAGGAAAGGTTTTATTTTGGCTCAGAGTTTCAGAGGTGATGAAGTTCCTCATGGCTGGGATGGTATGACATCATGAACTTGGCTCAGGAATGAAGTGAATTAAATGCTGGTGCTCAGTGGTTGTCTTCATTTTCAATCAGTTGACCTCAGTCCAAGGGGAGGTCTGATGGCTAGTTTTATGTCTACTTGACACAAGATAGAGTTATCTAAAAGGACTGAACCTAAATTGAAAAAATGCCTCTATAAGATCTGGCTATAGAGCAATTATTTTTTCTTAATTAATTAATTAATTAATTAATTACTTTAACAAAATTTCAGTTTATTCATTTTGTATCCCTGCTGTAGCCCCCTCCCTCATCCCTCCCAATCATACCCTCCCTCCCAATTATACCTTCCCTCCCTCATCTCCTCCTATGCCCCTCCCCCAGTCCACTGAGAGGGGAGGTCCTCCTCTCCTTCCATCTGACCCTAGCCTATCAGGCCTCATCAGGACTGGCTGCATTGTCTTCCTCTGTGGCCTGGTAAGGCTGCTCCCCCATCAGGGGAGATGATTAAAGAGCCAGACATTGAGTTCATGTCAAAGACACCTGTTCCCATTACTAGGGAACCCACTTGGAGACTGAGCTGCCATAGGCTACATCTATGCAGGGGTTCTAGGTTATTTCCATGCATGGTCCTTGGTTGGAGTATCAGTCTCAGAAAAGACTAGTGATTGGTGAGAGTAGTCCCAACCCATTGTGGGTGGTTCCATTCCTGGTCTGGTGGTTCTGGGTTCTATAAGAAAGGCTGAGTAAGTGATGGGGAGCAAGCCAGTGAGAAGCACCCCTTCATGGCCTCTGCATCAACTCCTGCCTTCAGGTTTCTGCCCTGCTTGAGTTCCTGCCCTGGCTTCCTCAATGATGGACTAAAATATGGACATATAAGGCAAACAAACACTTTCCTCCCCAACTTGCTTTTATGTCATGGTGTTTTATCATAGCAACTGAAACCTAAGTGAAGACATGTGGCATCATTCACATTCAGGTCCTCCCTCTTCAGGTAAGTGTTTCTGGAAACATCCACATAAACTCACTCAGAAGCATGTTTCCATGGTGACTCTAAGTCCTGTCTCATTGACAATGAAATATTAACCACCACAAGATGACTTGATGACAAGTCAGTCAGGGGAGGAAGCTTAAGTGGGGAACAGCTTCCTACCTGAGAAGATAGCTGGGAAATCACACAAATGTGGGACCCATGTTGACATGTTCATAGAATAGAACATCTGTCCTTTCCTCAATTCTTGCTTCTTTTTTTTTTTTTTTTTTTTTTGAGGAGTGATTCTCAGTTTTGTTTCTGCTGTTTTGCTGTTTTCTGAGATGGGGTGTGTGTACTTTGTAGCCAGACTGTAGTGGAACTCACTAGCACAGGCTGGCCTTGAACTCATGACAATTATCCTGCCTTTGTTCCTAAATGCTGGGATCAAAAATGTTAATTGTCAACTGAGATGATTCTTTTTTAAGGCATGGAATGCTTGACTATTTCATTTAATTGTGTGTGAATAGCTATAGGAAGAGTATAAAAATTGCCCAGCCAATAAATATACTTTTTACCATTTAAATAATAGTAGAAAAGAGTCCCAAGGAGGAATATTCAAGGAAGGCTGCGCAATTGAGTCAATAGTCTCAATTCTCACCTTACATATTACCCTTGGATCTTAAGTCAGTACAAAGATAATACCTGTAAGTTAGGTGTTCACTTTTAAAGCTTCTATCAAAATTCAGACAAACTTAGGTTCCCTAAAATAAAATTGCCTTCATGTGGTTAAGGACGGACCAACATATGTACCCATTCTCTTAGAGGGTGGAATCAGTCCAGACACTTGGATGACCTCAGACACAGACTGCATACTTTTGTATACTCTTGTGTCACGTCTAAATGAAACTGTCTGATTGTCTTGCTACCTGCAGATTAGAAACAGTCTGCCTTCAAAAAGTGCCCATGTGTGCTGGGGCCACAGCTTTTTGGTAGTGTTCATGCTTTGTGAGCAAAGAACCCCAGGTTTGATCCCAGGTACTACATAAACAGGGTATGTTAAATGGCTGTGATCAAAACAGTCAGAAGGCAGGAGTTCCAGAAGTTCAAGATCATCCTCAGATACATAGTAAGTTTGAAACTGGCCTGTGATATACAAGATTCTATCTTTAAAAGTGTCCACATATTCTTGATTTTAAGTGATCAGAAAACTGGCCCTTTCTGAAAGACAGACTTTATTTAGAACTGTGCCAAAAACACAATGCATTTTTACTCAAAAATTGATGATAAATGATTTAGAGATAATATCACCATTCTCCTTACAGAATGGCCTAAACATGTCAATAAACAAAATGCCTTTCCAAGAGGTTTGATATTAGTCAGTAAGGCTTTGTCAGATTTTGTTTTTTCAAAATAAAAAGCAAGGTGAATAACAAGAATGGTTGCAAATAGGTCTGACTTTCTTTCCCTGTATCTTTCCCCCTTTTGAGATCCTTGATGTCTAGAATTTTAGCAATTGCATCTTGGCTCTGAGACAAGATACTCACCCACAAAATTTAATATGACATAAACTCACAGGTAATTTCTCACTCAAACTATTTTGCTTACCTTCACTGAATTAATTACTTCAGTGAAAATTAAATCTATATTTTTACTAAAAAAAGAAAAAGAAAGAAAACAAGACAAAACAACAACAACACCAACAAAAAAACCAAATAAATGAGAAATAAAGATAGAAAGGAGTTAACTGAGAAAAGATAATGTTGTCTTTTCTAGTTTAAGAAACAGTATCGTCAGCCTGCTGTGGTTGTTGTATCCCTGAAATTCCAGCTTAAGAGGCTGATGCAGGAAGAGTCAAAGATACTATGTAGCTGGGGCTACATAGCAAATTCTAGGAAGTCCTGTAAGATTCTGTATCAGAAAACAGCAAAGACAACAAAAATGTGCTGTTGTCATTATTAGCCTGTAAATGGTGATTGTAGAGTTCAAATAAGTTTAGGGTTAAGACCTGTAAAAATAATGTGGGTAAGCATCTCATTTTGATGTTGGTTGGCTTAGCTGGATAGACATAGATAGACATCTGTTTCCATGTTAACAATTGTTAGATTTCTGTGAAGATAATGAGAATCTTTGCAGCTCTGAGAAATGAGATAATGGGTCAGAGTATATGGTCAGAGATACCTGTTCTGCAGAAGAACGCTTGCCCTTTGATATCCAGCTATAGGAAAGAAACCTTGAATACTCCAGATTACTTTAAAATTTCAATTATCCTAGATTTTGCATTTCTGTTTCTAATAAGAATCTGAAATTTCATATTTAGAGAGAAAGCTAAAATAGCACTTTTCTTTAAAAAAAGACTGAATTTTAAATTAGTTAACAAGACCATTTACAATTCAGAATTTTCACTGTATCATAGAACATTGGTGGTGGTGGATGTGGTGGCAGTGTGTGTGTCTCTGTGTGTCTGTGTGTCTGTGTGTGTGTGTGTGCGCACGCAAGCTCTTTTTTTTTTTTAAGCACAGTTGCTGTGGCAACCAAGTAAGCAGCTCTGGGCTCTCACAGCTTCACCACTGTCATTCAGACTATGTGTTTCTCACCATCATTTTTAGTAATATATTTTAATGAAATTGCTATTATATTTCATTGCGAGTTAAAAAGGATCCAAACACCATTAATTTCCCAAGTATTCATTTTTAATGGTTATGAAGTTCACGTCAGAATGTTAAAATGCCAGCCTATTATCTTCACTGAGCCCTTCTGGGCCGAGTCCTCCCAAATGAAGAACAGTGCATAATTACATTTCTCCACTGCGAAGTTCATAACTATTAACCTTTGGCAAGGATCACTGAACTGCCATGTTATAAATCACCTCTTGGTCTTCTAATGCCAAAAAGGTCTCAAAAAAGAGCTGTTCGATGTAGCAACCTGGCATGAGCAACCAGCCTGGACCAGCCCAGCCCAAGGACTAGCACAGAACCAGCCTGTGTCATGAAGATTCCTTCAGTCAGTCTGCCTCAGCCCCCTGGCCGACTCCTACCAATTTTAAAATGAAGTGCTTGAACTTCATAAGCAGCATACCACTTCACCTTTAAAAACTGTGTTTCCATGGTAACATCTGGAGACATTTTGAAGTCCTCATACTGCCTGCATAACCTGCTCAATTGCATAGGAACTATTAAAATATGTGAAAATATTAGTGTGTGTTTGTTTATTTTATTAGATTAGAGCTATGTATGGAACTATAAATATTTGTAATGCAGGAACGTTATATAGGTAGAAGTTACATATATCAATGCTGTGTGTCTTTATGTGTGTAGGTGATTTAGTTCTTTATTGAATTCATTGTCGAGCCTCATTACATTAATTAGATTTCAAAATATATAATCCTACAAAACTCTGAAAACATGCAAAGACAAAGACAGCATTCGATGAAAATCTTAATACACAGTTGTAATCTCACCTTAGTTGACTTATACATCTTATATAATCTAGAACTTGAATTTTTAATTCTTCTTAATAAATACTTTGGTATACATCATCATCTCTAGAAATAGTAAATTATGTAGCCAAAACATAGGGACTATTTATCTTATCTTTCAATCCATCTGGATATAAATGTGCAGATAAAAAGATAAACTGTACCAGGAATCTAGCCCACACAAGGCCTCTTTTGCTTATACCCATTTATATAATGTGGGAACTATGCTTCAGTCACTGGTCACTGGTCTTTTTTACATGACCCACCTACAACCCCAGGAATCTTGCTTCCAAAGTCCAGCCTTCATGGGGCTGCAATAAGTGGAAGACCTTGGCTTTTCCTGCATAGGGAAACTACATAGTCAGTGAACCTCCTGTCCAGGTGAGAAACATCACCTTCCTTTGATTATTCCCGCATATACCTCCTGGAAAACATGGGCCAGGAGTTGGCCATGATCTCCTGTATCTGGCCTGCCAATAGCTTCCAGGTATTTTTTTTTCCTAGGAGACCACAAGTTCGGGACTCCTGGAACAAGTAGGGGACTTTGGCTTTCTTTCTTAGGCCCAACCATGCCTCTGAAGCTTCCTGCACGCGCCCCCACAGAGGGAAGCAGACATCTCAACTCTACTGTGACTTCATTCTCTCTTGACCTTTATAAATCCCTCCTCTGAAAGAATATTGGTTCCTCTAATGAAGAAAAAAAATAAAGAATGAAGAAATAAAAGACAGAAAGAAGAAAAGAAAGAAAACAATCAATAAATTACTCCAAATACCAGAGTTTTAGTCCCAAAACAAGAACAGCATGATAAAACAAGGCAGCCTGTCTTCCACAAAGCACTAACAGTACAATAAAGCAATGAAAAGGAAGGACTTCTAGACAATGAATTAGAAAATGATTATATGTTCAAACAGTTCAATGAAGACATGACCCTACTCTAAGAGAAGAAAAACAGAGATTAATGAAATGATAAGTTAATGCAATATAGAAAGACTTCAACAAAAAAAGTATAGTTGCCGAACAAAAGCCAAATTGAAATGATATTGGAAATTAAATCTTAATTAACCAAACAAAAATCTCAGAATAAAGCCTCATTAACAGTCATGGAGAGACGAGAATGAAGCTAGAAGATAAGGTTGATGAAGTCAATCAATCAGTAGAGGTTCACAATTATTTCTAAATATGATCAGAGTATGGAAGAGTTCTGGACTCATAAAAAGACTTCATCTTTGATCATGGGTATAGGAGCGATACAAAGTGAATAAAGTGTAATTAATAAAAAATAAACTAAAAAAAAAAGAATGGCAAGTGGTTAAGATTCGCACAAAAATATTTTTAACTCCCTTAATGGTCAGGGAAACATAAGTTAAAACTATGACATTTCATCTTATCATAGTCAGAATGGCTAACAAAAATATAGTGAATGACAACAGATGCTGTCATGCATGGGGGAAGGAAAACATTTGTTCACTGTTGGTAAGAATGAAAACTGTTGTAGCTGCTATGAAAATCAATGTGAAGGTTCCTCAAAAAGCTATGTTTAATCTTAAAGCACACTCAACGGCCCTAGACTGTTCCCCAGTCCCTAGCTCCATTCTAAAAGGGAGGGATGGGACTAGAGTGAGGAAAGACTGAAAATTAGCTGCACAAACTCCAAATGTTGCATCTTCATATCTGATGTCTGCAAGTTTTGTTGCAAACATTGGAACTGAGGCAGAATAGCATTAGACTCTACTGAATGTATGGTGGCCACCATGAGTTTTGTTTCTGACTTACTATGTTCTATGATTTTTAGTTATATTTTTGCTGTTTCTCTTTCTGCCAGCCACCAACCACCTTCATTACCACATCTGCTTGGATGACTCAGGCTTGGCATAGATCTTTAAGCTTTCTGATCACTGGGTTTAATTCAGAAGAAATCCAAATGTCTTTTGGATATAGATAGTGTTGAAATGGTTTTATGCTGTTCTACTTTATGGAAAAGCTGGCACTGGGATTGGATAATGGCTCTCTCTTTTTCCAGAACCAGGCATGATTTTGCAAATCTCTGCATCTGAATCAAGGGCTGTAACAGGGAGAAGAGAGCAAACAAAAGCTAAAAAGATTATTGGTTTCATTTAATTGCCTATGACTATTATATGAATTTTCTATATCTCAAGACTAGCAAATTTATCGTGTGGTTAAAAATCTGTAATATCTGTAGCAAAACCCCCACAAAACTTAAAACGCATAAAACAGGGCTGACAGTTAAAAATTTCTGCATAGGTAATATTAAAGAACCATGCTGCCATCTTTAGGCATGCATGTGGGAGTAGGAACCATCTTTACTAGGGTTGGAGGGAAGGATGTCATATGACTTGACTGCCATCTTGATTAAAGGTGACCACATAATATGGGCCAACCAAGAAGACAACAAGTCTCCAAGATATTTTAAATTACTATGGATTTTTGCATAATTCTGGTCCTAAAAACAAGCTTTATGAAAGAGAGGATCTCAAAGCAGTAGTTGTTTAATAAGGTATTAAAACTACACCGCCATGTGTTCATATACAAGAATATACCTTAAGCTGGCAGCCAAACTATGGAATATGAGAGTCACTCACGTGGTATTGGTTTTAAAGATATAAAGAGATATCCGAAGTAGGAGAAGACAAGGAACAGGACAGGAATCTTCCACAGAGGACCTCTGAAAGACTACCCACCAGGGTACTGAAGGAGATACTGAAACTAATAACCAAATATTGGGCAGAGTGCCAGAAACCTTATGGAAGAAGATGGAAGATAAAAAGACCAGAGGGGACAGGAACACCACAAGAAGAACAACAGAGCCAAAATACCTGGGCCCAAGGAGACCTGCAAAGACTGATACTCCAACAAAGGACCTTGCATGGAGAGGACTTACAACCCCTGTTCAGAGGAAGCCCATAGGCTGCTCAGTTTCCAAGTGGGTTCCCTAATAAGAGGTACAGGGGCTGTATGTGACATGAACTCAGTGGCTGGCTCTTTGATCACCACCCCCTGGGAGGTGCAGCCTTGCCAGGACACAGAGGAAGATGATGCAGCCAGCCTTGATGAGACCTGATAAGCTAAGGTCAGATAGAAGAGGAGAAGGTCCTCCCCTATCAGGGGCGAGGGAAAGGGCATAGGAGGAGGAGAGGGAGGGAGTGTGGGGCTGGGAAGAGATGAGGGTAGGGGCTACAGCAGGAATCTAAATGAATAAATTGTAATAGATAAATAAATAAATATAAAAACAAAACAAACAAAAAGATATAAAGGCATTATGGAGCCAGCTGGGATCTAGAAGGCAAGCTATGTATGATGCTGCCAACGGTAGAGCTTGAAAAGTGAAAAAAGCCCCCGATGAATCCCATATATTGCCCATCGAATTGTTTGCACTGTTGGAGCTTGGTTTTGTCTGTGCAGATTATGGTAGTATTGTTTACCTTCACTCTTGAAGTGAAAAAAGGCACTTTATATTTGCCATTGCAGGAGCACACAGTTGAGAGATGTTAAACTTCTTTAAGATAAAATTGTAAAGTTTTACAGAAACTTTTTAAAAAATGAACTTCATATTTTTAATAATACATGTTTTAAAATATTTAAATGTATAAGGCTATGGGACATTTTAAATTTGTAAAATATTTTGTTATGATGTCTTTATTAATATTTAATCTTGACAAATAAAAGGCTAAACAAATAGGGTCACAGCCATGAGTACCAATCACTAAATACCAGAGACTGGGGTAGTCCTATCTTATGATACAATGACCTAAGCTTCAGGTAGATTTTTTTTTAAGACAAGGACAGAAAGCTGAAATACCACAGGAATGGTCTCTAGGCAACACATAAATATGCTTCTCCTCTCAATCCTCTTGAGTCAGGTCTGCACAGTTCCAACCACGCTCAACACCACTGTCTTCCATGTACCTACTATGATGGCCCACTAAGCCCCAAGGAAACTATGATTCACTGGGCCTGGCTTGAGCATGTGGAAGCTCAGCACCCAGCCCCAGTGATGTACTTCCTCTAACAAAGCCACATCTACTCCAACAAGAAACACCTCCCAATGCCAGCCCCTAGGAGTCTTTGCAGTCTCTTTTGTTCAAACTACCACAGCTCCGGTATTTCTCTGCTTAGTTTTTGTCCAGATGACCTGTCCATTGGTAAGAGTTGGGTATTAAAGTCTCCTGCTACCAATGTGTGAGTTCAATGTGATTTAAGCTTTACTAAGGTTTGTTTTACAAATGTAGGTGACCTTAAGTTTGGGGCACATATGTTAAGAATTGGTACATAATTTGGTGAATTTTTCTTTTGATGAGTATGAAATGCTATTGATATTTTATTCCCCATCTCTTTTTATTAATTTTGGTTTAAATCCATTGCATTAAATATTAGAATGGCTATACCAGCTTGTTTTTTAAGTCCATTGGCTTGAAAAAATTTTTCAGTCTTTTATTCTGATGGAAAGTGTATCTTTGGTATTGAGGCTTCTTGTTAATAGCAGAAGGTTGTATTCAGTTTTCATATTCATTTTGTTAGTCTATGTCTTTTTATTGGAGAATTGAGCCCATTGATGTAGGAAGATATCAATGACTGTTAATTCCTGTGGGTTTTGGTGGGGGTGGAGGTGATGGTGGTGGCGGTGGTATGTGCTTACCTTCTTTTGATTTTGTTGGTATGAAATTATCTCTTACTCTGTTTTCATGATGTGGTTAAACTCCTACGGTTGGAGTTATCCTCCTAGTACCTCCTGTAGGGCTGGATTTGTAGGTAGATATTGTGTAAGTTTGGCTTTATCATGGAAAATCTTGTTTTGTCACTTTTTGGTGAATGAAATTTTTGCTAAGTATAGTTGTCTAGGCTAGAATCCGTGGTCTCTTAGAGCTTTCAAGACATCTGACCAGGCCCTTCTGAAATTCAGAGTTTCCATTGAGAAGTTGGGTGTAATTTTCGTAGCTCTGCTTTTATATGTCACTTGCTTTTTTTTCTCTTGTATGTTTAATTTCTTTCTTTGTTCTACATGTTTAGTGTCTTAATTATTATATAGTAAGGGGACTTTCTTTTATGGTCCATCTATTCAGTGTTCTGTAAGTTTCTTGTATGTTTATAGCATCTCCTTCTTTAGCTGAGAAAATTTTTCTTTTATGATTTTGTTGAAAATATTTTCTAGACCTTTGAGCTAGGATTCTTCTTCCATTCCTATTATTTTTAAGTTTGTTCTTTCATAGTATCCCATATTTCCTAGATGCTTTGTTTCAAGAACTTTTTAGATTTAACATTTTCTTTGACCAATGTATTTATTTCTTTTACTGTACCTTCAACATCTGCAATTCTTTCTTCTTTCATTTATATTATGTTTGCGATGCTTGTATTTGTAGTTCCTGTTTGCATATCTAAATTTTTCACTTCCTCACTTCCATCTGTTTGTGTTTTCTTTATTGTTCTTGTTTCTTTTTTAGATGTTGAACAGTTTTATTCATTTCCTTCAACTGCTTGTTTGTTTTCTTGTCTTTGTTTAAGGGATTTATTTCCTCCAATTTTTTTTTTCTCTTTTTCTCAATTTCTTTGAGGGATTTATTCATTTCCTCTTCAGCAATCATCTTCATACGATTGGAAAGTGTTTTTCTTATGTTTCAGCTGTGTTGGAAAATCCAGGGCTTGCTGTACCAGCATAGCTGGGTTGGTGGTGATATATTGCCTTGGCTGTTGCTTGTTATGTTCTTATACTGGCTTCCTGGCATCTGAGGTTGGGGTAACTGTAGATCTAGGTGCCAATTTCTGAGTTTATTTTTGTTTGGTGTTTCCTCACTGGTCTTCTGCTCAGTGTGGCCTGTGTGGTAGTCTCTGGTAGAGCAGAGAGTCTGTACACCAGTTCGTTATTGGGATAAGATGGTGAGGAGAGGGTGGGGTTTGGGGCTAGGGTTGGGAGCATAAAAAGTTGAGGGAGGTCTACAGATGGGCACCTGGGCAGCCTACCTGACTTCTGGCAGCCTGCATGATTTCTGGTAAAGCATAGGTTCTTAAAATAATATTTTTTAAGATACTGAAAACCAGGCAATGAAAGGCCATAAATTTTTGGAAACATTCTATTTTTTTTTTACTCATTGTGTTTTTTTCCCTTTAGTGGTTTGAAATATTAAAAAAAACTATTTTAAAGTTATTTTCCTTCATTTATTTAATATATTCTATTAGTGTCTACTATGTGTGCAACAATCTTCCAAGCACTAGAGATATAGCAATTGGGGTAGCACAAACAGACAGAAAAATAAAACTGTAAATAAAATGTATAATTTGTCAGAATTGATAAATATCACAATAAAGATGATACAGCACTGGTGTTCTTTGTCCTTTTTAAATGAGGTAAACAGAGAAAACTTCGTTCAGATAATATTTGAGCATGGATGTATATGTCATTAAGGAGAAAGCTACACAAGTACCCGAGGGAAAGCCAAACCAACAATGAAAATAAGAGAAAATGTTATAAACATATTATGTGCTTTAAGGGATTTCTCAGTAACATTGGATGTATGGTCCGGTGTAGATGCATTTACAACTAATAGATACAAATCCCTCAGAATGTGAAAAAGAATGATGGAGGATATCATTGGGAAATCTCAAAAGGACCTAACATAAAACCCCTCGTTTGGCAAGGTAAAGGCAGGGAGTGGGGCAGGAAGCCAAAGCAAACAAATTCAGTATAATGGGGATTCCTTACTGACTGAAACAAATCAACAAACTCCGTGGCTTCCTTCCAGAGCAGATGTTGCCCACAGGCAACCAACACAAAACAGTCAGAGCGGAAAGAGAGAGAGAGAACAGAGAACAACTAGTTGATCGTTTTCCCCTCTCTGGTGGCCAGAGATATAATAGGTTTTAAATCCATCGGAATGTCAAACAATTCACTAAAATATAATCACGATTTACGCGTTAAGACCCGTGACTGTTCTCTTGTTGACCATGTTTTACTTCCATACATGAACAGAAAAGTTTACATGTTACTAACATATGAATAGCAAATAGGTATTGGAAATTATAAAGTTAAGGTTAGTTAGAACCTGAGAGGGCGGGGGAAGTACCTTTGAAAAGGAATGCTCACAGGAGACACCCGACATGACTCCAGTTTTTTAGTTTATTTATTTATTCACTTTACATCCAGAATGCAGCCCCCTCTCTCCTCTTTTTGCAGTCCCAACCTCTCATCCTCTTGTCCTTTGCTCCTCTTCTTTTTTGTTTTTCTTAGAAAAGGGGAGTCCCCTACCCCCTACACCAGCACATGAGTCACATCAGGACTGAATGCATCCTCTTCCACTGAGGCCAGCCAAGGCAGCCCCAGTAGGGGGAAATGATTGAAGACTAGACAACAGAGTCTGTGTCAGAGACAGCCCTTGCTCCCCTTACTAGGGGGCACCCTTGAAGACTAAGCTAACCATAAACCAAAATACCCATGGACACTTGATTTTTGACAAAGAAGTCAAAATCATTCAATGGAAAAAAGAAGACATCTTCAACAAGTGGTGCTGGTCTAACTGGATGTCTGCACGCAGAAGAACGCAAATAGATCAATATTTATCACTCTACAGAAAACTTGAGTCCAAGTGGATCAAAGAAGTCAACATTATTAGAAGAGAAAGTGAGAAACAGCCTTGAACTCATTCGCATAGGAGACAACTTCCTGAACAGAACACCAGCAGCTCAGGCTTTAAGACCAACAATTAATAAATGGGACTTCATGAAACTGAAAAGCTTCTGCAAGACAAAGAAGTGTCAATATAACAAAATGGCAGCCTACAGATTGGGAAAAGATCTTCACTAACCTTTCGTCAGACTCCACTTTTACTGTGGTAATTTTTAAGTAGAAATTAGAGTATAAACCTAATGTAAAAGGATCAGCTGGAAACAGAGAAGCCTAGAGGAACCGCTAAGAAATCCATGGATCTGGGAAAACATAAACTGTCATCCAGAACCCAAAATTGAATTGGTAAGTGCCCTGGCAACCAAACAGAATACTGGGAAAACTAAACTGGAAGAGTCTAGAAATGGAGCAAGAAACTTCAAACCAGTTTCCAACCAATTTAAGGTCACTTAGAATTAAGGTAATTTTATACTTTAACTGCCAACCAGGACGATGTTCACGTGTCAATGAAGATAATTGCAGTCAGAGGATTGGAATATCTTTGTGTGTTTTTCAGCTATTGTTTCAGGCATTCAAAGGAAGAGTACAATGACAAGAGAATGAAGAAAAACTGGGAAATTTCTTCCAAATGAACAGAGACTCAGGTAGGTAAAAAGCACATTAAGTGTATGTGTTGTTCATCTAGGGCTTTCAAACAATTCACTTTTGGTTCTGTGGACCACCATACTCACGGAGTAACTCAGAATTCTACCTGTGGCACAGAAGCTGTCTAGACAATGTACAAATAACTCCCAGTAAACTTATGTGTGATATTATTTACCAAATTAATCTATGCAGTCTGTTCAATGATCTAAAATTTCATAGTAGACTTTAAAAATAGATATAGGGTTCTTCCTATCAAGGAATGAAGATACTGTTATGTCAGTTAGCCTTGCCTTCATGGCTTACTAAAGCCCTTGAAATATTAGTGAGGGAACAGAGCATGAAGACAGACAAGTATCAGTGATTAATTGCATGGTTTTAAGGGATTGCACTTAGAAATACATCAAAATTTAAACCTTCCAAGATATCCTTCTCTAAGACATAATATGTAACAGACATTTACGAAAAACACAGTTCAACCAGGAAACCAGAAATAACATTATGTGATGTGAACTACAGGGCAGAGGAGAGATGTGCTCTCTGTATGTATTCCAAGTTGGAACGATGTTACAGCAAACATGAACTCTCTGGTGTAACACTTGGTGAATCACAAATGGCCAGACCAAATCAACCTGTAGCCAGAGAGATACAATAAATGTGTACCTGTTAAGTAAGTAAAGCTACTTAAGAGACTTGGAAGATTATTTGTTAGACTGGGAACATACCCAAAGCCCTAGAAAACTGAAATGGAAACCTAATTCAGTACCCTCAAGTTGACACAATGAAGATTTCAAGAGAGCAGGTTTGTAGATACTTCCTATCCAATCTAAAGAACCATCAGAACTTACAGCTTTGCCCATGCTGGATACTGACAAGGCTGGTCACCAAATATTTATGTTTAATAATCAATAATTATTCCTTTACTAAAGTTTCTCCTTCATCTCCTCCCAGCCTTTCCCCATACATCCCTTTGCCCAACCACCCTGCCCTCTCCTCCATTTCTTGGGCTGGCCTCCCATGAATTTTAAAGTTTTATAAGTTGCATTTTGCTGACTCATGTATCTTGGAAATAGCTCTAGCAACAAACCCTACACTACACAGAACTCTAGATTTGCAAATATTGTTTGGTTTTGACAATAAGATGCACGTTAGACTATGCGTAGAGGATGTCCTTCAACAACTGCTTGCCTTTTCATCCTTAGGGGAGAGACCACATAGGGAAGGACCGGGGAGTAGACCCCCACACAGGATCTTTTCTCTGACTCTTCATGTTAACATAGTCTCCCTAGTCAGGTTAGGATTTCACTACTGTTTTTTTTTTCTTCCTCCTCCTCTCTTCTTCTCATCCTCTTCTTGTTCTTCTGGTTGTAAGTACAGGGAAATATCCCAAACCCTTTTACAGCAATTCTATTCCTCCTGCTGGGGTCAAGCTGGTGAAGCTTGTTCCTTTACAGAACTTCATCGAGGTGACAGGCTATTCTGCTCATTTTATTACACATCACCCTATCCTGAAACATAGCAGTTTGGGTTTTATTTCTTGATAAATACGTGATTTGAGGAGGCTTAAGTGGAAGCTGTCTATCTGCTTAGTCATAGAATCACCTGAAGGCAGTCTTCCAGGTCTGTGAGCTGGTGGTAGGTTCAGCCACGGTATGGGCATGGAAAGAACTCACAGAATTCAGCTGTGCTCATTTTCAGAAGTTAGGGGGCAATCTACGGCAAGTCCACATTTCCTCTTGTTCTGTTAGTAGAGCATTTGTTTTTATCCATCTTTACAGGCTATCTTCTTTACAGGGAAGCTTATATAACCAACAATGTTGAAAGAAGTGCTGATGAGACTTGATGGCCAAGGTGGGTTTGCAAGGGGGAAGGGAGAAGAGGGTTGTGGGTGGACCTAGAAGGAAAGGAAAGAGGGGGTTGTCATCAGGATATAAAATGAATAAATTAATAAAATGTATTTTAAAAAAGAAAGAGACAATATATACCTTCTAGAGCAGTGGTCCTCAACCTTCCTAATGCTGTGACCCTTTAATACAGCACCTCGTATTTGGTGACTCCCAACCATGAAGTTATTTCCGTTGTTACTGAATAACTGTAATTTTGCTGCTGTTATGAATTATAATGCAAACATCTGTGTTTTCTGATGGCCTTAAGTGAGCCCTGTGGAAAGGTTGTTCAACCCTCAAAAGGGTCATGACTCACAGGTTGAGGACCACTGTTCTAGAAAAAAATGATTGAAATAGCAATGTATTATTGGATATGGGCCTTTGATGGGAAAGGTTTGTTCTCAGCATGTTTCTATATTTCATTGTTTCCTTGACTCCTTGAGATAAGCAGAGTTGTTTTACCACAGCCTATTTGCCACAGTGTTCTCGTTTACCCAAGACAAAAGTAATGGGGCAATCTGAGCATGTCCTGCAGACTGACTTTCAAAACTGTGAGCCAAAATAAACATTGACTCCTGCAAGTTGTCTTCTCAAGTATGTTTTTATGATGTCAAGAAAATGAATAAATAATACACCCAAACAAGCTCATTTTCTTATTAGTTATATTTTTCCCTCTTTTCGGTCTGAAATAATGGCAGATTGAGCAATTAAAATAATTCTGATATTTCATATGTGTGTGCATTTTCAACATTTTAAAAATATGTTCCACCTCTCACCCACTCATCGAGCTTAAATTATGACTACCGATTGTGCTTCGGGCCCTGGTTGGTCTTTAAACTAGAGTATTAATTCTCATCTTAGAAAACATCCATTTTTTGGAGGACCCTCTTTTCAAAACAGTAGTTTTTAAAACACTACGGCCCCAAAACTACGCTAACCCTTTAGAAGTATTAACGAGTTTTAAGGCACACAGACACATGTCAGTCTTTTGACGTTATGGAATGTTGGGCTTGGTAAGTGAGTAACTGTTACACAGGATAAAGAATCAGGACTTGCTTAAGGGATATATCTGGTTCAAAGTGAATAAAAGAATAAAGAAAGCAAACTTCCAATATGCAAAGCTTGTGTTTGAGGTTCATTCTACTATATCATCATGCCACTCTGCATAACGCAAGTTACAGGAATAAGAATTGTATTGTTCCAATGCTTCTCATAGACAATATCTCCTTTGTAGTACTAAATAAGGCTCTATTACCAAAGTGAGCTGCATATTCGAAACAATCTCCATGAAAATCCCAAAGAAATTATTAGTGTCCATATGAAAATGGACACAAAATTAATGTACATTTTTCTTTCATCTGTGTATTTTGATTATACTCACCCTCAACAGCTCTCAGAACCATCCACTTTTCTTACACATCCAACTTTCTAGTCTCTTAAGGAAAAGCAACAACAACCACCCAATCTGTTGAGTCTAAACTGTGTTGCCCATATAATCCTGGGTTTGTGACCATCCACTAGGGCACTGTTATATTAAAAAAAAGTTTTATTACAGTTTGTTCAATTTGTATCCCAGCTGTAGCCCTCTCCCTCATCACCTCCCAATTCCACCCTCCTTCTCTTATCTCCTTTCATGCCCCTCCCCTAGTCCACTGATAGACAGGTCCTCTTTCCCTTCCCTTTGACTCTAACCTGTCAGGTTTCATCAGGAGTGACTGCATTGTCTTCCTCTATGGCCTGGTAAGGCTGTTCCCTACCTCAGGGCAGGTGATCAAAGAGGTAGTCACTGAGTTCATGTTAGAGACAGTCCCTGTTCCCCTTACTAGGCAACTCTCTTGGAGATAGAGCAGCCATGGGCTACATCTTTGCAGGGGTTCTAGGCTATCTCCATGCATGGTCCTTAGTTGGAATATCAGTCTCAGAGAAGACCTCTGTGCCCAGATTTTTTGGTTCTACTGCTCTCCTTGTGAAGCTCCTATCCCCTCGAGGTTTTCCTATCTCCTCCTTCTTTCATAGCAGTCTGTGAAAGACAGACTACAGACTGGGAAAGGATATTCACCAACCCTATATCTGACAGAGAGTTAATACCTAGAATATATAAAGAACTCAAGAAGTTAAAAAACAACAAATCAAGTAATCCAATTAAAAATTTGGGTACAGATCTAGATAATTCTCAATAGAGGAATATTGAATGGCAGAGAAACACTTAAAGAAAGGCTCAACATCCTTAGTCATCAGGGAAATGCAAATCAAAATGACCCTGAGATTTCACCTAACACCCATTAGAATGGCTAAGATCAAAAACTCAAGTGACAATACATGTTGGAGAGGATGTAGAGAAAGGGGAACCCTCCTCCATTGTTGGTAGGAATGTAAATTTGTACAACCATTTTGGAAATCAATCTGGTGCTTTCTCAGAAAGTTAGGAATAGTGCTACCTCAAGATCCAGGCATATATACAAAAATATGCTCAAGTATACAACAAGGACATTTGCTCAAACATATTTGTAGCAGCTTTATTCCTAATAGCCAGAAGCTGGAAACAACCCAGATGACCCTCAATGGAGGGATGGATACAGCAATTGTAGTACATTTTACACAATGGAATACTACTCAGCAATTAAAATCAATGAAATCAAGACATTTGCAGGCACATGGTGGGAACTAGAAAAGATTATCCTGAGTGAAATATCCCAGAAGCAGAAAGACACACATGGTATATACTCACTTATAAATGGTTATTAGACATATAATACAGGATAAATGTACTAAAATCTGTATACCTAAAGAAGCTAAGCAAGAAGGAAGACCCTGGGTAAGAAGATTAGTCCTCATTCAGAAAGGCAAATGGGGTGGACATCTGAAGAGACAGGAGCTTACCACAGAGGGCATTGTCATCTTAAATCACAAATCAACTCTAAACTCTATGTGAAGCAAAGACCTTAATTTGAGGCCTGAACATAACTAGAAGATGAAGAAAGAAGATCCAAATTAATAAAATTAAAGATGAGAAGGGGAAGGAAAGTATAGATACTAAGAAAATCTAAAGATTCATAAGTGTTAAAAAAACACTCCACTATATTGGTAAACCTGGAAAAATGCATAATTTGTTTGATATATACCAACTATTAATGTTAAATCTGGAACAGACAAGCAATTTAAACATGCCTTAGCAATTTAAACATAACCCTTAGTTAAACAGAAGCAGTAAATAAAAATCTACCAAGCCAAAGAAGCCCAAGACCAGATGGAATCAGTGCAGAATTTTAATAAATTTTCAAAAGAGAAGTAATGCCATTATTCTTCAACTTATTCCACAAATAGAAAAGGAAAGAATGTTGTCTAATCTTTTTATGAGGTCCCTATTATCCTGATATCTAAAACATACGCACACACACACAAAGAAAGGCAATTACAGACCAATTTCCTTTATGACCTTGATGCAAAAATTTTCAGTGAAATATCTGCAAAATTAATCTGAAAACACATAAAAATATTATACACTATGTACTGGTAGGCTTCATCCAACAGATGCAGGGATGGTCAACACACATCAATTGATAAATCTAAATCCACCACATAAACAAGCTGAAAGACAAAAACCACATACTCATCTCACTAGATCCAGAAAAGGCCTTTGGCAAAATCCAACATACCTCCATGATTAATACCCTGAAGATACGAATGATATACTTCTATATTATAAGGTAATTTATAACAAACCCACAGCCAACATTAACCTAAAAATAGAGATATTTGAAGTATTTCTACTAAAATCAGGAACAAGACAAGAGACTAGACAAATGTCTATTCTCTACAAAGCAATTCAATATATTACCTGAAGTATTTGCTAGAGCAATAAGACAACTGAAGGGGATACAAGGAGATATGAACAGGAAAGGACAAAGTTAAAGTACCTTTTATGAAGGTGATATGATTTTATTCACAAAAGTCCCTTAAAATTACAACAGTAAATTGCTACAGGTGACACACACCTTCAACAAAGTATCAGCCTGCATAACAATCCACAAAAATCAGAAGCCTTTCTACATATAAAGGACCGACTGAGAAAGAGCAGGGAAACAATAGCTGTCACAATACTCTCAAAAAATTATCTTGAAGTAATTCTGACCAAGGAAGTGAAAGACTTGTATAATAAAAAACTTTAATACATTGAAGAAAAATTGAAAAAGGTATTAAAATAGAAAAATCCTCCTGCTAATGGATTGGTAGGATCGGTATAGTGAAAATAGTTATCCTACCAATAGCAATCTACAAATTCAATACAGTCCCCATCAAACTCCAACACAGTTCTTCACAGATCTTACAAGGATAATGTTCAGCTCCAGGATAACTAAAATAATCCTGAATAATAAAGGAACTGCTGGTGGTGTCGCCATTCCTGATTTTAAGCTGTACTACAGAGCTACGGCATTGACATAAAAAGACATCGGTTAATGGAATCCTACTAAAGACCCAGCCCTAAGTCCATACACCCATGAACACTTGACTTTCACAAAGCAGTCTGAAATATACACCAGAAAAAAAATTCAGATAGTGGTTGGTTACTCTTACACCTGGTGAAATAGTGGCACAAAAGTTGTAGGAGTATCCAAACCACTCTCTGATGGGATTTAAGGTTCACTTTATGAGATGGAACCCATGCTTAACCCATGCTTGGTGGACAGGAGCCTGAGACTCCATAGGCTATAGCCTTAGGAGAAAATGAAACACTACTGTCTTGCTAAAGGAATATAGCAAGAAAATCACTCCTAATGATACACTGGTACTCGTAGATCAGTGTTCTGCTCAGACATCATCAGAGAATTTCCCTACTACAGTAGATGGGAAGAATGCAGAGATCTATGCATGTTCCCTGTGCAGAGAGTGAGAGACTGTGGCATACTCACTCCTAAATGGGATGTCTCTATCAAATCCCTCTACACAGAGCTTAGTGAATTCTGTGGAAGGCGAGGCACAAAGATTATAACAGCCAGTGTGGATGAAAACCACCAAGAAACCAACACAAGCCCTCATCACTAACCTGGAAGCCATTTCTAATTGACAACTGCTTGCAAAGAAAAATACTGTTTTCTTCAAGGGATTCTTTCTGGATATCTGAACCACACTTATGTGAGGCCCCATCCCTGGCAGGAGATGGCCAATACAAAATGAACTCAGTGGTATTTTTGGTGATATTTGCCCTCATAATGCTTTGGTGGACACGTTTTACCTTACTTGTCTTTTGCGTATAGGTTATGGTTTTAAATTCTGTGTTTTCATGGTTTTTGGGTGTGTGCGCTTACGTGTAATTTGTGTGGTCCACAGGCATTTTTTTGGTTTTTATTTTGTTCCCTTCTCTCTTTTTGTTTGTTTTATCTGTTCTGTTTTGTTTGTTTTTACCTTGGGCTATGTTTTATTTATTTATTTATTTATTCATTTATTTATTTATTTATTTATTTATTTTTCCCCTGACTTTTAAAAAAATATTAGTTACAGTTTATTAACTTTGTATCCCAGCTGTTGCCCTCTCCCTCAGTCCCTCCCAATCCCACCCTCCCTCCCTCATCTCCTCCCTGTCCCTTTCCAAGTCCACTGATAGGGGAGGACCTCCTCTCCTTCCATCAGACCCTAGCTTATCAGGTTTCTTCAGGACTGGCTGCAATGTCCACCTCTGTGGCCTAGCAAGGCTGCTCCTCCCTTGGGGGGGGTCAAAGTAGGGGGTGTTTTAAAGAGAGAAAGAAAGAAGGCTTGGGTTGGATGAGTGGGGTGGTTGGAAGGGTCTGGGAGGAGACAAGATATCAAACCACGATCAGTATTTCATGTATGAAAACATATTTTCAATAAAATAAAGTAATATTATTACTGAAATTTGTTAATATTTAAATAAAAACATGTGCCAGCGGTACTACTGTTCATTTACAAGACAAAATTCTAGCAGATTTATTCTATGCATCCAGCCTAGAACATGGATTTTTAACAGGCCATACAAAGTTCACACTGAAAATAGGAGTAATTAGCAGCACCTTGTCAGTAGTAATGATCACATGACTACTAATAAAGCAATCCTCAGTGAAGTAAGAGTGTTCTTTTTCTGATGTGACTAAGTTGAATTGCAGGCATTGAGCACCTTTGATGCTATGCTTCTTCCTGTTGTTCTGTCTTAGTCCTGAAAGCATAGCAGGATACAATGAAACAGAATTTTAGACCAAGTTTTAGCTCCTTTAGATTTGAATGCCACCCTGGTAATGATTTGTTATTTAAAATTATCACCATAGGGCTGGGGAGATGGCTCAGTGGTTAGGAGCATTGGCTCTTGCAGAGGATGCATATTCATTTCGAGCACACGCAAAGCTGCTGACAACTGTGTATAACTCCAGTCTCAACGTATTCAACACGTTTTCTGGCCTCTGAGGTCACCAGGCCTGCACATAGTGCACAGACATACATGCAGGCCCAAAATGCCATATACATAAAATAAAATAAGTAAAACCAAAATTTAAAAAGTCGTTATCACAGACATAAGTCAAGTACCCTAGTGATAATTTCTTTATAGCTAAATAAATACTCACATGTATTTCTCTTTCCTAGTGAAATAGTCAAGATGAAGAGTATAAACTGTTTCCTTTTAAAATCGGATCTATGTTAACAGTGTTAAAATTTTTGTTAGTGCTGTCGCCATGACGATGGGTATAAAATAGGAAATCCATATTAAAAATATTACCAGTGTCTGACATGTAGCTCAAATATAAAATAATGAGCTGAAGAAAAGGCAGAGATCAGTTTGTCTCCTGATCCTCGAGGCATTTAGGACCCAGGGCTGACTTTGTGAAAGCTCAAAAGCTTTCTCAATGAGTGGAATAGTTGCTAGATAGGAAACCAGAACCAATATCCCTCCTTGAAGCAGCACACGGGAAGTAGTGGTAATAACTTGTGGTTTGAGGAGGGATTATAGAACCAAGGAAATATATGAGGCACAAATACAAAGTGAAAGAGGTTGCCAATTTGTTGTAAGCTTGTTTTGTTTTTGTTTTTTCATTTTCCTGTTGTTTAGGAGAGTAGAAGTTTCCAGATATATTTGTAGGTTCTGACTCCAGACAAGAGGCTTGGGAATTTGAGAGGATCTAACCACAAAATCTAAGACCAGAGAGATGTCCGCAAAAAGAAGGAATGTATGCTATTTCAATATCTGAATTGGAACAGCGATACTATAAAATTTTATAACAAGTATATAAGAACATATTTGGTCTTGGAATGAGTTTCTGTAAGATAGATGATACCGCTTGAAGAGGAACGACAGAATGGGTTCTACTTTATGCACATGGGAGGAAGAAAATGCAGTATCAGGCAGGTCTGACTAACTTCTGCAAATCACTAGGGAAAGTCAATCCAAGAAAGAAATGAGAATTTTTCTCTTGCAGCAAACAGACACAGACACATGAACTCACAAGCCAGGCATTATGTGGAGAGAAAGAGTCCTTGGAACACACAGCTCTAAATGGAATGTCTCAGTCAAATCCCTTTCCTTAGAGCTCAGGGAATCCTGGGAAGAACGGGCTGAAAGCTTCTAAGAACCAGAGAAAATAGAGAACACCAGGAAATCAAGGCTCTGTGCATCAGCGGAGCTTGCTGATGAACTCATTGAGACTGAAGCAGCATGCACAGGGCCTAGAAGGGTCTGTTCTATTGTCCTCCATATATATACTGTAACTTTCAGTTTAGCATTTTTAAATTATTATTATTTATTACAATTTATTTACTTTGTATCCTGGTTGTGGCCTCCTCCCTCGGCCCCTCCGAATCATATCCTCTCTGCCTCTTCTCCCCAATGCTGCTCCCCTAGTCCCCTGATAGAGGAGGACCTCCTCCCTTTCTATCTGACCCTAGCCTATCAGGTCTCATCAGGACTGGCTGCATTGCCTTCCTCTGTGGCCTGGCAAGGCTACTCCCCCAAGGGGGAAGTAATCAAAGAGCCTGTCACGGAGTTCATATCAGAGATAGCCCCTGACCTCCTTCCCAGGGAACCCACTTGGAAAATGAGCAGCCTATGGGCTTCCTCTGAACAGGGGTTTTAGGTCCTTTCTATGTATGGTCCTTGATTGGTGTATCAGTCTCTGCAGGGCCCCCAGGGCCCAGTTTATTTTTATTTGTTTGTTTGTTTGTTTATTTATTTATTTATTTGACTCTGTTGGCCTCCTTTTGGAACTACTTTCCCCTCCAGGTCTTTCTATCTCCCCCTTATTTCATAAAACTCCATGCACTCTGCCCAAAGTTTGGCTTAGTGTTTTTTTATTGGGGGGGGGGAACTCTTGAGTTTGGAAATGATTGGCTCTCTGATTCTTGTGCCTGCTCTTGGGGCTCTTCTCCTTCTGTTAGTTTGTCCAGCCTTGATGTGGCGGTTTTTGTTCTATCTTATTTTAGTTTATTATGTTTGCTTGTTATCTCTTAAAAGCCTATGTTTTGTAATTAAAGACCGAAAGGGAATGGATCTGGATGGGAGAGGAAGTGGGGAGAAACAAGGAGGAGTAGAAAGAGGGGGAATTGTAATCAGGATACATTGTATGAGAAAGAGAATCTATTTTCAATAAAAGGAAACAAAAAAAACAAAGCAAAAGAAGAAAGAAATGAGTAGAATCTGTGAGTACATGATTTACAATGCATACAACTTGGATTGCCAAGGAGAATTAATCTTGTTTCAATTCAGTTATAGTTTTAATCAGCTCTATCTATTAATGGTGTCCATGTGAGGATTGGTCCTTACTATTTAAAGGCATGTTCTGCATATTTAAAACTGAGAAACATTTGGCTGAATGACCCTTGGTTAGCAGTGATTATTAGATCAACTAATCAATTAACACTAGAAAAAAAGGATATTCAATACTGGGGAACAGGATATGCATATTGCTCAAACTGTAATTTTGTATTCATTAATATCTCTATGTACTTTCCCTTCAAGTTCTGACACTTCTGTTACTTTTATTGGAATAAATACTGTGCAACAATAAGCCAGTATTAAAACTGAGCAAGATATAATATTGGGTTGTGTTTATAGTTATCAAATTAATTCCCATGTGCTTTTAATATTACACAAAATGGTTCAGCAGTGAGGAAAGGCATTTTCTGTGAAAATATGATGACATGAGTGAGACCAGGAGAACTGAGTATGGGAGGAGACAGCATGTTCCTGAGACTTGTTCTCTGACCAACACAATAAAAATTGTGACACATCTGTACCTGCACACATATACATCATATTTAAATGTAGTAATAACAACAATAATTGTGAAAATTAATTTTAAATGTTCTTTTAGTTCACAGTAAGTTTCCAAAGGGATAAGGATTCTTAAATTAATTCTTAAAGGAACTGTACTTTTGTTTCAAAATGAAATATTTCTGCTTTGATTACATACCGTAAAAAATGAAGTAAAACAGCACTCAAGTAAGACTTTTACTTTATTTTAGCTATGTGCTTTCTATTTTTGTTCTATTAAAAGTTGAGAGTTAATATGGTAGCTACCTTTGCTGTTAATATGGTAGCTACCTTTGCTACCATGTATAGTTATAGTCCCAGAAGTTAAAAAAAATTAATTAAATTGGCATTCGAGAAAAAAAAAAACCTATTGATATTCTACTCCAATAAGCTGAACTGATACTAATATTTTGACTTGCTTTCTAGTATTTTAGTATAATTCCACATTATTCCTTTTACATATATTCAGAGATAGTTCTAGCAGGTGTCATATGTGAAAACAATCTGCAAGCCTAGTCATTTCAGCTTATGTACCAATATTTTGACATTTCTGTTTGCATCTATACAACCTGAAAATATATCTATAGGCCTTACAGATAATACAGCTCATAGTTTTCACCCAAATCTACATTTTCTACTCTTTGTGGACTCATTGTTAAACTGCTTTATTTGTCATGGGTAAGTGGCCGCTCTTAACAGTGACTGCTGGGTGGGAAAGGTGATGTGTTCTTCCATCTGAAACTGTAAAGCTATGCTTTTTCTTCGTGGACTGTTCAGCCTTGTCTGCTGGCCCAATGAAGAGTACCCACTGAAGACTTATAAGTGTCTTAAGTGGAGTGGAGGGGATCCTAGAGGCAAAGAGCCTGTGTCCTTGTTAGCAATCTGAAATCACAAGGAAGCTAATGTTCTAGGTATCCATTTCGATTTGAAGGCCAGAGAACCAGGAGGATCAATTGTTGTACCAGCAATCTTGAGATGCTCTGTTGATCTGAATGAAAAAACAAAACAAAACAGAAAAACATCAATGATCTAGGTCAAAGCAAACATGCCACAGGAGTTCCCTTTTCCAACCTCTTCTGATCTACTCAAATCCCTGGTTGACTGGATGAATATTAATAATCCACAGATAAAATAATAGAACTGCCAAAGTTCATCCTTTCCACATGCAAGACAGACATGCAAAATTAAGAGTATGCCTATAATTAGCAATTAATACCTGGAAATAACTTTAAAATCTTATTTAATATAACTATGTGGGAGAGCAATCTCACTTGTTTTCTTAAATATTAATCTCACTCTGATGTATCTTTATAGATACACCATAAAATGGCCAAATATCTGAGCTTCAATTAGCTGGTCACATCCATGAGTAGCTATCGTAAAATCTTAAAACAAAAAAGTACACCAAAAAATATGCATCTAAACTATAAATAAAAGGGAATATAGTCATATTCAAATAGTTAATTTCCTCCCATATAGAAACGAAGCTATGTTTTTCTTGAAATGGCAGGGGCCAAGTCTTTGCCATATTCCCATTATCCCACTAAACTATTCGGTTTCTTTGTTGGACCCTGCTCCCCTTTCTGCGTTGAATGATTTCCTACTCAAGTCTAGCAGTATGTACTTCTGAAATTTTTCCATGCCGTGTCCACAGTGGCTCAATATCTGGGCTTCGTTACAAAGCCTTCATTAATAACCTTCCTGCATCTCTCACAAGCAATATTCTTCAGCGCACTGCACAAATCTTTGTAACCCCAGCACTGAAGGCGAGCTCACTGCTGTTGCTAAGTTCTGAAAAATGTCCATAGCTGACACCACTTGCCAGCAACTGCTGTTCTGCACTATAATGGTGAAGAAAACGGGCTTGGAATCGCATGGCCTTGGCTCTAAATGCTGGCTTTGCCACTTATAATTTGCATCACTTTAGAAAACAAAATTAATCACTTCAAGCTTCAGTTTTCTCACCTGAAAACTGGACTATTTTAGACTTGCAAATTTGTTGTGATACTGAAATGAGATGGTGAATATTAAATATTTAGCACAGTGCTTGGTAGAGAGTAGAAATCTTAGACACTACCAAACATTTTTGTTATTTTGACAATTAATGGCTGTTGTTGTTACTTTTTCTTTGTTGTTTCAGCTCTAGAAGGTTGTTTATATAGACCACTTTAACTTTGGCAGAAACTGGATGGCTTCTTGCCAGTGTACTCACTAAGCCTCACACAGCATTTTGACTCTGTGAGACTCTCTGGCATAGGAAAGAACTAGAAAGCAACTCCCTGGCCTGTGGGATGGGCCAAAAGCTTAGTCTTTAGTAATTGTTTGTTCTCACGGCAGGAAAAAGTAAAGAGAATATCATCAAGCAGAACTGAAGATGGTTGGACCACCCTGTTAAGAATGTTTAACTTAGTAAATTAATTCATCGTAGATTTGGTGCTTTTATCTCTGAAATTGAGATGATTGTTGCTCACAGTGAAAGCAATGACATAATGCATGTGAAAATATCCACAATGCTTGACTAGACAATTACTGTAGATTATGAGATAGCATTAATCTAAAATATTTTATTTTAAAACTAAATTGGTATGCAATTGCTTGCAAAATTTTTATGTTTATTTATATAAGATAATTATAAGGAAGTGAAGTGTGTTTGTCCAATATGAGTGAGCGTGAGGGGCTATCTGAAGAGTTGTTCCCAGTTATTTACTACACCTACATAGTAAATCTTTCACTCCAAAATCTTCCCATGTGCTTTTAAGTACACTGCCTCCTCACGTGCATGGTAATATTTGGTAATTATCTACAGCTCAAGGTGAATTTGTACTTACAATGGGGATTGTCATCTTTAAAACTTTTAGTCTTGGGACTCTTTCATGATCCTAAAATTATTAAACCAAGATGCAGATCTTGGTTTGCAATATTGTTGTCTAGAAATGCAACCAGGCTCTTTAAACACATAACTGATTCTAAGATCCAGGTAAGAAATACATAAGGTGAGGACACAACACCTTGATAATACCTGAAAGCAGTAAAATAGTACATCCACTTCCTTGAGCACACAAAGGACTTTGATGGAAATATGTCAAGAGCACATCGAGTTTGCTCAATGGCCAATATTGTAGGAGTTTGAGCAATAAATAAGTAAAATAGTAAGGAATTATATCTTATCATATAAAATGAATATCTATGAACCACACTGATGTGAATAAACAGGTAACTCGGTATCTAGGTGGAAGCAACCATAAATTTTCTGTGATAGGAAAGAATTCCAAATAATTTATCTATATGTTCTACTTTCATAACTGTCACAGGCTAGCTATGTATAATGTCATTCTCCCACAGAGTACTGTATTCAAATATAGGTAGGACCAGAAGAGTAGCTGTGCTTTGAGGGACCCTGAGAGAGGTCACACAGTCAGATGACTATAGCTAACATTAGATATGATAAATCATATTGATATGGGTACCACTGGCATGTGTTAAACATGAAAATTTATATCTGTTGTCTTCTCAAAACATCTAACTCCAGTACAATCATGAAGAAAGATTTGAATAAATTCTTGTCAAAGACCTGTATGAAATATAACTGCAAGTCTCTGAAGAAAGAAATCAGAAGGTCTTCCATGCTCCTGGATCGGTAGGTTTAACATAGTAAAAATGACTATACTACCAAAAGCAATCTTCAGATTCAATGCAATTCCCATCAAAATACCAACACAAGTGTTTACAGACCTTGAAAAAACAATTCTCAACTTAATATGGAAAAACAAAATCCCAGAATACCTAAAACAATCCTGTATAATAAAAGATCTTCTATAGGTATCTCCATCCCTGATCTCAAGCTGCAGTATAGAGCAACAGTAATAAAAATGGCATGGTACTAGCATAGAAACAGACTGGTAGATCAATGGAGTCGAATCACACACCTACAGACACTTAATTTTTGACAAAGAAGCCCAAACCATACAATGGAAAAAAAGATAGCATCTTCAACAAATGGTGCTGGTCTAACTGGATGTCTACTTATAGAAAAATGCAAATAGACCCATATTTATCACCCTGTACACAAAAGCAAAATCCAAGTGAATCAAGGACCTTAACATAAAACCAGACACACTAAACCTGTTAGAAGAAAAAGTGGGGAAGATCCTTGACCTCATTGGCACAGGAGACACCTTCCTGAACAGAACACAAACAGCTCAGGCTCTGAGATCAACAATTAATAAATGGGACCTCATGGAACTGAAAAGCTTTTGTAAAGCAAAGGACACTGTCAATATAATTAAATGACAGCCTACAGACTGGGAAAAAAATCTTCAGAAGCCCTACATCTAACAGAGGGCTAATCTCCAGAATATATAAAGAACACAAGAAGTTTAACGCTAACAAACCAAGTAATTCAATTAAAAAATGGAGAACAGAGCTAAACAGAGAATTCTCAATGGAGGAATACAGAATGACAAAGAAACACTTAAAGAAATGCTCAATGTCCTTAGTCATCTGAGAAATATAAATCAAAATGACCCTGAAATTCCACCTCACACCCATCAGAGTAGCTAAGATCAAAAATTCAAGGGATGACTCATGCTGGAGAGGTTGTGGAGAATGGGGAACCCTACTCGATTTCTGGTGAGGATGTAACCCTGTATAACAATCTGGCAATTTCTCAGAAAATTAGGAATAGTGCTACCTCATGGTCCAGGTATACCACTCCTGGTCATATATCAGAAAGATGCTAAACAATATATCAAGGTCATTTGCCCAACTATGTTCATAGCAGCTTTATCATAATAGCCAGAATCTAGAAACAACCTAGATGTCCTTCAATGGAGGAATGGATACAGAAAGTGTGGTACATTGACACAATGGAATACCACTCAACAACTAAAAATAAGGAAATAATGAAATTTGCAGGCAAATGGTGGGAACTAGAAAATATCATCCTGAGTGAGGTAACCCAGAAGCAGAAAGACACATATGGTATATACTCACTTATAAGTAGATATTAGCTATATAATATAGGATAAGCATACTAAAATCTGTAGGCCTAAAGAAGTTAAACAATAAGGAGAACCCTAGGGAAGATGCTGAAATCTCTCACTCAGGAGGGCAGACAGGATAGACATTGGAAGTAGGAGAAGAAAAGGAACAGGGCACCCATCAGAGTGGTAAAGTTCAAAAACTCAAGGGATGACACATGCTGGAAAGGTTGTGGAGAAAGGGAGACCCTCCTCCATTGCTTTCCACAGGGGTACTCTGAAAAACTCTACCTATCAGGGTATCAAAGGAGAGCTGAGACTCAGCCAAACTTTGGACAGAGTGCAGGGGACTTTATGGAAGAAGGAGGAGATAGAAAGACCTGGAGGGGAAAGGAGTTGTACAAGCAGAAACAGATACTCCAACTAAGGGCCATGCTTGGAGAGGACCTGTACCCCCTCCTTAGAGGAAGCCCATAGGCTGCTCCGTTTCCAAGTGGGTTCCCTAGTACGTGGGACAGGGACTGTTTCTGACACGAACTTAGTGGCAGGCTTTTTGACCACCTTCCCCTGGTGGGGAACAGTCTTGCCAAGCCACAGAGGAAGAGGATGCAGCCTGCCCTGATGAGACTTTTTAGGCTAGGGTCAAATAAAAGGGAGAGGTCCTCCCCTATCAGTGGATTAGGGAAGGGGCATAGGGTAAGAAGAGGGAAAGTGGGTAGTACTGAGAGAAGATGAGGGAGTAGGCTTAAAACAGGATACAATGTGAATGAATCGTAATAAATAAATAAAATTAAACTTTATTTTTTAAAAAGCTAAGAAAATGGCTGTCGCACACACATGAAGGCATATAAAATGAAGCAGACTGTGTCTGGAATCCTGTCAGTAAAAAAAGTAACAGTTAAGTAACGATATAGCCTATAGAATAGGCTATATCATATCACCATTACACCATTACACATTTGATTTATGTCTAGGATATACAAAGAATACATAAAACTAAACAAGAAGTTGCATAATGCAATAGAGTCATAAGCTAATGAAATGAACAAAAACTTAAAAGATGAAATACAAATGACCAAAAATACATGGAAGAATATTCAACTTAACTATGTGATAGTTTAAACAGAAATGGCCCCCATGGGCTCATATATTTTAAGATTTAGTAGGATTCATAGGTTTGGCATTGTTGGAGTGGGTATGGCTTTCTTGGAGGAGACATGTCACTATGAGTGTGTTTTGAGGTTTTTGAACCATTTTGAGCCTGTTTTTATACAGGATGAGAAATATACAGAGTTTTACCTTTGTTACCTTTGTTTACCTTTGTTATTCACCAGTACTTGCCATTGTAAAAATTAAATTCAAAATGTTAAAATACAAAAAAAACCCTACAAGAACAAATTTCATAAGACATCAGTGCTGTATTGACATTACATGTCATGCAGCCTCCAGAAAAATCAATTGTTGCCTTCACAAGGAAATGAAAGTGAGCTTCAAACCTTAAATAAAACCTCTTTGGCTATGATGTACTTCTCATTCATTAGATTGTTAAATTGATCTGTGACTGTTTAGGGCTTAGGGTTTTAGAAATTAACAGAAAAGTATAATAACCCCTTCATACAATGTTCACCATGTAATACCCCTGTTTTTGATAAATGACTTTTCAAAAGTGGGTTATGTGCCATTAGCCTGAATTCCAATAGGTTCCTGTCAGGTTGTGTTGCTGAATTTTTTTTCTTTTTTAATTCTATAAAAAATGTTTGAATTTTGACATTGGGTATAGATATTTGCCCCTATAATTATTATGAGAGAAAGTAACATCAAGAATTTCTAGTTATTAATGATCAGTTATTAAATAGAATTAAAAGCTATCTGTAAACTAAAAATCCAGTACATGCAAAATGTGAATATAACAGATGATGTTGGCATGGGAACAAACAGTAGAAGTCAGAAATGCTAATAAAGAGATCTATCTTTTTGGGCTACTTTTACATCAAAGCATGTTCTTTGTTTTCATTTCAGTTACATAGAAAAATGAATATCTGTTCACTTTTCTGTGACTTACAAAATGCATTAATCAATTTGAGTTTTTGCTTTTGTTTTAATTGTGTATGTGTGAAGTTTCTAGTTTCATTGAATACTCATTTTTGTTGCAAGCTGGGCATGTGATGTTTTCCTAGAGGCTGGCTTGGGAGAGGGCATGTAATGTTTTCTTGTGAGCTCTCATGTGAGGGGCATGACTTTAGCATGAGAACGTCTATGGGTGGACTCTGAGATGAGGAGATATATAAAGACCCATGCACAGATAGACATCATTTATTGGATCAATATATCTGTGCAGAGTTTCGCGCTCTGACACATGCCTTAGCAGAGAGAAACGTTCCAGAGAATTTCTCAGGGCCTGGACTGCCGGTGTCCTGGTGACTGAGTTTAGTAATCCCCTAAATACCGATTGACCCTAATCACCAGGAAGTAGATAAAAGAGGTCTACAGCCCTTGTCTCTGCTAATCTCTAACCTAAGGTCAGGAGTTTGGAAGGGAGGTAAAAGTATTTAAGAACCCTCAATAAAGTAGGTTCGCTGAAAAATCTAAGCCTAAATCTAATGCATGTGAGTGTATGTGTATGTGAGACTGTGTAAATATGAAGGTGAGAAGATAAGCCTAGGAAGTCCATTCTCTGATGCTACCATGTGATATCTATGACTCTCATTATTAGACTTGAAAACAAATACTTCTATTGACTGAGCTATTCCATCTGGTCTATCCTGTTTGTGCATATGTGTGTGTATGTTTGTGTACGTAGAATACAAACAAAGTTTACTACAGAATAGGCACTCTCAGTGGTCAAAATGAGTAATAGCTAAGGGACCACTTGAAGGAAAAACACTCATGGGATAAAGGTAGATAGTGGCCAGAAGACCATGTTGATCTAGACTTTATACTATTTTATAAAATCTTTGATCAGGCCACTTTCCTGAGGAGCGTTCTTCTGTCCAAGTGTTGACAAGCACATTTGGATTAACTCATTAAAAAAAAAAATGTTTAGGGGCTGGAGAGATAGCTCAATGGTTAAGAGCACTGCCTGCTCTTCCAAAGGACCTGGGTTCAATTCCCAGCACCCACATGACAGCTCACAACTGTCCATTTCAAAAGGATCAGACACATTCATACTAATGCACATAAAATAAAATTAAATAAATTTAAAAATATTTAAAAAGGTTTATTATTATTAGCATCTAATAATTATACAAAAACTAGTTTCCATTAGGATGATTTTTTTATACATGTATGTAATATATTTGGACAGTGTTCATTCCCATTATCTTCCCTTGGCCTCCTCCTATTATCATTTATCTCAACTAATTCCCATTCTACTTTCCTGGTCCATGACCCAATAACTTTCTGTAGGGACACACACAGGAGCATGAGTAAGAGGATTTTACAGAAGCCTGGATACCTTACCAATGTCTCTTCGTGTGTCAATAGACACTCAGAGATGGGTAAGGCCTCAGAAGTGCGTCTCCACCCCATGGCAGGATGGCCACAGGTACAATCATGTGCGGGTATTGTGCTGATAGTCACAGCTGCTAAGTTTAGGAGAATAATGCTAGGCCATGCCTACAGCAGAGTGCTTTGTTGCTAGCCGGCAGTAACTACATTTCATGGGAAACTAATACCAATAAACCAACCGCAGAAAAAGTTTTATTGTAGTGTCATTCAGTATCTTTTCCAAGCACATGTGAAGGATTTTTATTATTTTTTTCTTTTGCAGTTTGCTTCACTGAAATGTTCACTAAGATGTTTTCATGGTTCTATTTGTTTGTTTGTTTGTTTTTAGACAGTAAAGAACTTTCTGATCTTCATTTTCACAGTCATGGTGGAATATAAACTCTATGTTTCTATGTCCAATCCCTTCCACCCTTATCTTCAGCCAAATAAATACTTGAATGCATTTTATAAGTAAAATATGCAATTTAATAACTGCTGAAATCAGATATAGGAATTCTTTACTTATTGAAATTTCTAGATGTTATGTTATATATGAACAGGGTTTAGCTAATGTCTTGTTTACAAAATGTAAAAGTAATGCTGGCAATATCATTGTTTACATAAAAAAATCACATGGAAAATTCAACCTTAGATAAAGGAATATAGGAAACAAATTGCATACCACCACTCTATAGAAAAGTAATTTCTTAAATGACTGGAACTTGTATTAAGTATTTTTTTTATGAAATTTAAAAGCCAAACCAATGCACGAGTTAACAGAAAAAGGAAAACAAACATCAACAATGATATTTAAAAAAATTCTTGGAGTTACTAAGCCCATTTGAAAGATGCAAGTGTACATATATATGACCTTGGTCTTTGTTGTAAAAACATAATTGTAGATTTTACATGGCTAGCAGTTCCTCTGAACTAAATTAATCTTAGAAACTATGGATGCTACCACACAAAGGGAAACCAAGAATAATAACAAGAATCTGAGCTCAGAGTTGCATATAAAGATTATCATGGCCAATTCACACAACTTACTCTTGGGAATCAAATTTCTGAAGGAAGGGCTATAGGTGTAGGGATGAGAAGCAAATGGCTATTGCAGCATTTCTATTTTTAGTTTTATATCTTTGAAAATTAAGTTTCTTGCCCTGTGAAATGTAGGGGAGCTCCTGCCTGTGCTTTCTCCCCTGATGCTGGGTCCCAGTCGAGCTTCTATGAAGAGTGGGACACATTGGTAACAGGAAGGACAGGCAATGCCAACTCTTTGGACTACTAGGCCCTACCCAATCAAACAACTAAAAGATAAAAAAGATTTCAGAGTGGCCAGGAGTAGATTGTATGACTAAAGGCTGTGCAGGACTGTGGACATACAGATAAGACAAGGTGCTTCATAGAGTTGAGAGATTAGAGAAGACAAGAGGCTACGGAGAAAAAAACACACACACAAAAGAAGAGCCAGGACAGCAGAAGAATGGCAAGAAATGACTGGGCTGACTTCAGGAAGGGCTCTAAGGAGTAATCACTGGCTACCAAGGGTGGCTGACACAGTTGTTACCATTAGCGGCTTAGTGGTGGACTTCTGTCCCTTATGTCTCAGAGCTGCTAGGTAGCAGTAAGTGAGCTGTGCTGTTCATGACTTGCATCTGAACAGAGAGCCCAACTGGTAACAGGAGAGTGAGTCTAAAGTCCTTTATTCTGGAGGTTTCCTGAGCTGTCAGAATTCCTTGAAACCTGGTACTTTTTTTAAAGCGATTTCTCCCTCCTATGTGATACCTATTGTATATATATTTTGCCCTCTTGGATTCTTATTCTTTCTTTCTTGAGTTTTTTGAAAAAAAAATTCAGTAAAAACTTCTTCAAACTATCTTTCTTTGTAACTTTGTTTCTTTCTTGGTACCAGATTGATTGAGAAAAGTATTGTTTTTTTTCTGTTGGCTCCTTTTATGGTTTTATTTTATTTTTTAATTTTACTTATTACTATTGTTTGTAAGTATGTGTGTCTGTGTTTGCATGTGTGCACATTCTGACATGGCATAGTGTGTGGGTGGAGGTCAGAAGACAGAATTTGGGAGTTCATTCTCTCCTTTCATCATGGGTACCAGAGAATAAACTTAGGTTGTCAGGTTGCTTCTACAGATTAACACCTACCTGCCAAGCTACCTCACCTCCCATTTCTGTTTTAACCTCTCCATCTCTATCTTTTCTTATTTCTTCTCATTGAATTTTGAGAAAATCTATGAAGAAGGTTCAAATGTGCTTGTCAAAATCTCAAAATAGGTGTTGCCTCCCAGATCACAAATTTCTTAATTTATCTTGAGGTCAGAAAGTTTAGGTTTGGACATTTCTAAGACTGCAAGACTAAAACACCTAAAGAGAGAGTCCAACTTCTTCTCAAATTACATATTTCATGTTTTTTTTTATAAAAAAAATAGGTCGAAACATGCTTCCCTATGGGAGTCTGTAGATCCTTCTGATTTTAGACCTAAGTGGTCAAGACCAAGCGTTTGTTCATCGTGATATTCACTGTCCTAGTGTCGGAAATAAGATTGCATTTGTTGAGGCTCCACTAATTGTCGCCTACTGCACAGGGTAATTGCTATTCATGTACCATACCACCTGGTGCATAGTGAAGAGCAGTAGTGTTTAGGTGACAAATGGAGGAACCGTCATAGGTTCAGTAAGTTTTTGTTCCTTAAAATACCATGTTCCTTCCCAGAGCCAGGCTGCTTCTCTCTATAAATCTGACAAATGTGTTATTCCTAGCAACCCCTGTGGGTTATTTTTTGTCTTCCTTAGGTTGAAAGAATACTGTTGTTGTATGATTGCTTATGTAAAATCATTTTAAATTATGTTCATATTTGGCCACTGTACACTAAATTAAAAAAAAACAAAACCCAAAACAACAACAACAAAACTCACCACGATCCCCATCTATTTGTCTTATATACTGCCTTCTGAAAATTTTGCCCCATATTAGACCCACATTATACTCAGCTTATATAGTAATGAAAAACATCTGATGTTTTCCTGAACATCCACCTCTAACCCATTACCAGGAGTTGGATTTCGAACCTGGACTTTAATGTATTTTCTTGTTCATATTCCTGTCAGCCTTAACCTACTTTAAGCCTCTGAGTGGTTTTTGCATTCCAGATTTATGCAGTTAATGTCAAAAAGGCAAGGAACAGCCCTGTTGACATTCAAATGAACAATGGCAGGACAGCAAGAGCTTCTAAGAAAACACACAGGAACTCAGCTTTAAATAAATACCCCAAACAAATCCTTTCCCCCAATGCTAAAATCATGGTAAATATGAAAAATCTTTTCCTATATCTTTAGGAACTTATTCTCAACCCATAGAACTTGGATTCACTTCATGCAATGATTTACATTCCCCACAAAGCCCACATTCTTGAAGAAACTATTGTTACCATCCTCTTTTATCTACTGTTCTCACGGAAAGAGATTCCTGATATTCTCAAGGATGAAATTCCAGTATTTCCAGCATCATACCTAATATTATAGTAGTCTTGACTAACCTCTCCTCAGGTTCAAATTTGATACATATTTCTTTCTTATTGCTGCTCACATGTAGTTGAAAAATCTTTGTGAATTGTTTAAATGCTATGCCAGTCGCCAATGCTTAAAAATGTAACATTATAATAATATATATCTATTTGAAATAAGTATAAAAGTGAAGGCCATAAAAAGGAAAGGAAGCAATTAGAGTTTTTGTAATTACAGTCCTTGAATGTCACATTTGGTGCTAATCATGCTAGCAGCAAGAACAAACAAATACTATAATTTCCAATATCTGCCAAGAGAAAACACACCAATTCTTTAGGAGAAATAAAAATTTTCTTTGCACAGTGAAACTTAATAAAAATACTCTTTATGGTAGCCAAAGACTTTAAATTCTTTTTAAAAAAATAGGTACTATTTTTAGTGCCCCTAACTCTTACTGTCTGTAATAAGACAGTGTTATAATTATAAGTCAGAGTTTTGTCAGGACTCAGATATACGTCTTTTTTTCCTCCGTGTGCAATAAACCTGAAAAGAAGGGAATACAGTTGATGAGTCTGGAAATTGCATAAGAAGTCAAATAGGTCTCTAAGATATTCTAGATAGGCAAATGTAGCCGGGAAAAACGAATCATTTAAAAAACTGAAAAAGGAGAAGTATGGAGAAGACTGTGAAAGAATCGATGAATACAGGGTAAGGGTTGAGGTCTGAGGTTCAGGGGGACAGTGAGGCAGACAGCTCTTTGGAGGTAAGAAATTTGTTAAAAGTGTTATGAATGTTATAGACAGAAGCAGCAGCATGTGGGTACTTAAAGGTGAGTGCAGACACATGGTAACATGGGAGCTCCTTCTCATACACTTTAGAGGAATGAGGGTATAAAGAAGATTGAAAAGTTTCTTTTTCTAGTTCCCACCATTTGCCTGCAAATCTCATAATTTCCTTGTTTTTAATTGCTGAGTAGTATTCCATTGTGTAGATGTACCACAATTTCTGCATCTATTCCTCTGTTGAGGGACATCTGGGTTGTTTCTAGGTTCTGGCTATTACAAATAAAGCTGCTACGAACATAGTTGAGAAAATGTCCTCATTGTGTACTTGAGCATCTTTTGGATATATGCCTAGGAGTGCTATACCTGGATCTTGTGGAACTAGAAAAGATCATCCTGAGTGAGGTATCCCAGAAGCAAAAGGCACACATGGTATATACTCTCTTATAAGTGGATATTAGACATAAAATATAGGATAATCATACTAAAATCTGTACACCTAAAGAAGCTGAAGAAGGAGAACCTTGGGTAAGATGCTCAATCTTCATTCAGAAAGACAAATGGGGTAGACATTGGACAAAGGTGAAAACAAGGAACAAGACAGGAGCCTACTACAGAAGGCCTCTGAAAGACTCTACCCAGCAGGGTATTAAAGCAGATGCTGAGACTCATAGCCAAACTTTGGGCAGAGTGCAGGGAATCTTATGAAAGAAGAGGGAGACAGTAAGACCTGGAAGGGTCTGGAGCTCCGCAATGAGAACAACAGAACCAAAATATCTGGGATCAGGGGTCTTTTCTGAGACCGATACTTCAACCAAGGACCATTCATGGAGATAACCTAGAAATGCAACACAGAGGTAGCCCGTGGCAGCTCAGTCTCCAAATGTGCTTCCTAGTAAGGGGGGTAGGGTCTGTCTCTGACATGAGCTCAGGAGCTGACTCTTTGTTCATCTCCTACTGACGGAGGAGAAGCCTTAGCAGGTCACAGAAGAAGACTATGAAAGAGTTTTGATGAGACCTAATAGGCTAGGGTCAGATGGAAGGTGAGGAGGACCTCCCCTATTAGTGGACTGGGAAAGAGGCATGGGAGAAGATAAGGAAAGGCAGGATTGGAAGAGGATGAGGGTGGGGCTAAGCTGAGATACAAAGTAAATAAAATGTAATAAAAATATATTAAAAACGTCATGAAAAGAAAAAGAGAAGTTTCTTTTTGGGTCCACAGTTAGCCATTGCCTGGGTTAACCAGTAAGTCATCAAAAAAAGTTAGATGATCAATACACATATTTCCTAGTAAGTCATTATTGGGGATCAATGGGTTAAGGAGTTCAGAACCTAAAAATGCTTATAACTTTAAGAAATCAAGTACTTCAGTTACTGGAATCCTTACAGTTTATACAGAACAGAGGAAATGGTGCAGCTATGGCTAGCATACAGAGTTACAGAATTAATGTAGAGTATGGGGACTAGCTATAGTGACTCAGGGCAGAAGCAAGTCCAACTTTAATACCTCAGATGGCACTTCAGTCAGCATCCACCCATTTATTTTGAGTAGCTTAAAGGGTTAATTTGACCTTGTTACTATGGTGCTCCACTTTGTCCATCTTCCCACACCGAGCTGAAAATCTTTTCTTTTCCAAAGCTATGATCTTGGCCCAAACAACACATCCTTGTTGGGGCACTCACTGGATTTTAATGAGCATCTGGGTGGACTCTGGAAGAGAGCTGTGTTCTCACAGAGCAGGGGTAGACTTGACGCTCTCAGCCATTGGCACTGCTCACAGTAGATAGTGTTCTCAGGGGCAGGAGTGTTAGTAAACCTTCATTTGTTTGTGCGTGTGTGTTTGTGTGTCTGAAGAGAATTGGCTGCAAAAGCACTTAAGGATGTTTCTAAGTGACTTCCTCTAATGCATTTGGTAAGCTGCCCTCAAGGGCTGTTATTTGAGCATCTCAAAAACACAAGCTTAAGAAAAATTTCCTTAATACCTGACAATTTCAATAACCTATTTAATCTTTGCTGCAGATAAGTATGTTTACCATTTTTATTAAAGCTTGTGTTTGAGGATAACTCAGTACTCTGAGAAACAAGGAAGAGATGCAGATTGGGGAGATACAAATGGGGGTCCATGTGAGCTACCCAACTCCAAACTGCCCTGCAGGATGCTTTTGACTACTCCACTGGAAAAAATAAAGTATCTGATGCTGTTACCCTGCTGAATCTCTTAGGAATTACTCTGGAGAGGTACTACCATCAGAATTCACTTCATACTTAACTCATTCTGTAGCTTATAGTATCCCATTTTGTTCTCCTCTAAGACCATTCGTTTCAAATACTTGTCCCTGTCTCTGGTTTATTCTTAACTCTCACTTAGCCCTAAAAACTTCCTCTATAAAGTTTTACACATTCATCTTAGGCAATGCTTGTTTGTCTTATGATGTTAGGTCTTATGCACTGCTGTGGTATCTTCTTTATCTGACTTCAACTACAGCCTGACACAAATCTCGGCAGATTCACTTTTAAGTGACTCAGGCCCCTCTGTCTACTTTACCCAACTGGATATTTTACATCTTCAACTTATACACTTATCAGATTGTAAAAATCTTAGGAAAAACTATTCATTACTTATTTTTTATTCCCATTCCTGGTATGATTGTTGAATGAATCAATGAATAAATTAATTAAAAATAAGATAGCAAAGAGCAAGTCAAGTAAAGCTGAAGAAATTCCACAAAGGGAATCTAAGTGAGAGGGGCTGAATACAAACGGCTTTCAGATACTAGATAAAGTGCTGGAGAGAAACAGAATGAACAAGGAAAGAAAAAAGTGGGGCATGGGTACAGGATATGTGGTGTTGTCATAAGCAAACAGAGCAGGAACCAGCACAGAAGTAGAGAGGCAGTGGGCTAGGACAAACCAGATTGAACTTTCATACAACCTTAGCTCTTTGCAGGAGCTAGTGTTGGCCGACAAGATATATCCTGAACTGTTGCTCTCCTCTAAGAGCTAGATAGATAAACTTCTGGGACATAGAAACTGGAGCTGTTACACTGATTAAAGTTAATATCCAATGAAGATGAGATTTACAATAGGAAAGCTGTTACTTTCAAAGACAGAACAAAATCTGCACACTTTGTTTTAGTGTATTTGGTGCTGTGTGTCAAGAATAGGGGCCAAGGACAGGTTGTTTTATGCCTAAGTCCTAGCCTGTATGGGGACATTGGTCTCCTTTCCTTATTTCTCCTTGGATAGGTAATAAATACTGGCTTTTCAGGGTGCCACACACCAATCTTTTTATTTTTATTTCCAGGTCTAGAAATTCTTGCCTGAATTATCATTTTGCTGTTGTTGGCACCATTTTTTGGTAAACAGTATTCTGATGGCTTTCCTGAAGAAAGGCCATTTGTCATATCACACTTATTCATTTGATTTGGACAATACCCTATCATTTATCCTTGGTAGTGTGCTTTTGTCTGGGAGGATGTGAAAAAAATGCCTATTCTACCTAGAGAGCAGACAATGACAGATCAAAGTAATGATTCCTCCAAAGTCCAAGTTGGCAAATCAGTAAGTTTACTGAGGTTAGTTCACAAAGGGAGAGTAAGGGGCTACTTACAGAAGCATGGATGACCAGGAAGCATATCTATCACCATAAAGTGTGCTCAAGCATGAGTGAAGACTCATGAAAACTACATCCCTGGAGTTTGCATTTTCCCATCTCCGAGGGTCTCAGCATTGCTAACTTACTCTGCTTAGCCTGGCTCTGGCCCAAGGACTGCACTCTGGCCTGTGGAATCTGCTTCTGAAGCTGGATCCCTGACTCCAACAGGCCCTGGGCCAGCCTCATGGCTGTCACCTTTCAGTCAGCCAGAACCGATGCTGGAACAACAGTAGTCTGAGCAAGCAATATTTCCTCCCCAAGAGACCTTATACTACATCTGCTAGGTGATAACTGCCTACCCTTAGGACAAGTTTAGTATTTTCTTTCGTGACTGCTGATCAGGCTTTAAAACCTCCTACCAACACAATATTTGCTTATTCTTTTCTTTCCTAGGAACTACAGCTTGACACAAATCTCGGCAGATTCACTTTTAAGTGACTCAGGCCCCTCTGTCTACTTTTCCTTTCATCAATATGACTTTTGCAAAGCTTAAACCTGATTTACAGGCTGCTCTGGATTATTCTGAGCTGCCAGAGTTTCTTCTACTTCACAAAGAGTATAATGGAGCGCAGCAAAACCATGAATGTGTTACATCGGTCACCGGAGTTCCTTGTACTTCTTATAGCACATTTCTCATGACGGGGCTCAGGAAAATCATGAACATGCCGGATGATAGGTCCCTGCTAAATCAGAGTCTTTCGAAATCCTCTGTGAATATAGTTTTATCTGGTCCAGTAAATTGGCCATTGTGCATTACCTCTCATGCCCAATTCTCTCAGTAATGCCTGCACTTCTTTTCTTGACTTCTGGGCTCTGATATTTATTGGTTTTTTATTTTTCCTGAGATTTTAAAACTTATTTTACTTTTATGGCTCCTACCTGTAATTCATTTTAAAATATTAATTTATTTTTTATTAATTACAATTTATTCATTTTATCTTACAAAATGATTCATTTATTCATTCTAGCTGTAGCCTCCTCCCTCATCCCTTCACAATCCTACCCATCCTCCTTCTTCTCCTCCCATGCCCTTCCCCAAGTCCACTGATAGGGGAGGTCCTCTTCCCCTTCCCTCTGACTCTAGCCTATCAGGTTTCATCAGGACTGGCTGCATTGCCTTCCTCTGTGGCCTGATAAGGCTGCTCCACCTCAGGGGATCAAAGAGCCAGCCACTGAGTTCATTATCAGAGACAACCCCTGCTTCCATTTCTAGGGAACCCACTTGGACACTGAGCTGCCATGGACTACATCTGTGCAGGGGTTCTAGGTGCATGGTCCTTGGTTGGAGTATCAGTCTCAGAAAAGACCCCTGTGCCCATATTTGTTGGTTCTGTTGCTCTCCTTGTGGAGCTCCTGTCCCCTCCAGATCTTTCTATCTCCCCCTTCTTTCATAAGATTCCCTGCACTCTGCCCAAAGTTTGGCTATGAGTCTTAGCATCTGCTGTAATACCCTGCTGGTTAGAGTCTTGCAGAGGCCTTCTGTGGTAGGCTGCTGTCCTGTTCCCTGTTTTCTCCCTCTTCTGATGTCCATTATATTTGCCTTTCTGAATGAGGATTGGTCATCTTACCCAGGGTCCTCCTTCTTGCTTACCTTCTTTAGGTGTACAGATTTTAGTATGATTATCCTACATTATATATCTAATATCCACTTATAGTGAGTATATACCATGTGTGTCTTTCTGTTTCTGGGATACCTCACTCAGGATGTTCTTTTCCAGTTCCCACCATTTACCTGCAAATTTCATGATTTCCTTGTTTTTAATTGCTGAGTAGTATTCCATTTTGTAAACATACCACAATTTGTGCATCCAGACCTCAGCATAAAACCAGACACACTAAATCTGTTAGAAGAAAAAGTGGGGAAGAGACTTCCATTCATTGGCACAAGAGACAACTTCCTGAACAGAGCAGCAACAGCACGGGCTCTAAGATCAACAATCAATAGATGGGACCTCATGAAACTGAAAGCTTCTGTAAAGCAAAGGACACTGTCATCAGAACAAAATGGCAGCTTACAAATTGGGGAAGGATCTTCACCAAACCTATATCTGACAGAGGGTTAGTATCCAGAATATATAAAGAGCTCAAGAAGTTAAAAAACAACACATCAAGTAATCCAATTAAAAAATTGGGTACAGAGCTAAACAGAGAATTCTCAATAGAGGAATATAGAATGTCAGAGAAACACTTAAAGGAATGCTCAACTTCCTTACTCATCCAGGAAATGCAAATCAAAATTACTTTGAGATTTCATTTTACACCCATCAGAATGGCTAAGATCAAAATCTCAAGTGATAAGTGGAGAGGATGTGGAGGAAAGGGAACCCTCTTCCATTTCTGGTAAGAATGTAAACTAATTCAACCTTGATTTGAGTTTTTGTGACTTGTGTATTCTTTTTAGGTTTGACTCTATTCTCCTTAGTTTTTTTTATTATTATTTTAATTCCTCCTTTTCTTCTCCTAGAAAATATATTTAAGTTACCAGTCACTTGTTCCCTGAAGGTTTTTGCAGATCGGGTTTCTTTCTCTTTTTGTGGATACTAAACCTCTTCTCAATTCTGTTTCTAATAATAAATGTGTGTTAATGTTTATCAATTGATCACTTTTGACTGGTGGACTGTGCCCTGACATGAAGCTAAAATTTCTTTGTCTTTAACGATTTTTTTCCTCATTAATCAAAATATTTCATTTGCCTAGGACTTTATTGTTTCTTGTTTGTTTAGCTCCGTCTTTCATTTCTGTACCACATGGTTTCTTGGATGGTGAAGGAAATTGTTATATTTATAGTGTTACATATAACTTTATTTAATGTGTATAAAATCAATTATGTATAATAAGTAATTACCAGAAGGCTTTTAGGGAGGAGCAGTTTGGTTCAGCAGAACTTGCTGTAGATGAGTTCATAAGCAGCTAAATTCAGTACCTCAGAGACTTTAACCATTTAGAATAAAAAGAATTTACATTGGTGTCCTAGTCAGGGTTCTCCAGAAAAACAGAAGTGATAGAATGAATTAATTCCTATATATAAAAATGGGATTTACCAAAGTGGATTACAGGCTGTGGCCCAGCTATTCCAAGGACAGCTGTCTCCTATCAAAAAGTCCAGGAATCCAATAGTTGTTCCGTCCATGAGGCTTGGCTTCTCGGCCGGTCTTCAGTGTTCATTGGAATGCTGAACATGTAGGCTCAAATACCAGTGAAGAAATTAACATGCCCCTGAGAGTAGGCGAAAGTAAAATATAAAAAAATCTTAGAGAACCCCATTTTTTTTGTTTCGTTTTAAAAGACTGAAAGTTAGAAAATATATTGGTCAAGGTGAAAGGGACTTGACCATGGGAAGCACAAAGCTTTCAATAACATTAAAAAGAAAAAACCAGGTAGTTAAAAATAACTATTTAGATATGAGTTTGAAATACTTACTAGATTCTCACCTGAAACAACAAACCCAGAGAAGTATAGAAAAGAAAGTCTCGGTATACAGAAAAAGAATTTGATGGTGCAAGATGCAGATGCTATTCTAGTGATGATGATATCCTGGATGGGACCATGATGGGAGTTAGCAAAAATGGCCATAAGAAGGACACCGAGCTCTTTGCTCAGCAATGTAAACGGGCCAGAGAGATAGAGGGGGAAATGAAGAGCAAGTACTAGCTGCTATCAAATAGAGGGAGAATGGTGCCCAGGAAACCATGAGAAAGGATGGGTTTTTGAAAAAGGAAATGGGTGACTTATTGGCCATTTGTCAATTAGTTGCTTCATGTCTCTCTAGTTGTCAGGTGGCATTCTGACCTAAACTGGGCTGGTATATGGTTTCTTCTCTCTCTTTTTGACTGTTTTTTTTTTTTATTGTTTGTTTTAACATGGTGGATAAAAGTCCAAATCCTGGTAGCTTCACTACTCATGTGAAGCTCTGTGCAGTGAGGGGAAGCTTGTATCCAGAGGGCAAATAAAATGGACATTAAATGGTCGAGAGTGTCCAGGCAGGAGTTTAGGTCTTTATTATATTTCTTCCTTTTTCTTTACCTTTTGATCTGTTAAGTGGTTCGAGGTGGTTTATAATGCATTTTTCTTTGCTTAATCACATTTGGGCTGTATTTGTATGGCTTTCAACCCCAAAATTTCAATTACCAAACAACTACCTCTGCAACAATTTGATTTGAGTTTATCATTTCCTAACATGCTGAAAATTTTCTTATAAGGTGGCTAATTTAAGGATAAGAGTTTGAGAATAACAAAGTGGTATCCCTTTGCTGCCCGCTACACACATACTAATACATGGAACACAAGATCAAGAAGCAATCTTTCAGAGAATGCATTAGTCAGGGCTCTGTAAAGCAGTGGTCTTCAACCTTCCTAATGCTGTGGCTCTTTTATTCAGTCCCACATGGTTTCTTTTTTCTTTTCTTTTCTTTCTTTTGTCTTTCTTTCTTTCTTTCTTTCTTTCTTTCTTTCTTTCTTTCTTTCTTTCTTTCTTTCTTTCTTTTGTCGTGCCCACCCAATCATAAAATTATTTTTGTTGCTAACTCATAACTGCAGTTTTGCTTCTGTTATGAATCATAATTTAAATATCTGATATGCAAAATGGTCTTAGGTGACCCCTGTGAAAGTCTCATTTGACCCCTTAAGGGGTCATGACCACAGGTTGAGAACTGCTGCTCTAGAGGAACAAAGCCAATAAACTGAATTTATATTACAAAGGGGATGTATTAGACAGGCTTATTTGATCAATGTTGGGAATAATTACAATAGCCTTTTGTTCTCTGGAGAGTCTGATGACACAGTAGCTCCTCAGTCATCACGCTGGGCGCTTTAGCAATATCAATCTGGTGCTGAATGCCTGGAGGATCTCTGGAGAGCTGCTGGTTTGCAGCCCACATTCATTGCAGCTGAAGAAGTTTGGCTCCAACATCAGCAAAAGACAGCAGGAGCGCCTACAACAAGGTATGCACTTAGCCTTAAGGAGCAAAGGCAGGTAGGCCAAGGAGCACTGGTTTCGCTCATTTGCCTTAATATCTGGTAATTTATAGACAGTGCTTCTCACTACGTACGATGCTTTTCTCACCCCAGTTACCCTTCAGAAAATACTAACACATGCTTACCCAAGTGTTTGTCTTTTAGTTGCTTGTAGATCCAATCAAGCTGACGGCCAAATATTAACCAGAGGTATTGTCCCTATAAAATTAGAATCTGGGACCAAGGAGCGGCTCAGTAGTTGAGAGGATTTGTTGATCTTCCAGAGGATCCAAATTCTGTTCCGCTACCTACAACCTTTTGTGACTCCAGCTCCAGGGGGTCATGAGGGTCCCTGAACACCATTGCTTATCATATTGTCAATGAAAAGCATAGAATTTAAAGTTGTAGCAGAGCCAGTGGTAAGCAGGCAGATCTATAGAAAGTATGGCTAATTTCTAGAGGCTTCTAATGGGTCATGTCTTCAGTACTAAACCATGCAGTACAGGGGTCATGAGGATACAAGTATTTTTTAGGTTATAACTAAAAAGGAGTATAAATATCATGGAGTTCAAGTTTACTCCACACTTAAGCATAACTATTAGATTACTGTGTAGTAACACAGTGAATAAAATTAAGCATTAGTAGGAAACAAAAAGTTAAAAAAATGGAGATGTTATCAAGCATAAGAGGTAAAAACACATGTGTAGTGTAAAGAACACACAGAGAGAAATTATACTTTTAGAGAAGAATGGGCATTTAACAATCAGAATTTGGCAAAAACAAACAAAATAAAAACACAAACACTAACAAAACAAAACCAAACAAAAAACCAAACCCAAACAAAATGTGCTAAGGCTGAAAGGAGGTTTTGTCACATCTATAGTTTAGTTTACCAAGCTAGGAAATGGAAATGAGATTTTATGCAGTTTATTCATTTTCCTCCAATTATGCTTTTCAAGTGGAAAAGTTATGTTAGGGAGACAAGTGGAAGAAGGTTGTGTGCAAAGCTGGAGGAAGAAGAAAGAACTCAGGTATATGCACTGATTGTGCTGGGCAGTGGTATGGAAGAAACACATGAAAATGTTGATGAGAAGAGTGAGACCCACCTGATATAAATAATTTTATTAGTACACTATCCTATAGGCAGATTGAGTTTCCTCAGCTAGTTTTACTGATTTGACAGAATTCTGAGAGAACACACTTGTAGATATACTTCTGAGGTATTTCAGTTCAGTTAAATAACATTGAACATAGAGCCAACTCACAGGGCACAGGAGAGCTTGCAGTGACTGAAGCACCATGCCTTCTGATTCCGTGGAAGCTAGTCATCAGGGAAGGGGCATTCAGGTCAGTTCCAGATCAGGGGCCTCTGGGCCCTGAATGGGAAGTGCTTGGTGTCTTCAGAACTATCAGTTAACCTTCCACCTCCAGGCAGTAACAAAGGGCAACAGCAGTAGGCTGTTTGATCTAGGATTCTCTTAGTCATGGCCATCAACTCAAAAGAGGGCTTCTCATATCTGGTATTAGGAGTTTTGTACGGTGGTCTTTGTCTCTTAGATTGGGGTGCCATCAGCCCAGATGAGAAAAGTTCATTAGAACCATATATGTATATCTATGCATTGAATTATGTACACTATAGGTGGTTTTTTTGGGGGGGGGTATTTGTTCTAGGTATTTTTTTGAAAAGAGGAAAGAGAAATGTAATTAAAATACAATCTTAAAAATAAATGATAAATAAAGAATGTGAAACACACAAAAATTAATTGCATCATTTTCCTGATTTCCTTTCCTTCCTCAACCCCTCCCATGCTCATTCCTTTCAGCCCTTCACATATGATCCCTCCCCTGAACACTCCATATGAAATTGATAACCTCTTTTTCTTTAGCTAGTATCACACACACACACACACACACACATTGCTATGTAGATATAATGATGAATCCATTTAGCGCTGCTTTTGTGCATGTAATTTCATTGATCACTTGGTATCAAATAGCCAGTTGCCTGGTTCTCCCCTGGGAAACTATGGTCTTCAAAACTGTATTGTAGACATATGTGGGGTCACAATGTTCTCATTGTCTAATTTATAGACTTCGATACTTAATTGTAGTATAATTCATACATACACTATAGTTTTTGAAATGCTAAGTGGCCAATGGCTTAAACTTAAAGTTACTAGCTTTAATCCATTCCCCCAACACCTGCTAAAGAAAGTCAGCTAGTTCTCTGAAACTTGGAAACCTGACATTGAATTCTTTAAACTCATTAAAGTTCTGTATGACATTGTCTTCCACTATCAGGCTATCTTACCCATGTAAGAAAAAAAATATTATTTGGCATGGCTGTCCACTTTTATCAATGATGTTAAAGGGAGCTTCTGAAGAATCTGCCCCAGCTTCTGCATCGGTGGTTATTATTTCATTTTTGTTCTTAGAATGGGATTATGTTCTTAGAGATTCTATGCATCCTTAAACCTCTGGACCATCTCAAATTTGGGTTTACTTTGTTTGCATATTTGGGAGAAATAAAACTCATTGTTTATGTAAGCAATGATCATCTATGTACAAAATCCAGAAGAAAATGCAAAACTGAAACCTCTCAAATAGTAAGGTCACAGGATACAAAGATGAGATAAAATTCAATCATCTCACATGTCAGTGATGAATAATTAAAATTTAAAACAATACATTAGTATCCAAATGAGATGCAAAATTGACTTAAAATTTCGATGAGAAAAAAACCACAAAATTTATGCTAAACGTCTACTGCTTTGAATAGAGGTTTTTCCATGTTCATGGATATGAAGACCCAATAGTATCTGAATGACAATTCTTCCAAGTAGATTGTATAGGTTCTATAGGTTCAATGTTATTATAATGTTGGTGAACTAATTCTAAAATTTGTTTGAGAAGGTAAAAGATCCAGAATAGTCAATAAATAATTAAAGAAGAAAAAAATTGGCAAACAGATATTGCTTGACTCCAAGAATTCTATAAATCTCAATAATCAAGGTAGGATGGTTTTGTTGGAAAAAATATACCAACAAACCACTGGAACAGATAGAAATTTTGGCAAAACAATCTACATAAGTATTCTCAACAGTATTTATAACAAGATTCCATGGCTCACATGTAGTCATTAGTTTGACATTCCCAATGCAAATTCACTTTTAATTTAACAGTGACGTTATGTGGATGGACATCGTGTATTACTAAGGGTTGTTATTGGTTCCTGGAGGAGAGATATTTTCTCTACTGGGGTAGTCACTGGGAGACTGGCTGGGAAGAAGCTATTCAGAGAGAAAGGAAAGGGGACACAGGATGTAATGGGAGATAAATATTGTCACAATGTATATATATATATATATATATATATATATATACGACTGTCAAAATGAAAAAAACTACTTTTTACACTGAAAACTGTACATTGACATGAAAAGCTTAGAAAAAGAAATCTATTCACAGACCTACTACTGCTCAAAAAAAATCAACTTACAAAAGGGATAAAAATCTAAATGTAAACACAAATTTTCATGCTCCTAAAAAGAAGCATGAGAAAAATAATCTTAGTAAGGTTTTTTTTTTGGTGATAATATATCCTGACAAAAGCAAGTTAAGGGAGAAAGGGTTTATTTGGCTAATAGTTTAAGGTGCCCAGTCAGTCACAGAGAGAAAGCCCTGGCACCTGGAGCTGGTTATGTTGTAGCTACAGTCAGGAAGCAGACAAACACTATTGTTGTTGCTAAACTATCTTCCTCCTTTTGATGTAGTTCAGAAAGCAAACTCAGGCAACCATTCTGTCCACTTTAAGAGGGGTATTACTCTCTTATCAAATGAAACTAATGAATATAATCTTTCACAGGCGTGTCCAAAGGCATGTTTCCTAGGTGATTTTGGATCCTGTCAAGCTTATAATGAGTATCAACCACCGCAAAACTCTATAAACCTTTTCAGATATAATACCAAAGAAAAATCCATGACAGAAATTGAAATTTTCTGTACCATGAAACAGAGATCAAGAAAAGTAAAAGACATAAATTTGAAGACTGATTTCAAAAGGTGTCTGAAAAATGTTATCCAGTGCATACAAAGGATTCAGAACTCAATAGTAAAAGCACAGCCTATGTGCGGCTTATGAGCAGTTTACAATGCTTTGTGGGCTGGTACGCTTCTACGAAGAACTTCCTGAACCATCAAATAAGGCTACAAAATTGGATGCAGTGTGAGAGAGGCCATAAATGAACCACAACACTCACACACTTGCTACAGTTTCATCCTTACTATATGACGCAATGACACTGACACATTCAGAAAATGTGTTTTTCTTAACAAAAAGTCAGTGAAACATTGTTTGAGCCATAATAGCTGAAAACTTAAGTAAGTATAATTGTTCTCATTTAGCTGCTTATGTCAAATTTTGAGTTATATAGAAAAACGACTACCAAAATTAAAATGACAGTAAAAATAAGAGGCTTGGCAATTGTAAATTTTCACATTATAATATTGTTATTCAATTTGGGATACCAGTTATAAAATTGATTTTAACTGCTTGTTGAAATGCGGTATTACTTGTGATTAATGTAAAATTCAGAAGCCATGGGCTCAGTCATTTGAAGTAAACAGCTGCCCTTGTCTTTATCCTGACTAATACGGAAGTACATCAATTGTTCCTTCGGTTGTCATTTAAGATCAATATGCTTAAAAAAATCTTTAAACACTCAATTTGATTTTTACAACTGGTTTTATGGATAAAGAAAGAGCATCTGAGGATAAACATCAGCTCTGGGATGGACTTGCGTGACATCTAGTTTTGTCTTTTTAAGCTCTTATTAATTATGAGTATATCAGTCTTTCTCATCTTGCTGATCAATCAGGTTAAAAAATAATTACATTCATTGTCATAATTCTTTGCTAAAGTAATTACGTTTCTATGTTTATGAGATATTCATGTTTTTAGAATGTTATTTCTGCCTTCATTCCATGTTAATTTCTTTCCTGTGGTTTTTCTTTTCTTTTCTTTTCTTTTTGTTTCTGTCCTGTCCTGTCTAGGCACTTTGAACCTGTGGCTGTGAGAAATTTATCATTCCCTCCTAATGTTTCTGGCTGTTCTGCTCAAACAGAATTGCCTGTTTCTTTAAATGCTTTAGATGAAAGTCTCCATTTCATACTTTTCAAAAAAAAAACTTGCTTCCTTGGACTGCTGTAACTTTACTTCAAAGTGAGTAATTCAAAAACAGAAACATAATTTAACTCACTCTCATTATAGAAGCTAGAATTCAGAAAGAGTTGTCTGAAGGGCTGTCCAATTTCAAAATGTTTTCTGATAGTAGGAGACTCTTTTGCTTCTCTGGTCTCGGATGACTGCCTACAAGCTCATGAATTCTCTGGGTTGTAGATGTCTCATGCCAATGGCTGCTTCTCACGTGGCATCCTTGTACTTCTAAAGGCCATCTTTGTGGCTCTTTATTTTTATTTTTTTCATGAGGACATCAATTAAATGTGGTCAGAGCTAACTCTTCTGTCCATTATGACTTAATTCTTTATATATCCCTGATAAATTTATGTTAGGAGATTCTGGGAATAGCATGAATTTTAGGAGTGGGCAGGTACATTTAGAAAAGAAACCCTGCATGGCAGCATGTAGTGACTGGTTTATCTTCCCTGCAAAGCACTTTGCTGTTCTTATCAATTTTTTCTCTCTCTCTCTAAATCTATCTATCCATCCATCTATTTCTTTCTCTAAATCTATCTATATCTACCTATCTATCATCTATTATCTATTTATCTTCATTTGTGTGAATATGTGGTCATGTGTGTATGTGTGTGTGTATGTGTTTGTGTGTGTGTGTGTAGGTGTTATTTCCTATCATTCTCTATATTTTGAGATAGATTCTCTCACTGAACTTGACGCTTGATTCAGTGAGTTTCACGGATGCACCTGTTTTCTCTCCTTGCAGTCACCTCCAAGGCTTGGGCTACACGTAGATGCCACCGTGCCAAGATTTTTCTTGGGTGGTGGAAATCTGACTTTAGATGAACTGTCTTGTACAGCAGGCCTTTTTCCAACTTAGCCATCTCCCCAGCCCCCCAGGTTGCTCTTTCCTTCAAGCCTCTCCATACTTGCTGTACTTATATCTGTTTGCATTCTTTCGCCTTCAGTCTTTTGGCACTGTTGGACTTCCGCTCTGGATGCACAGATGAAAGAGCAGAATTAAAAGGGCAGAAATGGACAGGAGCAGGTACAATGTGCTTAAACAAAGTTTAAAAAAAGTGTTACGTAAGAGGAATAGTTAAAGAATGAGGGCCAGGAATTTGAGAGGTGATGGTGGTGGCAGTGAACACAGGTGGACTTGGCAGGACAGAAGGGGAAAATGATATAAATACAGCACTCACGTATGAGATTCTCAAATTTAAATTAAAATTTAAAAGTAAGTTGAAAGACATTTTATTGTGTTTATATTTTTTCTAGCCTGTGAAGACCCTACACTGAAGTCAGGTTGAAGTAAAGAGTTCTTAAAGATATCTATGAGTATACATCTTTTACTATGTGCTATATACCATATGAGATTTTAAAACGCATGTTGGAACATACACCATGAACTTGGCGAAATCTGTATAGTCTTCAAAGAGCTTATGATAATTTAATTTACTATGTACTGTCATACTTTTAGTAGTTCCCATTTTTCAGATTCTAGGACTCACTTTTGCTTTTGAATATTCAGGTAAAAGAATTCAGTCTCTTCTTATGGTTCTTTGGCCGCTTCTGTGTTTACGTTTAATGCTTGTCAGTGCTTTCTGTGAATTCCTAGTCTCCCGTGTTCCTGGATTTCCCTCCCTCTCACCCATTGTGACAAAATTGATGCTAACGTACATAGTGAGAGGGAGCTCAGCAGCCAATTTGCAGCGTTTGAACCCAGGTGGGCCCTGCGATTAATCAGCCGTAGGTGGGGGCTGGGTGAATTTGCTAAGGCTACGCCTGTGGCAGTGGCTAGCCTTGTCACACTGTGGTAGTTAGCACATAGATCATTGTAGCTCTGTGCTGGCTTAGTATGTATATGTTTCAACTTTTCTTTACTCTTTTAAAAGTGCAATATAAATTTCAAGTCCTTAGAAGCTACCATTGCAAACTGTTTAGGATAATTAAGAAGTAGTAACTTTAAATAATCAAACTTATATTCTTGTTAGGTACTAGTTCAATTAATTGTAGAAATAAACTTTATTTAGCCTCCTGTGTGTTTTTTTTCATAGTTAAATAGAAAGTAAAGAGGGAGAAACAAGCAATGTTTGCCCATTTAGATATATTGGGATAGATTGGTGGTCCTCAAACACTTTAAAGATCTACAGAATATGATATTTAAGATCTTTTAATAAAATAATAATAATAATAATAATAGGGGGTTTTTTTTGACAGAGAAACACATCAGCTCCAGGCAGCCCCTCAATCTACTGCAAGGAAGATGATGGGCACTACAGAACCTCCACATGGAGTTTGCTTCAAATATGGGAAAGCTAGCCACTCAGCAAAACACTGCCATCACCTCAACTGCTAACAGTTTTCTGAAGTTGCTGAGACAAGATACCCCAATCCTTCAAAATTCCTGCTTCATAGAAAAGCCTGTCAATTATTCTGGGCCTGTTGACTGAAGACTGGATATCCCACCAACACAGAGGCGCCTTGGGTGACTGCTCAGGTAGCCATTGCCCTCTGTCATTTCTATACTTTTGGATGCTGCTTGCTCTGTACTTCCTGTTTGCTCAGATAAAATTTATCCTTCTCAGATCTTTGATGGGTTGAAGACTAAATAGTTATAGTCTTACAGTTTTTCTCATTATCAGATACAAAATATAGACTCACAAAAGAGATATAAATTCATAAAGACATAAATGCTTAAGTTGTGAAGGGTCTAAGAAAGTGTTTTATAGTCTAAGATGTTTTAAAGATAGTAAATGCAAGTTATGATAAGAAAGTGATTTAGGTACCAAACTTTGGACTCACCAAGACAGTATAAATAGTGGAATATTTCCTCTAAGGTAGTCAAATACAAGTGGACTGGGACACTGTAAATATAATTTTTGCCCAATAGTTCTCATAATTGTTCTTATTGTATATACTTTATTTATGTTAGAGAAAAAAGAAACATTTATTGTACTTAAAGGGGAAAATGTAGTGAGGATTTTGACTTCATTAAAAACTCAATTATTTTATATAAATAAGTTTACTCAAATATGTAATCACATTCAAATGTGAATTACAACAGTTAGAACACAGTGAAACCTACTATTATGTTTAGCACCCAGGGATTCTATATGCATGCCCTCTTCTAAGAGTACACTTACCTGCACATGCTATCCACATAGACCTCCTTTCTAAAGGTACATAGCAACCCAAGACCTTTACCTGTGCATACTGTCCAGATAATCTTCTATCCGGACAGCACACCTCAGAAACATCTAGTAATCTAGGACCTGCATTTATATTGAGCACACCCTACTGTGCTCAAACAGTGGGGTAAGTTTCTCTACCACTTAATGACCAAAAAAAAAAAAAATGTGTTCCCAATTCTAGCAACAGGCTGATCTGGCCTATATTGGTTTTGAATGCATTCTCAATGAGGTAAATTCTCCTTTAAGTGAACTTTTAAAGAAAAATTCCCTATTTACTAACTTATGCCTATGCAATATTGTGCAGGCATATGATGAAACTCAGATGAATTATGTGGAGGGGCATGGACCATAGAGAAATGGTTTTGTCTATGGTCTGTCACTTGATAGAGACCAACTTAAATCGTACCCCTAGTAACCAAATTTAAGCCCCATAAAAAGAAGGCACAAGCAATAATGAGGGCTTGGTCATTGTCATAGTGTTTCATTGCTGTGAAGAGATACAATAACCAAGGCAACTCCTACAAAATAAAACTTTTAATTGGAGCTGGTTTACAGTTTCAGAGGTTCAGTCCATTATCATCATGGTGGGAAGCACGGCAGCGTGCAGGCAGACATGGTGCTGGAGGAGCTGAGAGTTCTGCATCTTGATCCAAAGGCAGCCAGGAGGAAGCTCTTTTCTGGACTGGGTAGAGCTTGAGCATAGGGGACCTCAACTCCCACCCTCACAGTGACACACTTCCTCCAACACTGCCACACCTCCCAATAGTGTCACTCCCTAGAGCCAAGCATTCAAACACTTGAAGCTATGGGGACCAAACCTATCCAAACCATCACACTCATTAGATAATAATGAAGTCCCTTTATTCATGGGTGCTCTCTTGGTCTTGAGAGTGCATGTTGTTTTACTATGTACTGCTGCTCTGCTTTGAACACTTGTCAAAGTGACAAGTGTTCTTGTCACTTTCCAAATATATGTGCACATTTATTTCCTTCACAGGTAAGATGCCTAAGACCTGAAAACACCTGGCCCAGAACCTGACCACCAATAACAAGACAACAGAATTTGCTTTAATTAGAGAAGATAAACATTTGTGACTGCCCTGACCAAACTGTTAGGTAAATATTTCGCATAACTTTAATAATTTCAACCTCATACAAATCTATTAATATCCCAAGGAACCATCATGATAGAATACCTGTGTTCTCCATGTAAATGGGTACCCTGAAAAGTACTACAAGGATGATTGGTTCAAATAATTGAGGGCAAATTCTCTGTTCCATATTTACTTCTGCTTACATGCACGCCCATAGAATTTCATCAAAACATAAGCCTTTATCTGTAATTCTCAGTACTTTCTTATAACACCCAGGAGGTTAAACCAAGCATTTTATAATAAATTAGAAACAAATATGAAAAAGAACCTCCCCGAGGAAGAGCTCCACCACGAGACTGGACTCGCTGTGTATTTAAACAAAGTCACGATTCATTAACACTGGGCTTTAACAATCACATAAACAAAACTGGGCTCTACAAGGCATCCCTTAGCACTTTGACGTGCATAAATCACTAGCCATGTGACTTAGAGTGCAACCATTTGCCAAACAGCTGCTTTCTCAGCTCAAATAATGAAGGGGGGGGGAGGGAAACAGCTGAAGCCAATTAGAGGATAAGCATTCATTCCCAAATATCTGAGGCAGTGCAGTGGTTCATTTTTGAGGCCAGATATGCTGTTACTCAGACTCAAGGAAGAAAGCTCCTTTTGCAAAAAAATTGAGGGGTTTATGTTAACCCTTGTTTGTATTGGGCTCTCCTCCAAAGAGCAAGTAAACAAACACGCAAACAGATAATTAAAATCTAGGATCCTTGAAAGCAGTGCAGCAAATTATTTATTTAGAATTGCTTGGTCCTTTGCTTATGAAACATTCTAAGCATTCCTGGTACTAAGGAATCTGAGTGTAAAATTCTAGTGTGAAACAAAATACCTATTTCAAGCAGAACTTGTGTTTAATGATCAGACTGGAGCAGACAGTATAGAAGGCTGAGCACATTTTGTGTGCTTAGCCGCTGAAAGGAAAGCTATTTCCAGACAAGGACTAGCTTTGTGGTGCTTTGAATGAAGAATGCGCCGCATAGGCCCAGGTATTTGAATGCCTGGTTCCAGGTAGGTGGAGGAATTTGGTGACATTATGCAAAATGAAACCTTTATAAAGTCTGTTACTGCTGGCAGGCTGTGAGACTGGAGGTCCTAGTCTCGCCCCACATTGCCTTTTGTGCTTGGTGTTTTGCTGTTGAAGAACTGACCTCACACCGTACTGCTCCTGTTGGCAGGACTGAAGATTGGCAACCTCTGGGCCGCTCCTCTGAAACTGTGAACTCAAATCTTTCTTCCATAAGTTGCTCTTCCTCAAGGTGTTTTATCCCAGAGAAGTAACTAGTGTTAGGACTAATGTAATGACGATGGGCATAACAGATTTTATATGAAATGGTTTATTAGATGGAGATAAAGCCAGAGAGAAGGAGAGAGCAAGACATGATGGGGGAAGGGAGGGGAACACGCCAACAGAGAAAAGGAAGAGAGCAAGAGAGCAAGAGAGTAAGTGGGCAAGAGGGAAAGACAGCTATAAAGTGGTGGGTTGATCCTTTTACGGAGCAACTTAACCATGCCTGCCTGGTGTGGCTACCTGGCCGGTGAGACATGATGACATCATAGGTTGCTAGGCAATCCAGAAGCAGGCTGCCTAAATTTTAACAACTAGTATAGTTGGAATCTACACAACTGTTATCAAAAATTGAGTTTTCATTAAAAATCCTTCTATTACAATATTTTATGTACCACCTCCTGCAAAAATAAAGGCATACTCTGGAACCTTTCTTGAGTTGAAAATTCTGGTAACTACATTGGTTAATATGAGCCACTAGTAAAATTTTAAGAAACATAACATTTTTTTTTTCCTGGAAAGAATCACCAAGCATGATATCAAGACACAATCTTTCTTTTAAACTACCTTAATGCGTGTAGTAAGGAAAGCAGAATGTAAATTCTTACTGAACTGGGTCCTAGTTAAAAAAGGATTAGTAAACTTTAATTCATCTCAATTTGACATTGTCTATGTAATGGTTCTGAGCCTGTGGATTGTGACCCCCTTGTGTTTGAATGGTCTTTTCACACGGGTCACTTAAGACCACCCAGAAAAAAGATATTTATGTTATGATTCATGACAGTAGCTAAATTGCAGGTATAAAGTAAGAACATAAGTAGTTTTATGGATGGGGTCCTCACAACATGAGGGACTCTATTAAAGGGTCATCACATTAGGAAGCTATGTAATATGGTTCATTATGTCTTCCTCAGACTCACAATTATGTGTTGTTCAATTTAAGTGGACTATCTGGTTTTGGTGAAGCTGGAATATTATGTAAAGCTTACCCAAACTTCAGTTATTGCTCAGAAAAACGTGAAAATGCTCATTTAAAATGGTTACTGTGCTGCCTGTTATAAAACTAACATGCAGAATTGTTCACACAATTTTTTGGATGAGACTGTGAGTTTATAAGCAGAAAATAGTTAATACCTTAAAATACAAATAGTTTAATTTTCTAGGATAAAGACAGATTAGCACTTTGAGAGGAACTCTCCCTGGAGGAATCTCATTATTGCAGAGTTACAACAGAACCTAACTGCCCTTGAGGGGAAGAGTTCAGGGTAATGAATTAGAGAAAACATGGTTGTTTCAAAGAAAATGTTGGGTTTTCTCTTGAACTTCATGGTTTGCCCTGGAACTCTTGGTAGAGTTGACCTGCAGTGCACAGGGATATGGGATTTATAGTAGGAGAACAGAGTAAAAACATTCATAGACAACTATGAATGACTCAGAAGAGAATCAAAGATTCATATCTCTTTCCTCTGTAGGAGCTATGGAGGAAATATGGAGTGACAGAAGATGGTGTGGAGACTATCATGACAGTCCTGCTAGAAGGAGGCAGCCCTGAAATAATGATATGGAATGGAGTTTAATGCATTATCATACAGTTCCTTATGAGTGTTCTATCCCATTTTGATTTGACTTTCAATTTTATCTTGTGACATACAGAAAAGCGCATTATTCTATTCGTTATTGCTTTTGCACTTTCAGTTTCAGCAAACACACTAGCCAACACAGAGTTTTTTGTTTTTTGTTTTTTTTTTTGGTTACTTAAGGTTCAGGAAACTTAAATTTTCAAAATTAAAAAAAAATAAATTTTTACCCTTGGTGCAATAAGACCTAAATAGAACAAGAGAGAAAATACATTCTTATTTAATATTTCAAAGAGTAGTTTAGTAGTGTAATTATAAATTTGTTCACAATGTAAAAATGAATGTATTTGAAAAGATATTGTCTTATAATACCCATAACAACTATAATAATAATTTAGTTGTTAATAATAATTTCAATATTTCACTTAATTTACTGTTTCTTTTTGTATAAATAATTGTGGAGAGCTGCGTGTGCTGCGCCTTAAAGATGGCACCGGTTTCTGCCTTCCCCCACCCCGACGGTGAGTGCTCTTGTGATAAACAACTCCTTATTTGGCTGTGCTGTGTCTGATGATCTGCCTTCTCTTACGTGTACCTATCCGCACTTCCCACGTGGCTACCCGGGGTTGGCTGGCTCAGGGGTACTTATTCCTGGGACGGGCTCTCCTCGGGGCAGAAGATTGTTCAAGGCTCCTGAATAAACTGCTTGAAGAAGAGCTCGTGTGTCGTGTCTTTCCTTGCTGGTCAAGGTGGATGCGCCAAATAATTTCTTGATAACATGAGAAAATTCAAAGCAGTGTTCCTAAAGAAATTCGTGATTAACATATAAGGTTATCTAATTCATGACAAGTTGCAATAATCATCATATTAAAACAGCCAAGTAAGTTATAGCTCTTAAGATAGTAAAATAGTACTACAAGATTGACAGTAGAAATTATGTAATATTGTAACTGTCAACTTTTCTCTGTTTGTAATTATTGAGAAAAAAAAAAAACTTCAAAAAGTAGTGTCAAGTTGGTTCACAGCCATGGGTGACTGCTCTGGTCCCTTGGGTCTGTGATGGCCCAGTTGATATAGAAGAAGTGCAGGGCACAGAGGCTCACTTACCTCCTGGATAGGTGTGAAAATAAAAAGGAAGGAAGATAAGGGAACCAGAGTCCACAATCGGCCTTGAAGTTATCCCTGATAACCTAAAACATTTGAGTAGGTCTCAAACGTCTAAGTTTCTCCCACTTTCCAAGGTGTCACTGTAGAAACAAGCCACTTGAACACAGGTCTTCGGGGGACATTTTGTGATCATGCAGAGGCTCTTCCATCTTAAATTCTTCGTGAAGCCATTTCCGGCTTAAGTAGAAGGTGCTTTCCTTGATGGAGAATCCCATGGAAAATTATTCAACTGTAGTCTAGCAACCCGAGGTCAGGCTGCCCCAGCTAACTTCTCGTAGCTTCTGTTAAACCGCTTGCTTCTGTGAAGCAAACTTCATGCTCCCAACGCTTCGGGGCTACACCTAAGACTCGAACACCAATACCTGAGTGCAGTCCCGGCCGTCTGCAACACAGACTTTCAGTTAGCTATAAACTGGGTCTGAATGAATAGCCATCTCTGGTGGGCTTCTGTAACAATTTGAACTCCAACTTGAAGCAGATATCAAAGAAAACAACAACAAAACAAAGACCAAAACCAGTTGTGCAGTCAAACTATGCAAAATGTGTTTATGTAAAAGAACAATTCCAGCTAACATACTTTTATTTGGATAGTTGAAAAATCATGTTTTCACATTTGTTTTTTCTTTAATCTCTTTCATCAATAAAACTATTTAATTTAATTTGTATTTTCAAAAAAAAATCAGTAAAAGTACCGTGTGTGTGTGTGTGTGTGTGTGTGTGTGTGTGTGTGTAAATACAGGTGAATGTGTGAGATTTGAGGTCAATATATAACCATAGAACTACTACCTTCGACTCCATCCACATATCCTTTGAGACAAGGTTGCTTATTGGTCTGGGAGGAACTCCCTGAGTATGCTGGGCTGACCAGCCTGACTGTCTTTCTTCAGTGCTGTGATCACAAATCCAAGCCCCATGCCAAACTTAGTGTTTTACGTGGGTTGTGTGTCTCCAGCTTAGGTCCTCCCATCTTGCAAGGCAAACTCTGTACCCGCTGAGCCATCTCCTCAAGTCTATAAAAGACAAGTCATGGTCTTACTCTATTAATTATGCCATTACTTCTTTATTTTGTTATTCTGTGTGAGTAAATGTGAATGTAGCTTTATGACCAGGGCTTACCCTGGCCCTTGTCTAGGCCTCCTCCACTGAACGGCCGCTCTCAGGAAACAGTTCCAGGACTCCAGCAGGGCATTCTCCTACCAAAATGAGAGCTGTAACTCACCGCACTGCTTAGGTTACTCTTCTGAGAACTTTTTACTGCATTCCTTCCTCCATATTAGGACAGGCTCCTTCCTTGTGTGCCTTTGAATGTGGATTTCCAGACTGGGCAATTGTCTTGGGTCCTTGTCTGCATGTTTGTATTAGAGAAAAAAGCTTCAGAACAGGGCTCTTTGTTTGAAAAAAGGCTTTGGATTCTGCTTAAAAAGCAGAGAAATGGTCAAAATAGCATCCCTCAAGCAGGGTTGGCAGGGCTAGGTTGTGTTTTCTTTGTTCTCAGAGCTGGCATTTGTTGAAGAACTTTGCAGACAGTAGACACCTTAGAGAAAGAGATACACTCAGCTCCACTCAGTGTGTAATTAAATTAGTGGATCAAATTTCCTGACCTTGAGATGAGAACTCGAGTGACAGGAATGATCTAAGAAATCTTTTTATATTCGCTTCTGATGTGGAAAAAAAAACCTTCTAAATATAGCACCAGCAAGATTTATTTTATTTCTTTTTGGTGGCTCTTTGTGGAATTGTGTCTTTAGTTTGGATAACATTTCCTGTCACTTGAAAATTACTTTAAAACAAAATGACATTAGTCAATTTTTAATTGAAAAGGGGGGATTAAGATAAAAAAGAATCCTTTTGGTAGGCTTGCAGTTGGCGTGCCTCACTGGCTTTGCTTAAAACACATTTCTTGGGTCTGAATTACTTTGATTTATGGTCACTTGAAGTGATCCTGAATGCACCTCCTCTGTTTCCATTTCCTGCTTCGTTGCCAACCCTCCCAATGCATTCTATTATTCTGAAATTTGCTTAGTTGTACATGAAAGGAACTTCACTGTACTTGGTCTCAGAGTTTCTCAGACTGTGTGTGTGTGTAATAATCATAGGGGAAACTGGAAATCTTTATTGGACAATGTGATACTTTTTATAATCTCCCAGATATCATACTTTTGTGATTTTTTTCTGTTAAATATTTCAGAATAATAAGATCTTTAAT
>CM053767.1:26338375-26371294 GCA_028658305.1 Pachyuromys duprasi | reverse complement strand
AGGAGTATTCTTCAAGAAGATCAGGGATTTCCAGTGGTTTGTGGTGTGTGTTTTGTCTCAGTTGAACTCTGTTGTGGGCTCTGTGTGCCCAGCTTCGTGCTCTGTGCTAGAAGCTATGAGCACTGCAGGCTGGTCACCCCTCTGGTCTGGAGTCTTTACTTCTCACTCTGTGCTAGAGTCTGAGTGTCCAGCTTTGAGATGTCAGCTGGTGGCTGTGCACTCCGCCTTGGGCTTGCTGCTAAGGGCTCTCCCCTGGAATGGAGATTTGGCACATCCTTCTGTGCCAGGGGCTGTGCACCACGGTCTGAGATCATATTTGGGGCACACACAGTGGGTTTGGGTTGGTGTGCATCTGCTGTATGCAGGGCTGTCTGAAATGGTGCCAGAGGCCTTCTCTGTCTGGCCCGCGGACAGACACCTGAACTGGGGTTTTTGCTGGTGGATGCGTGCAGCTTTTGCCCTCAGTGTGCGGTCTGGTCAAGATGGTCCCAGGATCCTCTCAGCCGTGGGTTGAGGCAGAACTTTGACTGAGTTTGGCGAGCGCCCCCGCAGTGTGCGGACTGGTCGAAATAGTCTCCCAATCCACTCAGTCTGTGGTAGTTCCGGCGATTGATTAGTGCCTGCCGCACCCCTGTGGGTTCAGGTAGAACTCGGGTTCCTCCCAGACCCGTGGGCGGACTCACAGACTGACTGAGTTTTTGCTGACGGAAGAGTTCGGCTCGCCAGTGTGCGGACTGGTCAAAAGGGTCCCCCAGTCCACTCAGTCTGGGTGGTTCTGGCGATCGGTTCGCGCCCGCCGCACACCCGTGGGTTCAGGCAGAACTCGGGAGCAGTGTGAGCTCGTAGGGTGCAGTTCAGTGAAAAAGGCACCCGGTTCCTCCCGAGACTGCCCGCGAGACTGTGAGATCCAGTCTATAATGGCGGGTGCGGGCGCCCAGCGCAGCCGCTCATCCAGATCAGAGCTGTGCGCTGCTGGTCACCGGGAAATTTCTCCAGGTAATACCTGGGTGTCCCTAGGGTTTTCCCACTTGATTTTCTCACCGTAGGAGTTCCGCTCACCTGGCACTCACAATGCTGGCGTTTTAGGTCCCAGAGTCCAGTCTCCTGGTCGCTGCGTTGTTTCTGCTCTCCTACTCCTCAGACACAGTGTTCTCTCGTGGCAGCCATCTTGGATCTCCCTCATTGGCTTTTTTTGGCCCAAAGTTCCAAAGTCTTTCCACGATCCTCCTCAAAACAACACAGCAGGGTCTGTCACAGATCTACCCTACAGTCCTGGAATCAATGTCTGTCTTAGCTGGGTTGCTATGCTAAGAAGGGGGGGAATGACCAAAGCAACTTGGTGAGGAAAAGGTTTATTTCACTTATGGTTCCATATAACAGTTTGTCATCAAAAACAGTGAGGGCAGGAACTCAAGCAGGGCAAGACCCTGGAGGCAGGAGCTGATGTGGAGGCCATGGAGGGGTGCTGCTTACTGGCTTACTCCTTATGGCTTGCTCAGCCTGCTTTCTTATAGAACCCAGGACCAGCAGCCTGGAAATGGCACCACCCACAATGGCTGGGCCCTCTCCTATCCTTCGCTAATTAAGAAAATACCCTACAGCTGGTGTTATGGAGGCATTTCCTCAACTGAGGTGCCCTCTGTTCCCGATAGCTCTAGCTTGTGTCAGTTGACATAAAACTAGAATGCACATGGGGCTAGAGAGGTGGCTCTGTGGTTAAGAATATTTGCTGCTCTTCCACAGTACCTGTTCTATTCCTAGCACCCACTCCAGGTAGTCTGCAACTACTTATAACTCTAGTTCCAGGATTTCTAATGTCCTCTTCTGGACTCTGTGAACACCTTGACACTCATGCACCAACCCACATGCAAACACATACATGTATATATAATTTACAATAAGTAACTTTCAAGATATTATATATGTTTATATACATGTATAAGTCTACATTATATGTAGACTTAGATATATAATAAACAGAATATAGTGAACAAGAATATACATATATGACTTTTATTACTACTGATGTCTTCATGGATATGTGTTATGCATACATATTTTATAGCTGGAAAATATGCTAAATACACTAATTTCCTGCAATCCCGAGTGTACATCACCTTCTCTCCCATTTCCTATATTGTTTCTCAGAAAAATCTTTGACATTATTCTCATAAAGAAAGGTGGCCTGTCACATAATTAAAGTTAGCCCTTTCTGCCTCTCAAAAATTTTCTCAAGCTTACTGCTTGCTCATTTACAATGTGAATTATAGTGTAAATAAGGGGTGAGTGTGCCAATGAGGAGTTATTGAAGTAAAATGGAGTGCATACCTCTATAACTGCCCGAGACATTTACTGTTTTATTTTTAAAAAATGACAATTCCACTTTTATTTCAATTTATTACTTTAAAGAAAATAAAGCATGCTTTCTGCTAAATTCAAGAAGCTAATTATGATGCTTTAGTTGTGAGCTTTATTTTCTGCTGAAGGACTCTCTGTCTTTTGTGTTTCTCATACGTAAAACAACACGACAGTAGAAGCAATATTTAGATGCTTCCAGGGTCAGAATCCCAGGCGGCATGATTTTTTTAAAGTAACAATAAATAGCAATTCAGCATTCATTATATTTGTTTTTAAAAACCACAATGATTAGATTCAACATTTGCACATACTTTTCAAAAATGCAACTATTTATTTTACATCTGAATATTTTATCAATTATTTATTTTACAACTATTTTATCTACTATTTGATTTACATCTGAATATGCTTTATTTCTAGATTACTTTCAGATTCATAACAAAATCAGAATGTTAGGAGAATACATACATATCCTTCTTCTCTCTCTTGATCTATATGTACAAGTATGTACATATGTATGTATGTATGTATGTATGTATATATGTATGTGTGTGTGTATGTTTGCATGTATGTATGTATCCTCTGCTCCACAGGAAAGAAAGCATATTGCAGACAGCAAAGTTTTTTCAGTCATGGTTTTCATTATGGGTCCTTCTTGGTATTTTGCAACCTATGTATAATGACATTTATCTGTCAGTGTATTATCATAAAATACAGTCTCAGCCCTCTAAAAACCTTTTGGTTCTATTTATTTGCACTTTCACAGAAGCCCCTGGGAGGCAATGATTATTCTATTGTCTCTATAGTGAGAAGAATCTTAAATGCACGTTTAGTAGAAGAAAAGCTTCCATAGTATATGATTTCACCTATACAACATTCTATAAAAGTAAATTATGTATTTGTAAATTTTACCTAATAATAAGTTATTTTATAATTTACTTTTTAAATCTCTAAAAAAGAAGTTCACACACACACAGACACACCTCACCGGATTAACCAAAATTCAGTATTCTTTTGCTTGTTTGTTCTACTATTAGTCCTTCTGTGAATCATGAAAATTATGGGATTATCTTTACGTGTGCATTAAATGTGAACAGTGTGTGTGTGTGTAAGAGACAGGTAGGAATCAAGCGTCTATTAACAACATCTGCATGTACCTCTGTCTGCCCTGGATCTCACATCTGACTGTCCACTATGGATTGTAGTAGGTTGTCCTCTTCCCTCCGCACTGATTTCTGCACTGATCATAGATCCTATCTCTGAACCTTAAAATTAGGTATCTTTAGCTTGAATTTCACAGAAGCAGATCCTAAATCAAAGATTTGGATGAATATATGGATGGTAAAAGAAGCAATTGTTGTCTTACTTTCAGACTTATATGGTAGATGTGATGTAGAAGAGTAGCTAATCAACAACTGAAAATGTTTCTCACACTTCTAAGACACTGGGGGTCAACAACTGTGAACTGACAAATTTTGTGGTTGCTTAGGAGTCTCTTACTATTTCACACACAGTGATTTTTTTCTTTGCTTTCGTACAGTGGGAGGCATTAGACACACTGTTTTGGGACTCTCATGAGAGCACTCATACCATTTGTGAAGATCCCATCCTCATAACCTTGGCCAACCCAATTACCAAAGCCCTTCCCCAGTACCATCATTGCTACCTGATACCATCCCCCTGAAATAGAGGTGTCTGGACATAGGAGGGGGCAACAACCTTCAGCCCATAACAACTAGTAAGGAACAGAGACCTGAGGCCAAGAGGAAAGGCTATGGATATTACCTTAATAGTACAATTTGGGAGATATGGAAGGCAATGCATAGCAACTCCGGAAATATTTCACTTGGACAGAGGAAGCTGACATGTACACAAACTCCAGTAAATTATATACTGATGTGATGAGGAATGACAAAGGGGAGAGCTGGATCACCCTACCCTGTGAATCCCTAAGGTTGTTTGAAGTTTTTCTTTTTATAATTGCTGATGGCAGTGAATGATACAATGTTGTCCACATTATCCTCAACTTTGCTGTTGAAATCCTTTTAATAAAAACTCCATGATTGGATTTTTTTTCAGTCTGCCTTATACTTTCTTATTTTTAACCTACATTCTTGTTGTTCTTTTATTTGCATTTCAGGAGATGTTTCTCTTCAGTAGCACATGAAACAGTTTTTTTTTTTTTTTTTGATGCCTTTTCCATGCCCCGTCCAAGCTGCTTCTGTCATAAAAAGTTTCTAATATTCCAAGGAGGCTCCTCTACCCATGCAAGACTTCTATAATTTATTTGTGCTGGTGAATCAGTCTTAAGTACCTTACTGGCACGCTCAAAGATTGACTGTTTTTTCCAGATGGCATAACACTCATAAACACTTGACACCTTCAACTTCAGTAAGGCTTACTTTGATACCAAGCCTGGGTAGGGGAGAAATGGGTTACCAAGGCCACAGTTTTCCCCACTTGGATGCTCACTGCTATAATCTAAGATTTTAGTAATATTCCAAGATTTCTAAATGTACTTATTTAATCAGATTTGGGGAAGCTTTGAGGAGAGGTTAATGTAGGGCATTCCTACCACTAAAAGCTTCTCCAGGTGCTGCTGATGACCAGTCAGCTATGAGAAATGCATGATAGACACAGCCAGCCATCTGCATTCAAGGGGCTTTTCCCTTTGTATTTAAAGACAAAGTCACAGAAATATCTTCTTATACCTTGCATTCTCTTCATTTCTTCTACCACTGCACCAGGTCAGACTGTCACTGGCACTGGCTGACTATCATTGGCAGATTTAGGCAGCCTTCTAACTGCTTCTAGCAACTCTTTATTTGATCAATACCTGTCATGGAAAGAAGATCCAGGTTTAGGCTTCTTCTCTTTTTATATGCAGCTGCCTCACTTTGGATCATATGGTTATGTCTGTGGAATGTCATGTACATTCGGTTACTGAGTCCAAATATTTCAACTGAGTTTTAAAATATCTCTTTACAACTGACATTGATAACCCTTCAGGAATGTTCTGAGATTCAGTTTAGACAAAGATACACTCACTCACTTCCCTCAGCCTCCAAAATTTCCCAAAGTCATATTTTGTCTTCTCTGCCTGACATCCACATAACCTCACAATTTGATTACAAGCAGCACCACAAACTTCCCGTTCTTACTGTAAGCCTGAGGGAACCCAAGCCCTGCTTATACAAATCTCTTTCTTCCAATTCACTGAGCATGGGCTCTTGGCCTGCTTAGCTGATGAGAAGTCTCTCTCATATTTCTCAACTTGCTTTGTCCTTTTTAGCTTTATTTTTCTGTACAACACTCACATATTTTACAGATCCGATTTTATTCTGTGTAAGCATTTGTATAGTCTAATTAGTTTTCTGTGGTAGTTTACTGTGTGTAATTGGCACATTGCTTGATATAGCATTGCATTGGTCATAAACATTAACACCAAGAGGATCATTACTGAGATAAATCAAAACAAAGAAAAGCCATCATTTTTAAAGTTGGGAAATACTCTGTGTGTGCTGATACTTTTGGTTTAGCATTTAAATTATCATAATTATGGAAAAACTTCTAGGAAGACTTAGTAAACTATCCGGAAAAAAAGGCAACTATATGAACTAGTGCTAATTCTGCTAATAGGACATTCACCCATCTTCTCACTCAGTGAAGATGCTGCAAGTCTATAAGGCTGTGGAGATGAAAGAGAATCATATGTGACATTCTCCAGCAAGCTCCTGCTTCACTTCAGAAGACACACCCTTCATGAGAAGGACTGAAGAGATTGATGTTACATTGTCCTATGGAGTATCTGGTGTACCATTACTAAAGCAAGAAAAGATGCGCAGTTGAGTCCAGAACAACCACTTATTAGTGGTATAATTTGATCATTCCTTGGTCATTTGCTTTCTTATCTCCAATAGCAGCTTCTTTGAAGGAGCAACGTAACAAACCCCTCCCCCACCGTACGTGAGACCTACAGAGCCACTGAAGTTCAATCATCAATGATAACAGTAGTAAGAAGAATATAGAATATATGGAAGTTCCGAGAAATTGAGTATATCATTTGCCTTGTTCACTCTTATTCAAGCAAAACTTACATCCAGTTTCCCCATGTGGTCTCTGAGAAGAAAACACATTTCACTAATACTTTTTTTACGTGGACTGTGTTAGATGTGCTTTTATTTTGTGTTCATGGCTTCCTTCTGGTATAGTAGATATATCCTACTCTTAGATGAAAAAAAAATGTTTCAGAAAGACCGAACCCTTTGCTCCCGGTCACACAGCAAACATCACATCTTCCTTCAATGTTATTTGTAGCATGCCAGGCACTTCTGCTTTCATTTTGTTTCCTCAAGACAGATCAGTTTTGAACCAAAAGTAGGAATGTGCCATCGAAGAAATAAGCTGTCCTCATGAGCACAGATCTGTGGTCTTAGTATCAACAGGTATACATTTTGTTAAACAGACACACAGATAGGCTAAGTGTGAAGTGGTAATTCAATATATGCCAAACAATAGATTTCTTGACTTTTACACTATGAATGTTTTATTGATTATTTTTAGCACTCAGTATATAGTTCTTTTAATAAACCTTTCAATGTTTGTAAGGTTTTGATTTATGACTGTAGAGACCAGAGGAAATTTAAATTAGCCACACTTAAGAACTTACTTGGAAAAATTTACTAGTTTATACTCCCAAAAGAATTTTTTCTCATTAGCTGGATGTTCAATTTGACCAGCCATCGTAGGCCTGGATGGAGGCAGAAGATAAACGGTATAGTAGAAAATGTACACTGTTCCTATTTACCCATTCTAGTCTACAGTTCCTTTTTCCTTCTTCTAGAACAAACAAACAAACGTAGCTGTTCCTGCAGCTTTAAGTGTCCAAATAACACAGTTCTGGCCATTGCTGTGGTTTCCTCTTTTTCTATTTTTTTTTCTTTTGGCATATAGAGAAACAAACGACATTCGAAAGCAAGAATCTGGATCCACTGATGGGTGTAGCCTCTCAGAGGACAGCTGTGGTAGGCTTCTGTCTGTGAGCACAGCAGAGTATCCTTAACAGTGTCAGGGGTTGGCTTTCTCCAAAGGTTGATACAGAAGAAAAGTAAGTAGCCATCTATGTCTGCCTAACACTGGGTCTCCTGCATGGAAGGGACAAGCATGGTATTTTGGGGTTTCTAAAAGCACCTTCTTGCATTTGCAGCTGATTGGAATGCTTAGATAAGAGAGAGCCTGGCACTCACAATTCTGCAATACGCACGCCATGTTTTATATTCGTGTGCAGGCGGAAAAGCTCCTGATGGGAACAATTGGGAGTATTTAATGATAACGCATTGAAAACATAAAGAGCAAATCTTTCACAATGGATGACAGTTAATTACTTTGCTGTCTAGAAAGACTTTCTCTGGAGTAAAGTGAGGATATCAGGAGCAAAGAACAGAATGCCGGCACAAGAGAGATGCCTCAGCAGTTAAGAACACTTACTGTTCTTCCATAAATCTGCATTTGGATCCCAATATCTTCTAGAACTCCTGCCCCAATACCTTCTTCTGACTTTGGGGGTGCACATAAACACACACATACACACATTCATGCACATACACATGTACACACATATGCACACATGTATGCACACACATACAGAAATCTTTAAGTGAAACAGAATAACTCCTTCAGTGATATCAAAGAAAATGTATCTCCATCAAGGATATGCAAAGATAAAGGAACCATTCATGGATGAGCCCAGTGAAAGGAACACTGGTTTTGGAAAAACAACCAACAGGAAAGACTAGGGATTCCAGGAGCTTCACTGTCTTCTGGGTTCTAACAATTGCCTTTTAGTTCATTTTTGGGCAAATTAAATAATTTCTTTTTGCTTAGGTATCCTTACATTTTTGAGTGTAACACAGTGCTCTTTCTCTCAACTTTTGCTCCCAGGAGGATAGATGTAAACTCTGTATTTGCATTACCTTTAAATGAGAATATTTAAACGTCAGAAATATATGCACATTTATTATGATCACTCTACGTACTTTGAGGGATATTTATGCCTTTTCACTGTCAGACCAAATTTATCTGTACTCACCACACTGATATTAATGTAAAACCCGAGTTGTAGTCAAAGGTCTTCTTGTTTTGAATGAAAAAACTCAAGTTTTGAAAGGTAATTTTAATTGGGGGTGCTCAGCTTCTGTTATCAATGTGTCTGCCAAAATCCTCTTTGGTATTTTGTTATTCACTAGAATTTTGGAGATTAAAGATTTCCTAATTTTGGAGTAGAAGTAAAATAAACTTATGGAAATTATTCAGAATTTATTACCTTTTACCTTTATTCCCAAAACTCAGTCGTCTTCACTTTTTCTTGCCTAAGTATCTGGGTTTATTGTGTTCTCAAATTACAATTCAGCAAAAGTAACTTTTCTGACATCCTTGGAAAGTTTATTTTACCTCAAAAGTTTAAAACACACACACACATATATGTATGCACACAAATACAAATATATTTATTTATTTATGATCACTGATTATTGGATATTAATAAAACTTGTGACTGAGAACATGAGACAAATGGTAAAAATTCCATTTCCCAACTCAACGATCTAATTGCTATACTTTACTGAAAGCCAGACTCTGTGGAATGACTCAGATGGAGCTAGTTGGCTGCATTAGAACATGGATTTTTAGTAAAAGTATTTTGTGCTTGTTCCTGTAATTTTCTCAGCATGGAAAAAGGCAGATGGAATTTATATAAGACTATAACTTTTCTGAGTTATGGAACAAATAAAGAGAGGGTCAGGAGATTTCAGAGCAACAGTACAGGAGGTTGTGAACCGATGGAGCCTGAGAAGTACAAGTGATTACAATACGTGAGTCGTGGGAGGAGAGAGCTATGCACTGGGAAGATGTTAGGAGTTACTGAATGGGGATTTCCTTTGTGGTCAGGAAATAGACTGGGAGCCATTGAAGTAATGGAGACTACTGCCAGGGAACGGGATGTGTTTGCAAAGTAAGTCTCATATTGGTGTGATTTTTACTATTGATTGTCATCATGACAGGATTTAGATACTGAAGAAAGAAGCCTTTCTGTGCATTGTTGATTGTCCAGATTACTGAGGTAAGATGACCTACCTGCAAGAGCTAGTCCTCAGGGAGGAGTTTTCCATGTCTGTTCCAGCTGAACTCCTTCAAATCCTGTCATCTCTGTCTTCCAATCCCCTTATCCAGAGTTTCTTCTCCACTCCCCCAGAGATATAATGTAGAAGTATAGAAAAGGACTTCATAAATAGGACTCCAATTGCCCAAGAATTAGGGCTCACATTTGACAAATGGGACCCCATAAAACTAAAAAAAAAACTCCTTACAGAAAAGTAAGAAAGGAGGCCCACAGAACGGGAAGGAATTTTTGTAATTTATATGCCTGACTGCGGATTATTATATGAAATATGTAAATAACTAAATTCAAGTGAACAAACAAACAAATAAAAAACCAAAGTGTTGGAGCCCTCCTGCATTGTCAGAGCACCTGAGGGGGAGTGAGGACTGAAAGAAAGAAGATAACGTAAAGTCCCTTGGGGTGACACTAACCAAGCAAGTAAAAGACCTGTTTGAAAAAAAAAATTTCAAGTGTCTGAAGAAAAAAATCGAGGAAGATATAAGAAGATGGAAAGATAGTTCTTGCTCATGTGTTGGTAAGATTAACATAGGGAAAATGGCCATCCTACCAAAAGCAATCTACAGATTCAATGCAATTCCTATCAAAATACCAACACAATTCTTTACAGACCTTGAAAGAAAAATTCTCAACTTCATTTGGAAAAACAAAAAACGCAGAATTGCTAAAACAATTCTGTACATCAACAGGTCATCTGGAGGTATCCTCATCCCCAATCTCAAGCTATGATATAGAGCAACAGTAATAAAAACTGCATGGTACTGGCATATAAACAGCCTTGAGGGTCAGTGCAATCAAACAGAAGACCCAGAAGTAAACCCACACACTAATGGACAACTGATTTTTGACAAAGAAGACAAAACAATACAATGGAAAAAAGATACCATTTTCAAAAAATGGTGCTAGTCTAAATGGATGACTATATGTAGAAAAATGCAAATATATCCATATTTATCACCCTGAACAAAACTAAATTCTAAATGGATCAAAGACCTCAACATTAAACCAGACATACTAAACCTATTAGAAGAAAAAGTGGGGAAGAGCCTTGAACTCTTTGGCACAGGAGACAACTTCCTGAACAGAACACCAACAGCACAGGCTCTAAGAGCAACAATCAATAAATAGGACCTCATGAAACTGAAAAGCTTCTGTGAAGCAAAGAACACTGTAGTCAAAACAAATTGAAAGCCTAAACACTAGGAAAGGATCTTCACCAAACCTATATCTGACAGAGGGCTAATATTCAGAATATATAAAGAACATAAGAAGTTAAACACCGACAAAACAAGTAACCCAATTAAAAAAATAGGGTATAGAGCTAAACAGAGAATTCTCAAGAAAGGAATTCTCTAGAGGCAGAGAAACACTTAAAGAAATGTTCAACATCCTTAGTCATCAGGGAAATGCAAATCAAAATGACTCTGAGATTTCACCTTACACCTATGAGAATGGCTAAGATCAAAAACATAAGTGACAACATGCTGGAGAGGATGTGGAGAAAGAAGAACCCTCCTCTATTGCTGGTGGGAATGTAATCTTGTACAACCACTTTGGAAATCAATCTGGCACTTTCTCAGAAAATTAGGAATAGTGTTACCTCAATATCCAGCTATACCACTGCTAGGCACATATCCAAAATGTGCTCAAGTACACAACAAGGACATTTGCTCAACCATGTTTGCAGCATGTTTATTTGTAATAGCCAGAATCTGGAAACAACCTAGATGTCCCTCAGTTGAGGAATGAATACAGAAAGTGTGGTCCATTTACACAATGGAATATTACTTATCAATTAAAAACAAGGAAATCATGAAATTTGCAGGCAAATGGTGGGAACTAGAAAAGATCATCCTGAGTGAGGTATCCCAGAAGCAGAAAGACACACACATATATACTTACTTATAAGTGGATATTGGACATATAATATTGGATAATCATACTAAAATCTGTACACCTAAAGAAGCTTATCAAGAAGGAGGATCCTGGGTATGATGATCAATCCTTATTCAGAAAGGCAATGGGATAGACCTTGAAAGAGAGAGAAAACAGGGAATAGGACAAAAGCCCATCACAGAGGGCCTTTGAAAGACTCTACCCAGCAGGCTATTAAAGTGGATGCTGAGAATCATAGCTAAACTTTGGGCCGGCTGCTGGGAATCTTATGAAAGAAGGGGGACATAGAAAGACCTGATGGGGACAGGAGCTCCACAAGGAGAGCAACAGAACCAAAAAAATCTGGACCTAGGGGTATTTTCTGAGACTGATACTCCAACCAGGGCCCATTCATGGAGATAACGCAGAACCCCTACACAGATGTAGCCCATGGACGCTCAGTATCCAAGTAGGTTCCCTAGGAAGGGGAATAAGTTCAAATGCTAACCTGCTCACCACAGTTTACTCAAGAAAAACCTAATCTGTACCTAACTGTACCTACAAATCTTCTCTAAGGAACATTTTTAATACAAACATTTTTTATTTTATTTACTATTCATTACAATTTATTCAAATTGTATCCCTGCTGTATCTCCCTCCCTTGTCTCCTCTCAGTCCCACCCATCCTACCTCTTCTCCCCCTATACCTCTCCTCTAACCCACGAATATGGGAGGACCTCCTCCCTTTCTATCTGACCTTAGCCTATCAGATCTCATCAGGACTCCCTGCATCATCTTCCTCTGTAGCCTGGCAAGGCTGCACCCTCTAAGGGGGAGGCAATCAAAGAGCAGACCAACGAGTTCCTATCAGAAACAGTCCCTGCTCTCCTTTCTAGGAGACTCACTTAGAAACTCAAACAAACATCTTCACCAGAGTATTCTACCAGACTTTTCTAAGAGAGATAACATGAACTGCAGTATAAAGCTTACAAAGAGCTGAAGAGGATGAGGACACCTCATCTTGTCCACGAGCTGCATCTGGCTTCAGAAGTGGATGCTGGTAAAGAACTTGAGCGTCCTTAGGCAGGGCTCAAGGAAACAGGAAATGGCTTACAGCGGTGTCTAGTTAGGTAAAAGTAAGACTGTACAGCTGTTGCTGTTGGCCCCAGATCTCATCTCTCTGGGGCTTAATGTGGTCTTGCAGCTGAGAGGCTCAATGTTTCATGTTCCTTAAGAACAGTGTCACAGCCTAAAATGGTGTGGCCAATGCCTGGGTGGTTCATCCCTAGAGTGTAAGTGCCTCATACAAAGAACTGGGCTCATCTTTTGCCTCTGAATTTCTCACGGAGGTACCCCAACAACACAGAAGCCCCTAATCCCTTCTTTCTCATCACATACATATTGGGAGGATTAAAATAAAGATATTAAAGTGCTCTTATAACTCACTAGTAAACAAATACTTCCTGCCAATAGTTCTGTGCAGAACAATGGGATTCTTGGAGATGAGAGAGAAGGAATGAAAAGTATCTTGGACAGGGGCCAAAATCTCCATTTTCTCCCTAAAATTAAATTAGACTATTGAAAGGAAAACTCGTGATCTAGAGCACAATATCCATTTCCCTCTAAGCATTGTTCTGTGGTTATTGACATGTTTCTTTCTTGGATTGTTCAAATAAAACAGATTTTTAAAAACAAATAGAAATATCTTATACGAGCATTGACATCTCTACTTAATTGAAAAAATGTCTCTTCTTTCAATGTATATGTTGTCAGCTAGCAATGTGCATGGCCTGTGGGAAGTCTGACTATAAAACATGCTCAAAATACTGTGGTTATGCAGTTAAGGTATGGTTTGCATCTAGCTACACTACATTTAGAGCCATGAATATTCTGTTTCTGTTAGAATTAATCACAGTTAGTGAGCCTTCAGCAAGCGTAATTCTGACATCCTTACCACAGCTAAGTCCATGATACAGTACATATTATTTTGCTGTAGGGTACATGAGAGCTGATGACTGCTCAGTGACCTAACATGCAGCTGAGTGTAGAAAGGTTTACAGATTGCCTACAGGGCTCAAAACAGAGATTAACCCACATGTGCATTTGTATACATAACAGTATATTTATTAGAAATGTGGAAACTGAACTTCGCTTAAGAAACTTCAATAAATAAACCCACCTTACTTGTATTTTTTCTCTTTTAAATACCCCCAAGTCATCCTTGATTTTAGAAAAATACATACCCTCCTTCCTATGTACACACTCATATATTTGGGATAAAAATATAACCTTAAAAATTTCCTTTTTGAAAAAATGATTCTCTAAATGATTACTATTGCTCATTCACTTGAGGACTGACCTCCCCACGTTGAGAAAATAAAGCTTGGAAAGAAGTCCAAATAATCGACAATAAATTAAATTCTTAGATTCTTGGGGAAGCTGCTTCAGATCAGGAAACACATTAACATATTTCTAAGTCTCCAGATGTGCTCTTGCATAACATGAGCCACTTACTGAATTTTAATTTTTTATATTAAAAACTTTATATTAAGTTCCATGTAGCATTTATAAAATAAGTAACCTAGGTTCAGTGATACTTGACACCAATCATGCTGAATTGCAACTGGACTTCTAATGTTATTGAAATTTGGACCAAGTAATGACATGACCTGCACACTGTAATAATTCATGGAGACTGAAAGTTTTCTTCAGCAGTCTCCATGTTGCATTCCTCTTCATCTTTGAGAAACAAGTGGCAAACAGTTGAAAGTAAATGAGCTGTTTTTTTTTCTATTTAATTCAAGATGTTTTTAGAACTCTATACAAAAGACTTTAAGAACAGTTATTTTTTTTTTCTTCTTCTTCTGATCTTTATAATGCCCTTTGAATTGAAAGCTTAGCTGGCACTTTAATTGTTGTCTGGCCAAAGCAGTGTATTCATAAATGGGAATGAATGCTAATTTGTCAGCCAGGCTAAATTATGCATGTCATCCTATCTTTTAATTTCCCATGGCTATTCACAGTTGGGGGCTGCTCCTCCATCCTGGATTTTACTGTTTTCTCTAGAAATCTTTCCATTTGAATCACTGAGACAGAGAGGCTGAGCTGCTTCCTGTTAGCATCAGCCCATCTCTCCTTTCCTGCTCAATTATATTCTTCTCCCACTAAATGCCCATCATGAGTTTGTACTATCTATGGGATGATTAATAAATGCTATACAGAAAAATACACTGGATTACTTACTTCCAAAATTGAATCTTTTAAAATTTCCTTTTTATCATGAAAAATTTCCCCAAACCATGAAAAACAAAACAAAACAAAATATAAACAGCACATTAGTAGACACTGAGCAACACTGAAGAATTAGCAATTATTGTTGGAAAGGGCTAATGGAATTAAATAAGCTTTATTTAAAAATTCTCATAACTTTGTAAGGAGGCTTATGTAGCATCTTATTCTGAGAGAATTTGGTAGCCAGACTGTAATTTCTGTATCTGGTTGTGGGAAACCTGTATCTGAAGGTAAAATAGTACGGGATAAAATCAGGAATCTTTGACTAGCAATCCATGAAACTGTATGAGTGACCAAACTAGGTGAAAGAAATGTCAGCAGCAGTGTTGAGTCCAAGTCAGTATCAGCAGCTCAATTTAGAACTAATTCACATCTTAAAATGCATTTCATTCCTGAGGTAATGTACTGCTTTATAAAGAAACATAACAAATGTTTCAAAAAGCACTTAATTCACTTTCAGTTACATATTGCACATAAAATTAATACAACATCAGAGGCAACTAAGTCAACCTGTAGGTGATTTGAGCTTCCTAGGAGGAAGCCTAACGTTTACTGAAGATGAGATTTCTTCTTTGCTGGTTTTGCTGTAGCTGACTCTGCATACAATGAAACCTCTGGCACTGCCTACATAGATTAGATGGTCTGAGCCTGCTTGGTGCAATGACGTACATGAGAAGCTCATCAAGATTTCTTACAACAACCTTCATGACTTGGTCATTTGACTAGATCAGAGGTTGTCAACCTCTGGGTCGCAACCCCTTTTGGGTTTGATGAACTCTTTCACAGACCACCTGAAAACACAAATATTTACATGTGACATATCAGTAGCAAAATTACAGTTATGAAGTTGCTCCAAAGGCAATGGTTTGGGGACCCCCCAACATGAGGAACTGTATGGGAAATACAAATAAAACAACACTGAGATTTCACCTTACACCCATCAGAATGGATAAGATCAAAAACTCAAGTGACAATACATGGTGGAGAGCATGTGGAGAAAGGGGAACCCTCCTCCATTGCTGGTGGGAATGCAAACTTGTACAACCATTTTGGAAATCAATCTGGTGCTTTCTTAGACAATTAGGAATAGCAGTTCCTCAAGATCCAGCTATACCGCTCCTAGACATATATCCAAACTATGCTCAAGTACACATCAAGGACATTTGCTCAACCATGTTCATAGTAGCTTTATTCATAATAGCCAGAACCTGGAAACAACTCAGACGACACTCAATGGAGGGATGGATACAGAAATTGTGGTACAGTTATACAATGAAATACTACTCAGCAATTAAAAACAAGGAAATAATGAAAATTTCAGGCAAATGGTGGGATCTAGAAAAGATCATCCTGAGTGTGGTATCCCAGAAGCAAAAAGACACAAACAGTATATATTCACTGATAAGTAGATACTAGACCTATAATATAGGATAAACATAATAAAATCTATAGTTCTAAAGAAGCTAAGCAAGAAGGAGGTCCCTGGGTAAGATGATCAATCCTCACTCAGAAAGAGAAACAGGATGGACATTGGAAGAAGGAGAAAACAGGAAACAGGACAGGAGCCTACCACAGAGGGCCTCTGAAAGACTCCACACAACAGTGTATCAAAGCAGATGCTGAGAATCATAACCAAACTTTGGATAGAGTGCAGGGAATCTTTTGAAAGAAAGGGAGGTAGTAAGACCTGGACAAGAGCTCCACAAGGAAAGCAACAGAACCAAAAAAATCTGGGCACAAGAGTCTTTTCTGAGACTGATACTCCAACCATTCATTAATGTAACCTAGAACTCCTGCTCAGATGTAGCCCATGTCAGCTCAGTATCCAAGTAAGGGGAACAGGGACTGTCTCTGACATGAACTCAGTGGTGGGCTCTTTGACTACAACCCCCTGAGGGGGTAGTAGCCTTGCTAGGCCACAGAGAAGGACAACACAGCTAGTCCTGATGAGACCTGATAAGCTAGAGTCAGATGGAAGGGGAAGAGAACCTCCGGTATCAGTGGACTTGGAGAGGGGCACTGGAGGAGATGAGGGAGGGATGATGGGATTGGGAGGGGACTACAGCTGGGATACAAAGTGAGTAAACTGTAATTATTATAAAAAATTTAAAAGAAAAAGTCACAGTACTGGGACCATTGATAACCGCTGGGCTAGAGCATCTGCCTGCTTAGGATGGATTCAGTTTGAGAGCAGCACAAAACACTGTGGTCAAGGCCTACGGGGGATGCATGACTTGACAAGCTTCAGTCCTGAGAACAAAATTCTCCTGCGGCAGTAAGGTGGTTTCTTGAAGAAATAATTGTTTGGAGATAGAAAACCAGAAAATCCAAAATGAACAAAGCTGTGTGAACATGTAGGAATTAAGACCAGTTATAAAGATGTAGTTTCATATAAATCAAAATGTTTAAACAGTGTTTATCTTTCTCTCATGCATACTTTGCCACTTCTTGAAGATTTTATCTCAGTGATTCTGTTACTCTGTTACTTGTCAGAATATTGGTGTAGTGATTCCATTTTGGCTGTAGTCCCTTGATGTGATGAAAAAATTAACTGACCATACCATACATATACATGGCAAATGTGCTCACTTGTATGTGGAAGTGGAAACACTTGATTTATAGAAATAGAAAGTAGAATCAATACAGGCTAAGAAGTGAGGAATAGTACTAAGTAGGACAACAGCACAACAGCTGTTAAAGTACCAGTAGATGAAAGGAATGTGTTATAGCATTCCGTAACCCAAAAGGGTATCTGAAATTTATCATTTATTATATATTTTGTAAAGAACAAAACAGAAACATTTGAACACTTCTAACACAAAGAAATGATAAGTGTTTAACGAAAATCAAATACCAATTACATTATTTGACATTTACCTAGATGAATTAAATGATAACACTGTACCCTAACATATACTCTCCAGCAAGGGCTGGAGATATGGCTCTGTGGTTATGTCAGCTGGCTTCTCTTCCTGAGGACATGGGTTCAGTTGCACACGGTGGCTCACAAGCCATCTCAAACTTCATTTCTAGGGAATCCTATGCCCCTTTTTGTCCAAACACCAGGCATGCCTGTGATACAGGCTTTCATGAAGACAAAACATCCACACACAAAAAACAAATAAAGATTTAAAAATGTAATGTTAATAACTGTACACTGCACTTTAGCCATTAATAAGTGCAATGTTTGAGATGCCATAAAACAAAATCAGTTTTCCTTTAGAAATTTGGATGTTTAAATTGTGCTTTGCTTTGTTTTGTAATGCTCTGTTTACTTTTACTAAGGCTACATCTCAAGCCTTGCCTATTTGAATATTTTAGGACAGCCTAGAGGTTGGCACATTATGGCTTCTGGATTGAATCTGGTTCTCAACATACTTTAGAGTGGCCTTCTAGCCAAGGAAGGTTTTCTATCATTTTCATCTTACCCCAATCAGAAAAGCCATGTTCCAAGAAAGAAATGATAACAAATTACTTGTATGGATGTGGGGAAAGGAGAACACTTATTAATTGCTGAGGAAGGTGAAAATTGGTGCAGCCAGTATGGAAATCTGTGTGGAGTTTACACAAAAAGCTAGAAATATATCTACCATATAATCCAGTCATATCATTCTTGGGCACATACCCAAAGGATTCTATATCCTACTATAGAGATACCTATATATCCATGTTCATTGCTGCTCAATTCACACTAGCCAGGAAATGGAAATAGACCAAATATCTATCAGCTGATGAATGGATAATGAAAATGTAGAACACTTACACTGTGAAATATCATTCAGCTGTTAAAAAATATGAAAATTACAGGTAAATAGATGGATCTAGAAACAATAATTTTGAATGAATTGTCACAGACCCTAAAAGACAAATGTCACACATTTTATCTGAGTTATAGATGTTAGCATTGAATCTTTATATATGTGTACTCTATTTGAAATGCCCTGGCTGGAGTGTCAGTCTCAGAGAAGACCCCTGTGCCCATATCTTTTGGTTCTGTTGTTCTTGTGGAGCACTTATCCTCTCCAGGTCCCACTATCTCCCCCTTCTTTCATATGATTCCGTGCACTCTGCCCAAAGTTTGGTTGTGAGTCTTAGCATCTGCTTTGATACACTGCTGGGTAGAGTCTTTCAGAGGCCCTCTGTGGTAGGCTTCTGTCCTGTTTCCTGTTTTCTCTTTCTTCCAATGTCCATCCTGTTTCTCTTTCTGAGTGAGGATTGATCATCTTACCCAGGGGTCCTCCTTCTTGCTTCGCTTCTTTAGGTGTACAGATTTTATTATGTTTATCCTATCTTATAGGTCTAATATCCACTTATAAATGAATATATACTGTTTGTGTCTTTCTGCTTCTGGGATATCTCACTCAAGATGCTCTTTTCTAGATCCCAACATTTGCCTGAAATTTTCATGATTTCCTTGTTTTTAATTGCTGAGTAGGATTCCATTGTGTAAATGTACCCCAATTTCTGGATTGTTTCCAGGTTCTGGCTATTACGAATAAAGCTGCTACGAAAAATGGTTGAACAAATGTCCTCGCTTATAGAGATGTTAGTAAGGGAACTGTGGTGGCATGCAAGTGAGTATAAAAGGTTAAGGAGCAAATGATAACACAGGAAGTTGTAAAGAGGGGATGGGAGTTTAGGGTTGATAGGGGAATGCAGGGAAGGATTGCTAACACAGTAAAAAAAATTCTGAAATCTTTATATGTAAGCCTACTACTGTATAAGCTTCTTAAAATAGATCCATATACATCATATAAAAAGTTTAAATGGAGTTACCTTATAATGCAGCAACAACGTCCTACCTAGATACTTCAGGACAGAAAATAAAATGCCCAGTCCCAGGAATGAGTTAACTCTTTTGGAAATATTGGATTAGAGAGGTCCCATAGACCTCCGAATACTACAGGACATGACAACTCTTTTGGTTACCCTGAAAACTTCAACAGTAAGACTCAGTTGCTGATGACATCATGTTACAGAGCATGACGAAATCAAGCATGTATTGATCTGGAAGCTTCATCTCTACTGCCCATCTTTCATTGTTCTGGAAGGAGCTTTGCATTGTTCTGGAGGAGAAAAGGAAGCAGAAATTTCACACAGCTGTGACCTCTGCAGTCTACAACACTGCAAATGTGTACCTGCCACATGTCAGGTACAGCTGGTATAAATGTCAGGTAAGTAACCAACCACTTTCTGATTGAATTTAAGGAGCATTCTACAATGTGGAAAACATATCTGTCACCATTATAAGGGCCAAGAACCTTAGGTAGGTGAATACCCTATTTCTATTAATTTAATAAATGAACATTGTATTAAGCTGACTCATACTGGCTTACTGTTATACCCTATGGATTAGTGCACTTTCAATCTTCATCAGAAAAAATTCTTGTCACAGTAGATGACAATTAACACTGAGATCCACAATCAACTGAGATTCAGACAATAAGAGACTGGAATTCTCAGGCCTACACAGGACATCTTCATAACACCTTCTCCTCCTAAAGCTAAGGGATCATTGTAGCAGAAGATGTAGATAGATTGTAAGAGCCACAGGCAGCAAATGACTACAAGGAGAGTCATTTCAGGAAACAGTAGGGCTGGTACACATATATATTCACAAAAGTTAGGATAGCAAGCACAAGACCTGCATAAGTCCAGTTCAGAAAAAAATTCCAGTTTGAAGAGGGGAGACATGGATGAATTTCTACCCACTAACTAAGGAACTAATGCCATGTAACTAATGTCTCTTGGGAAGAAAGATTCCGTTTTCTCTAATGGTTCTGGCTCTCCTTGGTGAATTGACCACCCTCTAGCAAAAGACATGCATCCAAGAGTATATGGGCAGCATAGACTATACTGAAGGGGAAAAAGATACAAAGTTGGGTGTGTAGGACAAAGCAGGAAGGAGAGATAAATAGGATCAACATAACACTTCATAGAATTCTTGAAGAACTAACAAACCCAAATATATTTGAAAAACATAAAAACTATTACATTTGAAAATTATGTGAAATTTGTGTTTAGTGTCTATAAGTTTTATTGAAACTCAGTTACAAGCATTGATCTGGGCATTGTCTATGGATCTTTCATGCTAAAATTAATGTTGTAACTAGGAGCATATGGCTCTCAATGTAATATTTAATGCTACCTTCACAGAAAATGCTGACTCTTGGAATAGTAATTTTTTTTTTATAGCTGGCTCTCAATCTAGATTTTGTATCATTCATTCAACTACTCCAGTGGAGTTCCAATTTGGGAGGTGCTGTTTAACTGCTGGCTTGTCCTCTAAACTCTTTTTTTATATTTATATTTATTTTTTATTAATTACACCTTATTCTCTTTGTATCCCCCCTGTAGCTCCCTCCTCCTTCCCCTCCTAATCCCTCCCTTCCTCCCCCTTCTCCACACATGCCCCTCCCCAAGTCCACTGATAGGGGAGGTCTTCTTTTCCTTCCTTCTGATCCTAGTCTATTAGGTCTCATCAGGAGTGGCTGCATCATCTTCCTCTGTGGCCTGGTAAGGCTGCGCCCCCTCAGGAGGAGGTGATCAAAGAGCACGCCAATTAGTTCATGTCAGAGGCAGTCCCTGTTCCCATTACTATAGAACCCACTCTGACACTGAACTGCCATGGGCTACATCTCTGCAGGGGTTATAGGTTCTTGATGGGAGACCACTTTTCTGTTTAGATGTAATATCTCCTGAGTTGTCATATGTTAACTCTTTGTTCTGTAACTTAAAAATTGGAAAACAACCTGTGATCTAACAGTGAGAAAGCACACCACTTCCTTACTTAAGGAAGGACCTAGAATTGAGGGAGCAATTTTTTTAAAGGATGTTTTTAGACTCTCAGTCATACCCTTGAAACCAGTCTTGTATGTTTCCCCTTTCAGGCATAAAGTAGAAATACGAAACAAGATCTTTCCTCCTCTCTTCTCCTTTGCAAGCTACATACAACATCTTACTAGTTACTCAATAATCTTGCTTCCTTCAAGAATGCTGAATGCTAAACCATGAAGAGTATTTAGAAAAGTGAATAGGAATTGGCTAGTGATTTAATAGGTCCCCAAGGATGCAAATTGGTCTATTCTTTATTGTTTTCCCTGTAGTTACACATGGAATATTTTCACTTGATCTAGGGTAGTAGAAACCTACTGTAATTTCAGCAGATATTTTAGTAATGTAATCTCTTGACACCTGGGTTGTCCCTGGACTAAAGAAATTATTGGTTAAAATGAATCTTGTTTCCTGGATAAATCAGTATGGCATAGCAGCTTTTCTATTTGGAAACACTTTTCGAATCTATCTATAGCACAGTAAAACTAAGGAATGAAATACAGTACAGTTGCACTCTGAAGCATTTTCCTTAGGTGTTTCATCCCTAAGCACAGCTTTGAAGCGCGAAAGCACTTCTGTAAGTGTTTTGAATTTAGATTGGTGCTATGTGATAATTATTACTCTATTTATAGCATGTTTCTTGGCTCACATATATTTGGAATAAAAGATAAGTTTATTGTTCACTATACACTCATATATTGCATTTTGAATAAATGTTAGAGTAGGTCAAATTTTATAGTTCAATAATAGTTTTCTTAAATATGTTAATGTTCTTAATCCTTATAAATCTTTTCATTTAAAAAATAACTATAGTATAGCATCCCATAACCATTGTGAGTAAAATACTTGTGATGTGAAGAATTGTGGATGTGCATCACAGTACCCTATGTTTACTCTTAAATACCATGAATAGGGTATCAACTTAATCCATTCTAGTCTCCATCATCTGTAGGTATGCTTGATGAATAGATGGTACCAAATATTTATTGAATGAATCAACTAAAGGTATTATTCAATCTGTAAGAACTGAGTGGTAAAATTAGCATATGAGGTATGGTATGATTTTTCTATAAAAACTGCCTTCCATATCTTTAGAATAGCAAATTGATAAAATGACCATGAAATCTACATTAATTTAGAAACCAAGAGGTGTCTGTAGATATATCAGGATATTAGCATCTGAGATAAGGACGTATTTACGTGTAAGTCAGGAAAGTGGAGCCTACCAGGTAAGAAGGTCAGAGCCTCTCACTTTCCTAAGTGTTGAAACACGGTGATTGGGAGATTTGAGAGACTTGAGGTCTCTCTTTCCATGAAGCAGATTCTTCCACAGCAATTCTCAAGCTGTGGTTCATGACCCTTTATGGGGGTCAAATGGCCTTTTCACGGGCATTGTCTAAGACCATTGAAAAACACAGATATTTACATTACTATTCGTAAACTAGAAAATTACAGTTATGAAGTAGCCAAGAAAACGTTTTTATGGCTGGGGATCACCCCAACATGAGGAACTATACTAAAGGGTCACAGCATTAGGAAGGCTGAGAACCACTTTTCTAGAGGTTTCTAAATCAAGCAACCAAAATCTCTATACTCCAATCTCTATCTCATTACCAAATGTTTCCATAGACTTGGGCATGTCTGCCCAGCCTCTGTGATGTCTCCACAAACACACAAGAGAGCATTCTATTTCACTTCACATGAGTCTTATCAGTCCTTGAAACTGACTACTCTTGAACATTGGGTTTATTGCCATTTTACTAAGCTATGGCCCCTACTATATAGGCTTTATGGCTCTCTCCAGTTACAGTTCTAGCTGCTAGTTTCTATCTAATCTGCTAGAGGACAGACACACTAGGCTGACATAACTGAAAAGTAAAGCCAACAATAACAAAGCCAAGCAGGTCACACATAGGTTTATTAACTTGTTTATTTATTATTAGTTTGTTTGGTGTTTTGCCTTCAAGAGCTGATGTACCTCTTACAGATACTTACAGGGGCTGGAGTGTGCTGACCTCCTGAGACTAGACTTGTAGACCGTTGTATGCTCTTCAGTATTGGCTCTGGTGACAGTTAAGTGCTCTCAGCTGCTGAGCCCTCTCTCCATCTCCCAAAGTCACATGTTTCAAAAGATAGATTAGCAGTTTAACACAGTCAAACTTATCTTTCCCCTTAACAGTGTCTATTGCAGGTCCTGGAGAATTAAGGCGTCATTATCTTATATTTATTTCTCTTCCTCCCAAATAATTTCACGACACATTCCCATTTTCTAAACTTATGTTTCTTCCCATCTGCTCCTCCCCCACTCCTACTTCTAATCCACCTTCCATCACTAGAGTTTTATCTTCTTCCAGAATTTTATATCAGTGGAATCATATAGCGTGTGGTATTTTATACATGGTTTCAATTTTTGTTCTCCACTTGACAAAATGATGGTGATAATTATCGATGCTACTTCATGTTTTGGTAGTTTATGCCTTACTTTTTGTGTAGCGCTTTTCTGTTGCTTGATAATTGTTGCTCATTTTATTGTGTAAACAATCTATTCAATTTTCTGCTTAAGTCAATTCTTTTTAATGGTAAGAATTTCATAAGAATCCTTTCTATGTGTTCTTTATCAGATACTATGTAGCATACCTTTCATTATGTTCATAGTGTATTCTGAAGAAAATGTTAGTAATTATGAAATTCACTTTGTTAATTAAATTTATTTTATTGTTTATGATTTTTATGTCCTAGGAAAATTTTATCTAATCTTTTAATGGAAGTTTTATAACTTTTTATTTTTACAATAGGATTATGAAAAAGTAAAATTAATATATATATAAGATGAAGTTAGGGTCATAATTCATGTTTCTTTTATGCCAATGAAATTCAACAGATTGATTTCAAAGACATACTTTTGTTGTTCTATTACCCTCGTCTTGGGAATTTCTCTTTAAGAATGCTTTTAAAAAACAAGCCCAGTTTTCACCCATTTGGTTTTATTTTAGACAACCATTCCTCTTCATTGTGTTTCTAACTTGTGTCCTTCAGTCCTTCTACTTCATACTCATTTTCAAGTGTATGAGCTTAAATGCCATTATTCATTTATTGGGTTTTTTTTTTGTAATATAGGCTCTATACTCAATACTCTCCTTCTTTCCTGATATTATTAATTTATCTACTATTTTAAAATCAGTCTGGTTACATTTTTAAATTCTTATATAATAGGATGAATTATTGATTTGTTATATTTCTTCTTTTTCCTAATGAAAAGGAAATAAAAAGTACTTAGCCCCAGTAATTTCTCTGTACTTTGCTTAATGGGAATGAAAAGTTTTGGTGCTTCATACCATTCAATATGTTTTAAAATCAAAGCAGATGCTGAGACTTACGGCCAACTGTTGGGCAGAGTGCATGGAATCTTATGAAAGATGTGGGAAATAGTAAGATAGGGAGAGGAGCTCCACAAGAAGAGCAACAGAACCAAAACATCTGAGCACAGGGGTCTTTCCTGAGACTGATACACCAACCAAGTACCGTGCATGGAGAAAACCTAGAACCCCTGCACAGATGTAGCCCATGGCAGTTCAGTATCCAAGTGGGTTCCATAATAATGGGAACAGGGACTTCCTCTGACACGAACTGATTGGCCTGCTCTTTGATCACCTCACCCTGATGGGGGAGCATCCTTACCAGGCCACAGAGGAAGACGATGCAGCCACTCCTGATGAGAGCTGGTAGACTAGGATAAGAAGGAAGGAAAGGAAGACCTCTCCTATCAGTGGACTTGGGGAGGGGCATGTGTGGAGAAGGGGGAGGAAAGATGGGATTGGGAGGGGAGGAGAGAGGGATTTATGAGGGGGTACAAAGTGAATAAAGTATAATTAATAAAAAAGTAAAATAAAAACAATTTATAATTATTCAAAGCATATTTTAAAATGTATAAATATGCAGATATTCTTAACATTATTTTTAATTTTATTAAGGGCAGATAATATTAGGTATACAATAGTAATGGCTGTAAACATATTCAGTTTTCACATGAAACAAAATAGAACTTGTCCTGGTGAGTATTCTGTGTAGACTTTAAAGTATGCATAGTCTTATTGTTGTTCATAGAATGCCTTGTGAAATTTAGATCAACTTTTTTGGGAGTTTTCAAAATATTCCACATCCCTACTCATAATTTTGTCTAGTACCTGTATCACATATGAAGCAACTCTAGTGAATTCAGCAGGGATCTAACTTTAATAAACATAAGAGGTGCATAGAGTAAAGGAAATGCAGAGGTGGGAATGATGTGCAGTTGAATACTAGGCTCCTGTTCATCACTCTACCAGCTCCTTCAATAACCTTTCTCCTGGCAAGCCTTAGTGAGAGATTTGTGGGCCTTTACTGTCTGTTCTTAAGCATGGGGAACACTGCCAAGAGCAACATTCTTATCTGTTAACTACAGAGGCCACTGATACACTTTGACAGGCACTTAGGTATGTTTCAAAACATCAAAAAGGGTCAATCCCAGGTCAACCAGAATTTTCCTAATTGCTCTGGGTGGCTGCATGTAGGAGGTTTAGACAGAGACAATACGTGGCTAAGCAGCATCAAGCTTTCCTGACAGGTTTCCTACAGCATGCTGACCAGGTTGACAATGACCTTTCAACAGCCAACTGCCAAATGTGTAAAGATCTTTGTTCCTCGGAAAAGACCCTTGGGCCCAGATTTCTTGGTTCTGTTGCTCTCCTTGTGGAGCTCCTGTCCCCTCCAGGTCTTTCTATCTCTACCTTCTTTTAAAGATTCCGTGCACTCTGCCCAAGTTTGGCTGTGAGTCACAGCTTTTCTGAGACTGATACTCCAACAAACGACCAAGCATGGAGATAACCTAGAACCCTGCACAGCTGTCCCTGTCAGCTCAGTCTCCAAGTGGGTTCCCTAGTAAGGGGAATAGAGACTGTCTCTGACATGAGCTCAGTGGCTGGCTCTTAGGGGAACAGTCTCACCAGGCCACAGAGAAAGACAGTATAACCAGTCCTGATGAGACCTGATAGGCTAGGGTCAGATGGAAGGGGAGGAAGTCCTCCCCTACCAGTGGACTTGGAGAGGGGCAGGAAGGATATGAGGGAGGGTGAGATGTAACAGAATGAGGGAGGAGGCTACAGCTGGGATACAAAGTGAATAAACTGTAACTAATATAAAAATAAAAATTAAAAAACAAGGAAGAACTTTGTTTCTTTTAGTATAGCTAGCTAGAATCCTTAGGGATGTGAAACTCTGTGGTAATCTCTAATGAGTTTTGGATTTTCAACCAAATAAATTATCACTTTGTTAGATGTCAGTTGCTAAAAAAAACTCCATCCCCTCTGCTTTACTGTACTTTTTCTAAAACCCAATACACAAGACAACACCTATACATGAAACATTTCTGAATATGAGTCTCTACAATGAAACAGGTTGTCACCTCATACCTGCAAGTGTATGAGGAAGAGGCAGTCCTGATGAGACTTGATAGGCTGGGATCAGTTGGTAGGGGAGGAGGACTCCTTCTTTCTGAGGACTAAGGGGAAAGGGAGGGGAGAACAGGAAGGGAGGGAGGGTGGGACCAGGAGGAGACAAGAGAGGGCTTTGACTGGGATGTAAAGTGAATCGACGAAAAATTTTTTGAATATTAATTCTAAATAGGGTGGTGGCTCTAATTTAAAGAAATACTTAAACTTCCAGATATAAATATAGAGAGAATTCTTCAAGGGAAGTCAAGAACTTTCTGACTAGAACATCAGCATCACAAGAAATAGCTGTGACTATCAGCAGGTGGGATTACATGACATTACAAAGTTTCTGCTAAGAAAACTACTAGCAGAGACACCAAGCCCGCAGAAGGGAGAAAACTGTTTGAAAGCTGTATTTCAGACAAGAGTTAATGCCCAAAATTTACAAAGAACTGTAAAAATTAAATACCAAGGAAACAAAACCATCGATCAACAAAAGGGCTGATAAATTGAATAGACAGTTATCAAAAGAAAAAAAAGGAAACACAAATTGCTAGATGGGCATAGTATTAAATTGAGTCCTAATGACCCCCTGCAACCCCTCACTCTCATATCCCACCCTTGCAACCCGCCAGAGACAGGGTTTCCCTGTGTAACCCTGGCTGTCCTGAAAATCACTCTGTAGACCAGGCTGATCTCAAAGTCAGAGAACCACCTGTCACTGTCTCCTGAATGCTAGGATTTGGCGGTGGTCATGCTGGAGGAACTGCAGGGAGCAATGGAGTTTATGGAGTAAGGCTCAGGAGTTAGCAGAGCCACAACAAGGGCAGAGATACAAACATGGGTAGGTAGGGATGAAGGGCATAAATTGAGGAACAGTTGGGGGGAAGTGGGTAAATATGATCAAAATACACGGTATACAACTGTCAAAGTATGTATGGAAAGAAGAAAAGTACAAATGTTCAGCATTTCTAGTCATCAGGGAAATGCAAATCAAAACTACTCTGAGATACCACTACAACCAAGTCACAAAGAGTATCATTGACCAATCCGACAACAAATGTTGGAGAAAATGAGGAGAAAGAAGAAAACATTTTCACAGGTGTGCGGGTGCAAATTAACACAGCTGTTATGGAAATGAGTTTGGCTGTTCCTCAGAAGAATCAAAGGCAGAACTACCACATGACCCATCTTCTTGACTCTGGATCTGTTCTCAGAGAACCTCAGAATCCACCAAAGATATATTTGCAGCCTCATGCTTATTGATGCTTTATTCACTGCGGCAAGAAAATAGAGCCAGCTTAGCTGCTCACCAACAGCAAACAGATAATTAAAACGTAGTACATAGGTGCAATGAAATTTTATTCAGCAAGGGGTGCAAGTGAATTGACAACATTTTCAGGAAAATAATGGACTTATAATGTCTAATATTAAGCAAGGACACACAGTCCCTGAAAGAAAAAGAATTGTGTCTTTCCCCTCAAATGCAGGCATTAGTCTATAGTACGTGTAATAATATATATAGTATATATTACACATATAACATAACAGTATAATATGTATAATAAAGTACACACATGCATATAGGGATATACTATAACATGTAGATAGGAGAACAAGGGCAATGTTAGGTGATAAGAAGGAAGTGGATACAGGTAAAAGACACAGGAGTTAAGAAAGGGGATATAAATCTAATTGTTTTCTAGTTTTCACTCTGTTATATGTTTTCATGGCTGTTGTTGCATGTGTGTGGTAGATAAGTGTGCAAAAATGTAATTAATAGTGAAAGTGGAAACCCCAAAGCCAAGTTCCATGGCAGTAGAAATGCTCTTCTGACTGTATAATGTTCATTGAGATGTACAGACTTTGGGTCTTGCCAAGTGCTTGTCCGAGAGACTAAGTTAACCCAGCTGCTTGATTTTTTTATTTGCAAGTTCTTTACAATGCCATTTCTTTCTATTCAAAAAGAAGGAAAATAATGAGTTTAGTGTAAGAGAGAAAACAATGCTCTGTAAAATGACCTCAGAAAACGAAGAAAGAGGAAGCAAAGCCAATTTTAGATTTCTAGCAAGCAGATTTAGTGAATTGAATACAGAAAGCATTCCAGTGCCAACTGAAAATACAAATATCTAAATATTGAAAAGAACATAGAATAGTCTCTCTACTATATAAATATAATCAGATTATTTTGCTCTTTTTGTTGCATTATCAATACCAAATGTAAAGTCCATAAATGTCAAATGCCACCATTGTTAAATGTCACCATTCTTAGGGAGGTACATTTGTATATATGTGTGTGTGTGTGTGTATACATATATGCATACCCATCTATACATTTGTACCCAGCCACATATATTTACATAATGCATATGTATTTATATGCATATATTAATATGTACCCAGTTATGAGATTTTCCTACACATAAAGAGCCATCTATAAACCAAGACAGAGAATGCAGTAAAAAGCCAAATAAACGGTTTTGTCTGATGCCAGCTCCATGAACCAGTATGTTTATAGGGTCTCCTTATAGAAGCATGGATGACAACAGACAGCTTCAACATTAGGGAGCCTCACTTCAGTCAGTTGCTGATATTTTAGATAATGGCAGTTTGAAATAACAGGAAGAAGTTAGACTTTGCGAGGGACTGGAACACACCTCTCTGGGGTCTCCTCAACCTGGGGAGTCCCCTGCCTCACTCCAAGAGGGGATATTAATAAGCCTAATTTTGTGAGGATGTGGTTTGAGTCATCACAGCTATTCTGCTTCAGCACCATTATGATTATTTCCACACATACACACAGGTAATAAAAATATAGAATAGCCTGCTTTTGATTGAATTAATCATTTACTTTAAGAAACAGAATTCACAAAAAAGAAACAGAATTCACATAGCCTACATTTGATGCAATTACTCATTCATTTTAAGAAACAGAATTCATATTTAGTATAAGCTATTATGAATGTTAGAGGCTTGGTTTGGGTGCCGTCTTTTATGATTCCGTAATGACTATGAAATAGCAAATTCTCAGTGGGATTTTTTTTCTTACCTTATTTGAATGAAAACAATGTCCACCCCCCACCCCCACCCGGAGATGTTCTTGCTTCTCTAGGGTCCATGTAGGCCCTGAACTTGCTCCCTTCTGGCTTCAACAATTTGATTGACTAGATGTCCTGGCCCTCTCTCCTTTTTGCCTGCCTTGTTTTCTAAGCATCCATTTAAGTTAATAACAACTGATAGCATCTTGAAAACAGAACAGAGCTTTACAACAAGTCTTGCCAATGTACTGCTTCCTGCCACGATCATGTTACAAATACTCAGGCTGTGCCTGTGAAATATTGTGAGAAAGAACTCACAGACCACTCAATTCTGGAGTTATTGACTGAAGTTATAAAAGATAAAGCAACACAATGCTTTACAGCCTGGATGTATCTCAAGAGATTTCCATCATATGCTTACCCTCAACTTCACTTAAAAAGTGCAGTGAAGAACCAAAGAACCAGACAGATAAATATTGATTGTTTTCTCTTGTGTATGTGAAATCTAAAAGAAAAAATAAAGTAAAAGATGCATGAAGGCAGAAGGAGTAGGATGCTGACAGCAGGAAGGGTAAAGAGGATTAAAGATGTGTAATAGGGAGGTAAATGCAAGCAGAGTACTTCATGTATGTATATAAAAATGTTGTAATGAAATATGTTAGTTTGTCCAATTCACATACAACAATAAAATGTTTTCTCCACTTGGATATTCTTCTCATATTTGAAAGAGATTTTTTAAAGTGAAACTGTACAAATGCAATGCATATCCAAACACATGTAAAATAAAGATTGTCAGATTAAAAACACCTACTTCAACTTAAATTTCTGATCAATAATAAATATTTTTGATGTATGTCCCATTTTTGAGAGATGTCCCTATTAAACACTTACACTAAAAACTTTCTTGGGCAGTAAAATTTCACATTTAACTGCTCACCCTCTTTTATTTGTAATTTTTTTTCAGTCTGGTTCTCTTGTGATGCTCACTCCTTGTATCGCTATGAAGTCAGAAGACTGTGACACTTCCCTGTACATTTCAACCTGCAGAATAAAATAAACGAAGAGTGATAGAGTCCCTAAAGAGTATGGACATGTTTCTCTTTCCATTATCTCGGAGGCTGGTTGATTCCACTGAAGAAGGCCAGGATCTTCATTAATTGTGTCATTAAACCCCAGTTAGGGAAAGGGTGTGTGGGCAGTGCTGGGCTTTAAAATGTGAAACCTAAAGTAAGCATCAGGCTAAAAGACTTCCTTCTTTCCTTCTGCGTTTATCTTCATTACGCTCTGCTCTGATTTCTATCGAATGCTCGCTGAAGGCTGAAGGGTGTCAGGTGGCTGTGAGTGAGGTCACTTTATCACAGGGACAAGTGCCTCTGGCAGCCCAGGCAGCTTTATTGCAGCACAAGGGCTCAGAGATTGAGAATGGACCAAACTATGTGCTACAGAGGTCCCAAGGTGGCACTCTCTGTGCATGTGAATGCTGACGTGGCTCTGGGGAAATGTGAAGCAAACAAGTTTTCAAGATAAATTTTCTCAGTCTAGAAAATGTGAATTCTGATCAAGAGTAGTTCTCAATAGTCACTTTATAACGGATATTAATACATAGGTGAACTCACTGCCAGTCAGCCTTGCTGATGCTCAGGAATCTAAGCAAAGGGTAATTTCCACGGCAGCTATTAGAGGTTAGCCTGGGATTAAAACAGATAAAGAAAGAAAGAAAGAAAGAAAGAAAGAAAGAAAGAAAGAAAGAAAGAAAGAAAGAAAGAAAGAAAGAAAGAAAGTTCTCACTCTTTTACATAAGACAGTAATATGTTATAGTCCTGATGAAAGCTTGGGTGTGGCGATGGCTGAGAGTTTCAAGTGAAAGGTCCAGGTGAGCACCTTGGTGCCAGCACAGTGTCAGTGTGAGCAAGATCACGTCCTTCACTTCCAGGTTTGTTGCAGAAGAAGAGAGGAGGATTTGCCTCTAGAGGGGACAACTACAGTGCTTCCTCCAGCTGGTTTTCAAGGAAAGTCTGGAAGGTGTAGTTACCTTGAGAAATGAAGAACACTATGAATTATTATAGCTATTAAATGCTACTACTAAAGTGGCATGTAGGTAAAGAAAGTGAGGATGACATTTAAACTCAAATAGACAGCATGTGCTCTTACTAGTTTAGCATGGACAAAGACAAATGGCTGCTTTGTGCATAATGGGAGGGAACGGACATTCCCTTGTCTTTCTTTTGTAGTTGCAAACCAGTTCTCAGTGTGTGCGGTGTATGGCTTAAAAGGATATTTGTAAATCTAATTCAAAAGAAGGAAAATCTGACTTTTAACATGTAAAACATATCTGCGATGAGGGTATTCATCCCTAAACCAAAATGCAATTAAGCAGATGGTGTGTGTTCACTTATTATGACCTATAGCCATATTCTTACATTTAAAATATTTTTTTTAGTTTTTTCATTTTTATTTTATATTAATCACAGGTTATGTACTTTGTATCCCAGCCATAGCCCTCTCCCGCATTCCCTCCCTATCCCCACCTTCCCTCCCTCATCTCTTCCCTGCCCTTTTCCAAGTCCACTGATAGGGGAGGACCTCCTCCCCTTCCATCTAACTCTAGCTTATCAGGTCTCTTCGGGAATGGCTACAATGTCCTCTTCTGTGGCCTAGCAAGGCTGCTCCTCCTTCGGGGGTAGGGAGGTCAAAGAGCCAGCCATTGAGTTCATGTCCAAAATAGTTTCTGTTCCCCTTACTAGTATACCCACTTGGGAATTGTGCTACCATTTGCTACATACAAGCAGGGGTTCTAGGTTATAACCATACATGGTCCTTGGTTGGAGAGACAGTCTCATAAAAGACCCCTGTGCCCTGATATATTTGGTTCTTGCGGAGC
>CM053767.1:26267525-26337875 GCA_028658305.1 Pachyuromys duprasi | reverse complement strand
CATCCTCTCCAGCATGTGTTGTCACTTGAGTTTTTGATCTTATCCATCCTGACAGGTGTAAGATGAAATCTCAGGGTCATTTTGATTTGCATCTCCCTGATGGCTAATGACTTTGAGCATTTCTTTAAGTGTTTTTCTGCCATTCTACAGTTCTCTTCAGAGAGTTCTCTGTTTAGCTCCATACCCCATTTTTTAATTGGATTACTTGATTTCTTGCTTTTTAACTTCTTGAGTTCTTTATATGTACTGGATATTAGCCCTCTGTCAGATATAGGGTCCTTTCCCAGTCTGTAGGCTGTCGTTTGGTTTTGATGACAGTGTCTTTTGCTTTGCAGAAGCTTTTCAGTTTCATGAGATCCATTTATTGGTTGTTGATCTTAGAGCCTATGCTGTTGGTGTTCTGTTCAGGAAGTAGTCTCCTGTGCCAATGAGATCTAGGGTCTTTCCCACTTTTTCTTCTAACCAATTTAATGTGTCCTTAAGTATTTTAATATTGTCACACCCTTTGCATTAACCTTACTTTATCCTGTTCTTAGACTAATGGGTAACTATTTTACAATTATAGCCTAAGATCTAAAGTTCAAGTTATGAGCTATAAAATGAAAATAATTGCATAATCCACTTTGAAAGCAGATATATTTTCTTACCTCATTGTTTATGTGTCAGACAAATTTATTATTATTACTTATTTATAGATCCAAGAGAAATTCTTGGAGGCTCTTCAGTTTACAAAATAAATTTCTGCTGTTTTTAAGTATGACATAGAATTAATTAAAGTACCATAACATTTCATTAAAGAACTAGAATACACCATTCTCTTGGAAAATGATACCTATTGCTTTGTGAATAGAATTAAAATATGACCAAGTCAGGAGGGTCCCACTGTTCATCTTATTCAGGTAGCAACATGGAAATAGTGACTGTAATAGGTTAAGCATGCCAACAAATTCTCCCACTACTCAGCTCATTGAGAAGCAGAACCTAATTGTCTTCCTCCTGAACTAGAGCTACTCTAGTGATGTTTTTGAGCAACAGAATATAGCAGGAAAACATTGTGGGACTCATGAGGCTATGTCACAGGATGTTTGCAAGAATCTACTTTGGATAGTCTTCTGGGCATCTAAGCCTAAATGGAAAAAAAATTACCCTAATTACCCTAGCTCATGACCCTGAAGAGGTGATATACAGATATCTGACAGTCAGTTGTAGCTGAACTTGGCTTCCTATTCATCTCTGCTAAGCAGCCAACATGTGAGCTAAGACATGCTGGACCTTTACACCCATCATGTGAGCAAGTACGTCCTTATAAGTACATGGATTAGTCAACTGAGGTCTCCTACATTTATAACCCATTAAAATAAGGTGAAAACATATTCTGCTTTAATCTATGTGCATTTGTAGTTTTTCCTAGGGAACAGTAGAACAGAGTTCATTCTGGAGCAAGGGAATTCTCTGTGTAAGTGGCACAGTAACTCGGTTGACTTTGTCCTTCTGTCCCGTAAGTGTGTCTGGACTTTTTGCCAAAAGGAGGATGAACCTGTATCTAGCTAAATGACCTAGAGTGCCAGGTGAAAACAGGGAGCTGGACTGAATTATTAAGAGTAAAGTGACATAACGCTGCTATTTGATACTCTACTGACTTTTAGCTTCCACCTTTACCAGTTCATAAATCTGTTCTGTGATTCTGCTGCACAGATGAGTGTCTAGGCCTTGTGAGTTGCTTCAGGAGCTCACTGATGAGATAGTTGAGTGCACACATTTGCTCACTAATTACCTTGCTCCTTGTCTGCTCTTTCCAATGGTATGTAGTACCTACAGCCAGAAAACTGAAAAAAAAAAAAAGTTAAGACACCTAGGAAAAGTGAATTACCTTCAACCAGTATGCTGAAAAGAACAAACCTAGCAGGTCTGAGACTACCATCTTCTGGAAGGCCTGCTTGTAAGCTTGGTGCCTTGCTGGTGCTTAGGAGCAGGTCTAACTATTTACTACCTGATAGGAGGGGCTTGATCATGCCTAATAGATCTTTACAATGTGATTTATGCTGAATGCTTGATTTTTATTTGTGGAGTCTGGAATTTTGCTGTGTCTTCAAGCATGCATATGTAACCAGCCCATGATAAAATCTTTAGGCACCTTATCTTTTACAGACCTTTTTGTTCAGCACTATTTTATATATGTCATAATTTGAGGCTAGAAGACCCAAATGTACCATATGCAACTCCGCTGGTAGAGGACTAGTGAGAACTTGCACCTGATCTCTCAACATCACCTCATGAGCCTTTCGCCTTTGATGACTGCTCAACATATTTCCATTGTACTAAATCACAACCATGAACATTGTCATGGCAAGCATCATGCAAATCATTCTCTCTCTCTCCCTATGTCCCTCCTCCGGTGTTCTAACTGAGGCTCTCCTGCTGGAAAATATTGCAAGATCATTGATGAAAGGGGATTTGGTTTTTCTGGTAACATGGTAGTATCTATGATATACTTATTTCTGTGTTTGCTTAACTTACTGTTTCTTATTTCCAGGTGCTTTTATAACCTTGAGTTGCTCCTTGATCAACTTCATTAAGGCCTTCCTCCATCACTTTGCCAGAAAGCTCTTTTCCAGCTCATTTTCTGCCTTTTTCTTGTCTATGGTCATTTCTCATTGTTCATCTCAGCAGCTTCTCTCACAGATGAACTGTCTCAATGAAATGCTTTGATCCCTGCTGTAACCTATATATATAATAGTTCTTTAAATTTATTCTTTGAGAATTTAATTCATTTATGCGATGCAGTTTGATTTATCTGTCACGCCTCCCTCCAATTCCCTTCTAAACTCCATCCTCTATAACCCCTGCGAATTTCATGTTTTCTTTTTATTTTTACACCTCACTAAGTACAGTGAGTACATGAAATACTCCCAGATTCCCAGTTTTCATCCTGTCTCTAGCCACTCATTTGCTTTATCTTCCCAAGTTTCACACGTTCTGAGCTGTTTGCTAACCACTTTTCTTAGCTTTCAGCTTCATGATTTTAAATAACATTCATAAGCTTCACCCCAAAAGTTTTATTAACAGTGCTGAACTCTCCCTTGAGCCCTCAACTCTTATAGGAAACCATCCAGTCAGCATCTGCTTGGAGGTATAAACACTTTCTAGCAGAATGGGCAAAGCAGAGCTCCTTTCCCTGGCACCATAGTTGTTTGTCTGTTGGAACCTTCCATTCAGCGTCTACTCATCTGGTCTATCAATCTATTTATCCATCTACCTATCATCCATCTATCTATCAATCATCTATCTGCCTACTTATGTCTTCCTAGCTATCTATCATCTATCTATTTCTCTATTCTAATGTAGCTACACGTACACATCCAGACACATACATATCTACAAATATTTGTTCTCTCTATATATGTATAAATATAACTGAAAATATATAAAATTCCAAATTCATTAGAACAAATTGTGAAAAAATTCAAAATTATAATGAATGAACTGAAAAGAAACCCAACATGTAATTTAGATATGCATGAGTAACATACTGGCTCCAGATATTTCATTAAAATATTTTCTACATTTATTTTTACTTTATGTATTTGGGTATTTTGTCTGTGTGTATGCCTGTGCATCGTGTGTGTGTGCACTGCTGGAGGAAGACAGAAGAGATTGTCAGATCCATCCTCTGCAACCAGAGTTACAGATGGTTGTGAGCTGCCATGTGGGTGCTGGGAATTAAACCCAGGTTCTCTGGAAGAAGCAACAATTGCTCTTAACCACTGAGCAAACTCTCAGCTCCTCGTGTCTTACATCTAATTGATTGATTCTTTCAGCATTTGTATTTCCTATCATATCTTAAATATATGAGCAAAGTGTGATCTATTTCCAGTTACAGCCACCATTATCTCTTCTATGACTGGCAATTCCTTGAAATGGTCTCACTTACTTATCCCCATTCACAGATGTTTTTGAAGGTTGAAACAGGAATTGGAAAAGAGAACATAGGAGAGACCTCAAGAAATAGATTGTATAAAGTACATAAATGCATGCGTTATGGGATAAAATTCATAAACGTAAAACATTTAAATAGTTCCTAGTTAAAAAAAACTGTAGAGGAATTTTAATTCAGCAACATGGCTGCTTTGGCAAGGGACCACATCCAAAGATAAGATCAGGCTGGAATGCAGACACATCACAAACCTTTAATCCCTTTGGCTGGAATAGATACAAGCCTTTTGTACACACTCTTACTCCCAAATAAGGGCATTTAATTGATGGACAGACAAAGAGACAAATCAGAGAAAGATTTGTCAGAATAAGTCAGAGATAAAAAATACACCCAACTCTCACTAGGACAGGAAAAAGAACAGGAAAGAGAGAGAAAGAAATACAATTCAGAGCAGTTCAATTTGGTACAATTGATCTCATTTCATAGCAGAGAAGTTGAATGGTGAGCAGCTCAGTTTGTGGAGTTCAGAGGCAGTCTTTCTAAGCAGAACAATTTAGTCAGAAGCCAGAAAAAGCCAGTTTGAGTCAGTCAGCTTATGGAGAAGTTTGAGCCAGAACAAGTAAGTTGAACCAGCCAGCCAGGGTTCAGAAAGAGGTAGAAAGAGTGAGTTTATTCAGCAGTAAGTATCAGAGGCTGAAATGTCCTAGGCCTAAGCTACTAACCTTGACTGTCTGGGCTTGCAGAAAATTAAGTTGTATAGAGGCTAGAAGCTTCCAGGCCTATGCCTAGGGAGAGTTAGCTAGAGATGCTCTGGACCCAGCCCAAACCATGTTTTTGTAAAGCTTGGGTAGGACTCTCATCTCATCACATCGTCCAAGAAAATAAAGTGACATTTGCATTTACAAATATCTTTATGGCAGATATTTTTTATTATTTCTGTGGAAGGATCTCCAGAAAAACAGAATTAAGAGAAGACTGAGATATGAACTTCACTGAAATGATTATAGAGGGTAAGTCTCCATTTTTACAGTCAAATCCTTAATAATATATTTTGGGAATACCTAGTCAAATGTCCATAAACCTGAAGTGCTCAAAAATGAATATTAATTTAGTGTCTCAGCATAATGGCAAAGGTGGGTAATTCCATCCTTGACTTCATGTGACAGGTAGCAGTTGTGTAAAATTACTTGCAGCCTTTTGATGACAGGTACATATAAAACATAACTGAATTTTATTCACAGATTCGGGTTTCATCATCATGGTGACTTATGTGTGTTAATATCTTTTAAAATTCAAAAGTTCCAAAATATGAATCAATTCCTATCTTGCAGAATCTGGTAAAGTGATACTGCACTTTCATTACTCTTCTGTATGTAAGGTATATGTGTAGACTGTTCAGTCATTGGTTTGCCTATTAACTGCTGACCAGCATTTCATTAAAAATTGGCATTATTTTGTGGTGGCTAAAATTGGCTGTCAATCCAACACACTTGGAAAGAGGAAACCTCAGCTGAAGAATTGTCTCTACCAGATTAGCCTGTGATCATGTCGACTGGGACATTTTCTTGATTGATAATTGATGTAGGAGGGCCCAGCCCGTTGCGGGTACCACCCCTAGGCAGGTAGGCCTGGGCTGTATAAGAAAAGTAGTTGACCATGACCTGGGAAAAGGCCAGTAAGCTGTATTTCCTCTGCTCCTTGCGTCAGTTCCATCTCCCAGTCTTCTGCCTTTCATTCCTGCTTTGGCTAACATGTCTGATGGACTCTTTCTTGCAGGATAAAGTCATTTTCCCAAGTTGCTTTTGGTAATTGTATTTATTACAGCAACAGAATGCAAGCTAAGACATGAAAACCTTTGTCACTGACTTTTCAAACTATAGAAGAGTTAAAAATTAAATGTGTGTGTCTGTTTGTAAGTCTATGAAGAAAATAGAATTAAAATGATGTAAGAAGTCAAACTGGAAGAGTCAGTGTATGCTTCTTTCAGTTGGTGATTGCTAAGAGTTAACAGTGACAGATCACTAAATCAGAGCAATCGAAATGGAAAACTGGACAAAGCAAAAAGAAACTAGCGTGTTGTCTAAGTTGAACTTGGTATGCAATTATTTTTTTAAGAGTGCTAGTTTTCCCTTATAGTGGGACGTTCCAAGCAGCCACAGCCAGCGTTAATATTGGGACACTAAATATAGGCTTATTCTTGGCTAAGCTATTAATAGTGTAAACTTCAAATTTTTATCATTTAAGGGCATTTTTTTTTTTACTGAGCCATCATCGTTTATCATTTAGGTGTCATAGGAAGGCTGAATTTTCAATTTGATGGTAAAGTGGAGAGTGTAACCATTGATTTCCTGCTAGCTATGAGGCTCTGAAAAATGATTTGATTTGGTAGTTGGTGGGAGTAGAATAGCTGTGAACCAGTTTCCTTTCTTATTCACCTGGGGTTTCTTAAGCATTTCATTTAAAACCCTTAGGGGTGTTCAGTGCTTGGTACAATCTATAGACAATAAGTTTTAATTTAATCATATGTAGGAATAACGCTGAAGAACTTATAAATTTCAGAGAAGACAAAGGTTTACCTCATACTTATGCCATTCTAAAGCAAATGATTCAATGCTTCTGGAAAGGACAGTGACATTGCTGCTATGGTTTTGAGCCACTTGTTGACAATGGTGCCAGAGCAAAGGATCTATGCAAACATTTGTATGTAAGAGGGAAACAGAAAGGAAAAGAAGGTTCTAGAAACAAAGTGGGAGAATATAGTAGAAAGAAGAATCTTTTGTTTGGATACTGATATTACACACCTCAGGATAACTTAGTGGTAGTCAAGAAAGCAAAATAAGAAATATGTTTGTTATCCTGTGGGCCTAACTATACTCTTTATCACTTGAAGAATCAAATGAAGCCTTTTCTGGTAAGGGATGAAATGTACAGATCTCCTACTTCCCAGAGACTCTAATCCAGTCTTTAATTAGAACTCATCCTGCTTTTTTACAAGGTAAACTTGAGCTTGTAGGTAGAGGTGAAATGTTTGTCATTGCAAAATAAAAATACAGCTCATGAGAGAGTAACTGATAAACTTCATGAACACTCATCACATCAAGAAAAAATGTTAATGTAAATTGGAAATTCATCACTGAATATAATACTGATTGATTAAAAGCTTCCATTTTAAAGTTCTCTTCTGACTAACTAGAGAAATAGATAGCTTCAGTGTTGGGGACATTATATAGGTGTCAAGAGGTTTTCACTGGAGAGTCTTAGTGTCAAGGCTTTGCTCAAAAAACTCTGCAGGCCTGTGACACGGCCAATTCAAATAGCTATGATCCCAAATTTCAACTGCATCTTGTTATTTTTATTTTTGTCAGAAATTCAGTACATAAGTTGCAAAATGGATTATAACATTGCTCACTTAGTCTAGCTATTAGGAGTGTGTATATACTTTTTAATAAGAAAAAAATACAAACTTAACATATTTTACAAAGTGTAACTTGGACAATGAAGTTCTCAGTTACTTCTGAAACAGACACACACACACCACAGTTTTAAAACAGAATTTATGCCTTTAATGTGTAATGTAGTTTTAATATAATTGCAAAATAGCTGTCATCCAAATGCTACCATTAATCTTGCTGTGTTTATCTACTAGGAAAGATGCTAGCTGGCTTTACAACAGGACACCAAGACAAAATGTATTAATGTTGACTATTAGAAAAGAGTTTTCTTGGGACTCCAAGATGGCAACAAGCAGCAGCATTTCTAAAAGGTAGAAGATCCGAAACTCCAAAAATGGTGAGTGGAGGGACAGCTGAAGCCAAAATACTGATATTGAGGCTTCCTGGGCAACTGTGAGCTGGGACAGTTTGGATCCAGGCCTGGGCCTCCCTGCTTGGCTGCTGCACCAATGTGAGCCTCCGTGCAGTGGTAGGAGCCCCCAGCTCAGTGACTGAGACTGTGGAGGCAGCTGTATGGGCCTCTCAGCTCGGTGACTGAGACAGTGGAAGCTGCCCCAAGTATGGGAATGCCTACTCGACCCTGCCCCAAAAACAAGCCTCCTTGCTCCATGGCTGAGATGGTAGAGGCAGCCCCAACTACAGGCCTCCCTGCATCACAGCCAAACAGCGGACCCACTGACAGATCTTCTAGACTTTCATTTGCCCCTACAGGCCCAAATCTGAGAGTAGAGAATGGGATGGGGGTGGGGACCCCTGTGATTTCCACATAGGCCTGCAAGTGAGTGAGTGTGCCTTCAAGCGAGTGCATGCAGACAGAGCCCCAGATCCAGGGTCCCTCTATGCTAGCAGCCAGACATCGGATCCCTCCACCCACATCTCCACTGTAGACAACATAGGGATCCCTAGGACAGCATTCTGAACACTGAAGCCCCTGTTGTGTGGGTCTAACAGTGGAGTCCAGGCAAACAATTCCTGGAGCCAAGATGGTGCAACCCAGACAGATCTAAACGCCCGGAGTACAGTATGACAGGCCTGTCGGCCACTGAGGCATTCAGGGTACCTATGTGTATGCACTGCATCCACAAACTGTGCTAGCACCTTCACCTGCGCTTATACTCCGCCCATCTAAGCATCTATACGCAGTAGCACCGGGTCCTCCAAAACACTTCCATGCACACTACTGCTCTTGCAAACATGTGCCTGTGACCTCCTCCCTTAGCTACAGCTAAAACACCAACATCCACTCTCAAACCAGTGGACCTCTCTCATCTTCCTGAAGAAGACTCCAGACTCCAGAGACAATGGAACCAGTCTTCAGTACAGGCTCCAGGAACAAACAGCGATGGTTACAGACAAGCAGATGGCTAGAGGTGTGTGTAACAACACATCCAACAGAAATCAGGACATCAAAGAAGAAATATTAAAAGCAGCAAGGGAAAAAGGCCAAGTAACATATAAAGGTAGACCTATCAGAATCACACCAGACTTCTCAGCAGAAATTCTGAAAGCCATAAGGGTCTGGGAAGATGTCATGAAGACTCCAAGAGACCACAGATGACAACCTAGGCTACTGTACCCAGAAAAGCTTTCAATCAACATAGATGGAGAAAACAGAATATTCCATGACAAAACTAAACTTAAACAATATCTACACAGCAACCTAGTCCTACAGAAGATACTAGGAGGAAAACTCCAATCCAACGAAATCAACTACACCCAAGAAAACACAGAATATAGATAACTTCACAACAAAAAATTAAAAGAAAACAAGCACAGAAACACACTATCACCACCAATTCCACAATAAAAGGAACTAACATTCATTGGTCACTATTATCTATCAACATCAACAGACTCAGCTCTCCAATAAAAAAGACACAGACTATCAGATTGGGTGCAAAATCAGGATCCAACATTCTGCTGCTTCGAAGAAACATACTTCTGCAACAAAGATACCTCAGAGTAAGGGGATGGTAAAGGCGTTTCAAGCAAATGGACCCAGAAAACAAGCTGGAGTAGCCATCCTAATATCTAAGAAAATAGACTTTCAACCAAAACTAATCAATAAAGATGAGGAGGGGCACTTCCTTCTCATCAAAAGAAAAATGCACCAGGAGGACATCACAATCCTGAACATCTATGCCCCAAATACAAGAACACATGCATTTGTAAACAAAATCTTACTAAAGTTGAAATCACATATCAACCCCAACCTTAATAGTGGGAGACTTCAACACTCCACTCTCACCAAGGGACAGACCATCTAGACAGAAACTAAATAGGGAAATAATGACACTTACAGAGGTCCTAAATCAAATGGACCTAATAGATGTCTATAGAACTTTTTCCCCAAACTCAAAAGAGTATACCTTCTTTTCAGCACCCAACGGAACTGTCTCCTAAATTGACTGTATAGTAGGGCACAAAGCAAGCCTCAGCAGATACAAGAGGATCAAAATAATCCCTTGTATCCTATCAGACCACCATGGCCTAAAACTAGACCTCAAAAATAACAGAAAAACAAAAAGCCTACATACACGTGGAAACTAAAAAAAAAATAAAAAAAAAGTGTTCTCTAAATCAAAACATTCATCCAAGAGGAACTAAGACATCTCAGGAGAACCTCGAATATAACAAAATTCAAATATTTTAGAAGATTAAAACTCCCAAGATTCACCATACTCTCCCAGGCTTATTTCTGGTGGAGAAGACGGACCAGCCTCCTGAGAGAAGTGATTCCTCAGACCTGTCAAAAGCTGTCTGGAAGTTGCTCAGAGTTCCAGGCTTGTATCTTTTGTGATTTCTCACCCCAGACTCTGGTCCTTTGGAAGAGCAGCAAGTGGCAAGTGCTCTTACCTGTTACACTATCTTTCCAGCCTCAGTATGCATCTTGCTGCCACAACAGGAAATAGCTTGTTCTCACCTGGTTAGTAGACGAAGCAACACCGCTATACATGAAGAGTCACATGTGTGCTATTGCACTCTTTTTTATGTAGAGAAAGTGTTTGTAAGGCTGTATTTAAGACCTTATGAGTTGTAGATGAAAACTGATATGCTAAAGGCTCGAGAGTTCACTTTTCTCATCGGTTCTACCAGAGAGTACTCCAGCTCTTTACATCTTATCATTTCTGCACGAGTAGTCCGTGAAGTACATTGCTGTTGTCATTGCTTTTATTATTATAACTTTTTACAGTACATCATAGCCAGTCATTAAGAGAAGTCACATTTAAACTTAAAACTCAGTTTCCCTGTCTGCCTTAGTCTTTGGATTCTTTCTTTTTCTTTTTTTTACATTAGAGAAATAATTTTATTGGTTTTAAGCATAGAAATTTAAGTTGTTTCTCTATTTTTAGGCTTTTAAAAGTTAACTTATTTATTACAATTTATTCACTTTGTACTCTTTCATTTGACCTTAGCCTATCAGGTCTCATCAGGACTGGCTGCATTGTCTTCCTCAGTGGTCTGATAAGACCTCCCTCTGGCCCCAGGGGGAGGTGATCAAAGAGCCAGCCACTGAGTTCCTGTCAGAGACAGTCCCTGTTGCCCTTACTAGGGAACCCACTCGGAAACTGAGCTGCCATGGGCTACATCTGTGCAAGGGTTCTAGGTTATCTGCATACATGGACCTTGGTTGGAGTATCAGTCTCAGAAAAGACCCTGGGGCCCATATTTCTTGGTTCTGTTGCTCTGCTTGTGTATTATTTCTTAGAAAGATAGAAATCAAAATTTTCGAAAATAAGTTGATTTTGATAGTGAGTAAACAGGTTCTTCCTGTTTGTTTTATTTAAAGCAATTTATAGCTCAGCATGTCGGCAAAGAGATATTTGGTAAATTAGTGAAATACCGAATAATGGATTTTAAAAGCCCATGTATCCAGAAAATTGATTCGAATATACTTTCCTTTTCAGATGCATATTTTCAGCTACGATCTTAAATGACAGTAAAGCATTCCCAGGGGTTCTAGCATCAAATATTTAAATGATTTTCTTTTGCAGTGTTCCAGAATTCATGTTATCACATTTACATTCCACGTCACTTTTCTGCTTGACTTTTTAATCTCCGCAAATTTTACTTAAATTGTTTGAGAATTTTAATCTCATGCAAAGGCTGGCTACATACTTGCTTTGTGTTGATTTTTCTCCTGGCTTTTGCTTTTATTGTGAAGGAGATTTTGTTTTATTTCAAATCACAGATTCTTTTATATATTCAGTTATTTATAAACACCTCCCGAGATTATAAAAAATACCAACAGTTATATTGCTGAAAACAAAACACATGAACTGAATGCTACATTCTTTCATTTGACTTGCTGTATGTTACCTAGATGACTTTAGTTCTGAATTAAAAGTGAATATAAAGAAATTTTTGCCCCGACCACTCACTGCTGGATGCAGAAGGCATTATGTAAGCATTCAATAGCAAATCCCCATTGTGAGTCTGCACTCACTGAGATGAACTAGATATTGAGGTCACCAGAGCAATTTGCATAATCGAGAAATGGCTCCGTTCAACTGTTTAGTTTCATAATTCACTCCATTTGATTAAGATTTAGACAAAGAAATTAACTCAAAGTACACTAATCATCAGTCTCTATTTAGCAAGGACATTGGAAGCCACAGTTCTATGTCTAATCTATTTGTTAATAGAGTAATTGGAACAACTTAAAATTAAATGCCCCAATTTAAAATTCTTGGGCCAGTGGGATGGTGCAATGGTCAAAGCTGCCGGCCATCAGCCCTGACCAGCTGAGTTGGAACAGAGAAGAAAGAACCAACTCCTGAAAGAAATTGGCTTCCGGTCTTAGCGGTGCTTCATGGGGGAAGGAAGAGAGGGGGTGCATGTATGTTCGAACATGTGCACTGCAAACACATGAACACATGTCAAGTAAGTAAATAAACATTCAAAATGTCTAAGATTCTCTGTTTGGGCAGCCTAATCTAACCTGTGTGTTCTATTTGAACAGAACAGAAAGGAGAAAAAAAGTTTTCTCATCACATTTGAGACGGATATCACCCGATGAACGCCATTTATGGCTTTTAGTTATTTCTGTGCTCGTGTCCCCACAGCTGGTCAGATTCAGCGAGCGTGCCTCCTTCAGCCTACGAACAGCATACGTCTCCTCAGCGCCAACTCTTACAGGGTGGTTTCACCTGGAATCTTGGATGACTTCGTAGGATTACCTTTTGTTGGGGTACTATAATCTTAAAGGAGAATTACTTTGTCAGAGAAATGCATGTACTTAGCAGGAAGAATTTACTGTGGCTCACTTTTGAATCCCACTATCCTTATTTCTCAGACCCTCTATCGTTAACCTTAGGGGCTAAGAAAACAGAAATGGGTGATGGGAAAACAAGGGAGTGAATTCTGCTACTACAATAGGAAATAGTCCCTCTTTGACATTGGCTTGAAGGTCATTATTAAGAATTGACTGGCCCTTCGTCTCAAATTCCATCAAACTCAACGGTGTGATTTAATTTTCTTATTTGGCCTTCACTCTAAAAACACATTCCTAGTTTTCCTTTCCTGATAGGAACCAACAAGGTCTGCCTTAGGGTGACAAAGGTTTATAGTAACATCCTCTTCTCATCTGTGAAAGAGCATGGCTGGTGACACTCACCAAGTTCACAGAAATATTTTAGTGATGCCTCGCTGGCTCATGTGAAAACTGGACCGTCAGTGGTGAAATCTGCTTTCTATAGATGTCACATGTTTTTAACGTCAGCTCCCTTGATGAGCAACTCTGTAAGTTTTATGCTTCTATTTCCTCTCCGCACCACACTCGACCGAGAGAGGCTAACCTGTCATACACTCACTGCTATCTTGCTCTGACTCTGTCTTTGGCTCATACAGGCTCCTGCGAATGTCACTTAATGTTGATATGTCTGAGTCAGAGTTTTCCATTAGTGAGATACTGATACATCTCAAAGATTAGCAGAGGAGATAGGACACAGTTGGACCTCTGTTGCTGTTGTAAAATTGCCCACATTCAAATTTATACCTAGAAAACTCTGGCCTTTGTCAAAATAATAATAATAATAATGTCCTCATTTTAAAAGATACTAATTTCTGTCTATGGACATACCACCTCTAATAAACCTGATCTTTGCTTAAAAGACTCATTCCTGAAGAGAATACGACTAGCAAGAACATTTTTCAGTTAACATTTTATTTTGATGATAATTTTAATAATTTGTCTTTTAAATATTTATACTCAAAGCTTAAATAATTTTATAATGTTTTGAATTTTAGCATGATTTGATGTTTCTCTCTCACTTGTTTTCAGTAAATTTTATTTTGAATAAAGTAATAGCTTTTCTTTCTTATTTTGAAGATTTTTTTGCTTATTTAGTAAGTATAATCCAAGTTTTTGAAAATGCTTCTCAGTGGAACTGGAAATCAAGAAACTATTAACTTGAAAAGGGCTCAAACTGGCTAAGATCAAAAACTCAAGAGATAACACATGCTGGAGAGGTTGTAGAGAAAGGGGAACCCTCCTCAATTGTTGGTGGGAATGTAAACTTGTACAACCACTTTGGAAATCAATCTGGCGCTTTCTCAGACAATTAGGAATAGTGCTTCCTCAAGATCCAGCAATACCACTCCTAGGCATATATCAAAAATATGCTCAAGTACACAATGAAGACGTTTGCTCAAACATGTTCATAGCAGCTTTATTCATAATAGCCAGAACCTGGAAACAACCCAGATGTCCCTCAACGGAGGAATGGATACAGAAATTGTGGTACATTTACTCACAATACTACTCACAATTAAAAACAAAGAAATCATGAAATTTGCAGGCAAACGGTGGGATCTAGAAAAGATCATCCTGAGTGAGGCATACCAGAAGCAGAAAGACACACATGGTATATACTCACTTATAAGTGGATACTAGACCTATATAAGATAGGATAAACACACTAAAATCTGTACACCTAAAAGAGCTAAGCAAGAAGGAGGACCCAGGGTAAGAGGATCAATTGTCACTTAGAAAGACAAAGGGGAAAGACATTGGAAGAAAGAGAAAACAAGAAACAGGACAGGAGCCTACCACAGAGGGCCTGTGAAAGACTCTACCTAGCAGCGTATCAGAACAGATGCTGAGACTCATAACCAAACTTTGGGCAGAGTGCACGGAATCATATAAAAGAAGAGATAGTAAGACCTGGAGAGTACAGGAACTCCACAAGGAGAGCAACAGAAGCAAAATATCTGGGCTCAGGGGTATATTCTGAGACTGATACTCCAACCAAGGTACACTTATGGATATAACCTAGAACCCCCTGTTCAGATGTAGCACATGGCAACTCAGTGTCCAAGTGGGTTCCTTAGTCAGGGAAAGAGGGACTGTCTTTGACATGAACTCAGTGGCTCTTTGACCTCCCGCCCTGATGGAAGAGCAGCCTTGCCAGGACACAGAGAACATTTCAGCCAGTCCTGATGAGGCCTGATAAGCTAGGGTTGGATGGGAGGGGAGGTGGACCTCCCCTATAAGTGGACTTGGAGAGGGGCGTGGGAGGAGATGAGGAAGGGAGGGTTGGATTGGGAGGGGTTGAGGGAAGGGGTTACAGCTGTATGCAAAAAAATAAAAATTTAATTAAAAAGTAAAAATAAAAGGGCTCAAGGAAGCTCCTTTCTGAAAGGCTTTGTATAATGCAAGAATTTGTCTTGTGTTTTTGTTTATTTACTTTGTTTTATTTGGTTTTCTAGACCGGTCTGCTTCTCCTTTTATGTCACCCACACATATTTATACTTGCTAGATAATAGCAAGTGTGCCTACGGCGCCCTGTAGGTGGCGCTGCAGTCCTGCAAGAACAATGGGAGAGCCACCAGCAGATCTCCATTATGGTTTGCCCAGATACTGGTTTGAGATTCCTTCAGAAATGAAAAAAAAAAAAAAGGAAACTATTGGTTCAGTCTAAGCAATAACGAGCAAAAAGAGAAAAGTTACTGAACAAACTTGAAAATAAATACAGATGTGTACATTAGACTTTAAATATGACATTAAATCACCCTCAACTCCCAAGACTCTCACTTTTTGCTTCCTAAGGCCTTTTGCAAGCCTGGTTTACACACTAGAAAAAGAGAGTGGCTCAGGGAGGAATCAACTGGCTTCTTCAGCTGAATCCCCAGTGTTGTGTTAGTAATCCGAAGACAGAAGCCTCTGTGGTAAAGTAATCCATAACTCAAGCTCTGTAAGAAAATTTTATTTGACAGATAACAGAACTAATTCATTTAAGAACTTAAATATTTCAATTCTTCATATATTTTAAACTGACAAAGCGTAGATGGAAGAGAAAAAATATACATACTAATTGAATACAAGTTATAATTCATGCCTTGTTAAGCAGAGGAGTGACCAATTTTTGACAGGGATGATGCAAACAGGACCCAGGAATGGGTCCTGATCCCCAGGGCTTCTGATCCCCAGAGAGCCAGTCCTCTGTTGTGGAGTACTGGCCTGTGAGTTGTAAAAGGTTTAATAGCACTCTAGTCTCCATACAATAGCATTTGATCAATGGCAGTATCTAGAAGACACCACATCAAGTGTAATAAGCAACCACAGGAACACAAGTGAGTCCTGGATGACCCCACGTATTTGTGGAATCTAAAAAAGCAATAATACCATAGAAGAAAAAGAAAAGCTTTTAGAGTACCCTTGTGAATGTATGACAGTTATTTATAAAGGAAAGCCTTTTAAATCTCCTTGCTTACAGTTCAATATGAGACACTATTTGATAATTCTGTAAAGTTGTCTTGTTCCTTTTTTTTTCTCCCATTTTGTGAAAAGCATAAAAACATCTCCAGATATTTTTAAATGTCTCTTGGAGGACAAAACTGCCCCTAATTGAGAGTTAATGCTCTATAGTTGAGCTTTTATAGACAGAAGAGGAAGTATTTTGAGGCATTTTGAAATATTTTCCTGCTTACAAAAGTAATTTTTGTTTTCTCAAAATTTAATGTCCCAGAGGATCTAGAAATTCTATGCCTTTGTCAGTCAGCATGAGGATGGCAATCCAACCCTATTTCTTAAGCCTGCTCTGATATGTATACGTGTTTACTATGTTTAAAGGAATGATATCTCTCTGAAAAAAGAGCCTATGTTTCTTTGATCTTTTATCAGACACTCAAATGGTTTCGTGGTGTTCGCACAAAAATAATAGTATCAAATTCTACATATCATTATGTTCTGTTAAAAGATTACTACAGCACAGTCTTCAAACAGAACCCTTTTAGGAAGTGACCTTGAATGGCATTGGAACCTCCCAATCCCATCTTCAGCTTGGAGGAAGAGAGTAGCCAGTCAGAATTATAGCAAAACACACTGTTCTTGGAGTTCAGATACTTGAAACGGCATCACATGCCTAGGACTTTCTACTCTTTGGTTCTGTCACCTACTAGTGTAGTGGTGGTGGCTTGGGGGTAGTTAAGTAGGGTGTTTAAAACATTCAGAGAGCAAGAGTGCCAGGACCAGAGCCTGGGGTCGAGAACACACTCCCCTGTTCTCATCACACGCTCTCATGTTAGCAGCGGAAGCATAGCATTTCCTGGCTCTACACTAAATGAATCTCTGCATTTGAATTTAGTAACAGGAGTGCAGAACATGCTGCCCTTCTTACGTATAATGTATAATGTCAAGATATTTAAAACTATACTACCTACAGTTTTATACCCACTGTCTAATCTTCCTCAGACTGTAGTAAAGATTATCCTGCTTTATTTTTTTTTAAATTTTTTGCTTCAACAGCATTAACAGTTTTAGTTATCACAAACATATGAGATAATGTAGAAATGTAGATCATGGAGGACTCATGTGTGTTTCTGTTCCTGTCCTATTGCACTTTTTATGGTGTCCTCCAGCCTCCATCATTGGCCACATTGAACACATGTGTTAAAATACCATAGATACCCATGTAGTATATAAACACAGGCAACAGAATCAGAGGAGCTCCTGCTCTAAGTGTTAGGGGACCCCCATTATGAACCTACAGATACTGGATTTTTGGCAAAGAAGCCAAAACCATGCAGTGGAAAAAAGAAAGCATCTAACTAGTCTACCTGGTTGTCTGCATGTAGAAGAATGCAAATACATCCATATTTATCACCCTGCACAAAACTAGTTGATCGAAGACCTTATCATAAAACTGGACACACTGAATCTTATAGAAGAGAAAGTGAAGAATAGCTTTGAACTCCTTGGCACAGGAGAGAACTTCCTGAACAGAACACCAACAGCACAGGCTCTAAGATCAACAATCAGTAACTGCGACCTCATGAAACTGAAAAGCTTCTGCAAAGCAAAGGACACTGTCAACAGAACAAAAAACGACAGCCTACAGGCTGGAAAAAGATCTTCACCAACCTTCAATCTGACAAAGGGCTAATAACCAGAATATAAAAAGAACCCAAGAAGTTAAACACCGACAAACCAAGTAATCCAATTAAAAATGGGGTTCAGAGCTAAATAGAAACTGCTTACTTTTCCTAGAAAAGAAATAATTTTTTGGTACACTTTGTAAGTGATCACTCACTGGCAGTGCAAAAAGAAAGATACAATCCGTTCTCACAAATGTGGTGGTGCCTGCTTTTTGTGGCTGCTGTTGCTCAAGTTTATTTTCTGCTTTGTGATTGCTAAATTACTCCAACCCCATTCTCTCTACAGTCCAAGGTATTAGAACATATTTGATCACACAGCTTTGAACATAAGGCTGTATTATCAATTATATGAAACACAAGTGCTGAAATAATTATAAATTGGAGCAGCAGGCAATCCAAATGTGAGTAGTTTGGATGATTTTCATAAGAAGAACTAATGAAAAAGATTCTAATAAATATCCAGTTGACTGGGTAATGTATTTAAACTTCAAAAATAGATGAATTAGCCTAACGGGAATCTACCCCATTTATAAAAGATTATGTAATTAGATCTACCACTAAGGTAGATCTTTGAAATGTTTGTTGCAAGTAAATCAAACTCTACATTTTCTTATTCAATTTCTGTAACTGAAGGTGCCCTACGTGTCCTGATATGAAGCCTGTAGAAATGCAGCCTTAAATGCCATGTGTTTTTCCTCCATTGGGATTAATTAGATTATAGAAGAAGAGAAAACTGGAAACATGGTACAGAGCATCTTTTCAGACAAAGGGAGCTGCTAGAAGACTTATAAAAAATGGAACAGTTATGCAAAGACTTGCACCACAGTGTTTCTAATTCTAATTCCGTATTTCTGCTTTCAATTTAAAATCTCTTGAGTCAATCACAAAAGACCCTTTTCACGCCAGAGCTGAACAGCCCAGGACCTTCATGTGTCATGTATTTGATGTAATGTTGATGGAGCTGAAAAGCTAACTCTGAGGTGGACATTTCAGTGAGTCTGAGCCACCTCACAGGGCTCTTTCTTAGTATAGAGACCTGAGTCACCACCTACTCATTTTGTAGGGAACAAATCCTAAATTGTTTCTTTAGTTGAGCAAACAAGAAGCCATTACTTGTCAATACTCTTGGAGAAAGTGATCTGAGAAAATGAGCTGTTTGTAAATGGCTGCAGATGGTGGGGAGCACAGGCCTCACTCTGCAGATGTCCTCTCCATTCCTTCCTGGCAAGGGGTTGCGTTCTGACTTGGTGATCTCAGCTTATCCTCCCAGATTGGTGGCAACCCTGTTGGCCTCATGCTAAGAAGAAAACAATTTTAAAAATATTTCCCTACAAGTGACATGAGATTAAGCTTATAAAATACAGTGTTAGAGGGAAAGCATGACCAGCTTTTTCTCTTTTCTCTACAGTCAATGTAAAGGTGCACATTGGCTTTATTATACATATGTACTGGAATCTTCAACATGTGAATAAAGGAGGTGTGAAGGAGAGCATTGTTTCCAACATCATAGGAGGAAAGGACGAAAATAGGAATCAAGGTCTGTCTTGAATTCTCACACTGGAGTTCACTTTTTAATGTACTGAGACATGTAAACTCACTAAGTCCTGATTTCTACAAATGTACAGTAGATACACACATTACATATGATTTAGTAGGCAAACCTCCAAAGGCTAAAACCTGGCAGGACATAGGTAGATGCTGAATGTTAAACCTACCTTCGGTGTCGGATATACTTTTGTTGAGAATAGTTCTTTTGTTCATTATCTCTGTTCATCAGTTCCTTGGAAGAGCCATCCCTTACTGACAGAGCCTGAGGCTTGGCATTTCAACTCCATGGCATCTTAAGGAACCGCTAAATCTTTACAGCATATCTAGCTATAGTTTCTCTCCTCGGGTCTTGGGAATTACTGATATTGCCCATCTGACAGAAACCAAAAGGCTCAGTAGATGACCATTGTGGAGGATCCAAGCACACAGAGAGCAGAGACCAGTGTTCAATAAAGTCTGTGTACATTATACTTCTTCATTCTTTTCTTTTGGCAAATATACAGAGATATTCACAGGCATTTTTTATCTCAGATAAGAAACATCTGAGTATTTGATATTTGTTTGCCCTCACTGTTTGAATTTTAAGAATTCACTAACTATCTCAAGATAAGAAAACCGCCTTTTAAACTTTCTCTTTGTAGATTTGAAATGATTGGTTATTGTTGCTTTCTTTATACGTTGAGAAAGCAAACACTACTGAGAACAGGACTTTCCCCCATTATCTTTCTGTAATAACAATCCAATGAGAAAAAATGTTGCAGTAATGATTGACATTTAGAAAACATTTACTATGTACAAATTCTCAAAGCAGATCACTGTGGTTCTAGGAACTGGATAATGGGATTTTTCTACAGTCTAGAAATGAGAAACTCTTGTACAGAGGTTAATTAGTTAACCTATACATTATTAAAAATCTCCTTCTATACATTTTAAGGTTAACATATTTCATTTTATTTTATTTATTTTTGATGCTTAAGAATAAACACTTTCTGGAAAAAACAGGATGATCCAGAGGCTTTTTTGTCCAGCAAGCAGAGACTAGTTGATCAGCTCCATATCGTTCTCAAAAGATCTCATTTCTGAGGAATGACATCTGAGATTGTCTTTTGGCGTCCCACCTCCACAAACACAAATGTCAAGGTGCCCAGACAACCAAACACATATGTGACTGCACACACGAAAACAGGCATACGTATGCACACATGCATAAGTATGTTTCAAAGAGAAAGTTGCATGAGCTCCACAATGCTCTAAAACTTAGAAGTGGATTCATGTCTATAGATAAGGTTGACACAGATGCTTTAGGCAAGTTTAGAGTGTGTGTGTTTATTTATAATCATTTTCACAGAAAAAAAATTAAACTCAATATTGTCTTTCAAAACATGTGATTGGTTCTGAGGTTAGATTAGTTTCTAAGAGGCTTGTCCCAGAGCCTCCAAGTGGGACTGTCATCATGCTAAACTGAAGATAAATAATGAGAAAAGGAGTTAAAAGAGAAAAGGAGTTAAAAAGGGGGGTGGGGAGGAGGCAAGTGACCATCACTGTAATGACTTTTAAACTGAAATTAGCAATGGCTGCTGGGGAGGGAATTGCTGGTTTGTCAGGTTCATTCAGGAATTTGGCCCCAGGCAGGTTGTCCATGCTGCAGTGGGTGGTCTTATGTAAGTGCATATAGTGACAATGCCAGAGGAACCCAGTGGTTAAAAGAGAGAGGGGGAGGGGAAGAGACTGAGAGCAATGGTTTGGGGAGGGAAGGAAGGAGAGAGGGAGGGAGAGAAGGAGAGAGAGAGAGAGAGAGAGAGACAGACAGACAGACAGACAGACATGATTTGGGGAGGGAACTGTTGTAGTGGGGAGGGGGAGATCTGGGTAGAGTTGGAACAGAAGGGTGCATGGTAGATTTGACCCAAGTACATAATATACAAGTAACAATTTCTCAAATAATCAATGAAATATTTAAAAGTTTAAGACTGAGTGGTTATTTTTAAAATTAAAATATTAGTATTTTTGAAAGACGTGGACTTTCTAAATGTTTTTATATTTCTATTAATTCTGCATATTAAGTATGAATGTTTGTCAATTTTATAATGACCTTGTTCAAACCTGTTGAAAATTCTGTATTCAAAATTTAATTTAAACACACACACATACAAGCATACACGCATGCACACCCGCAAATCAACTAGGCTGATAAGGTGGCATACATGGGTAATGTCAGCACATGGGAAACTCAGACAGTATAATTTCAAATTGAAGTCTAGCTTGGGCTACATGAAAGTCGTCCCTTCAAAACAAACAAGCAAGTGAACAAAGAATTAACAACAACACAACTGGAAAGCAAATCCAGAAAAAATTCAGGTGAGCACTCACACGAGTCAGTCCACCTTCACGCAGCCATGCGTGCTATTTTACAGCCCCTACTGCTGTCCATCCGACACTGTAAGCTCAAATGCAGCACCATAAACATTCAATGCATTATGTACAAATATAATTTTTGGGAAAACCATAAACAGCTGCAGTAAGACATACACAATGAAAGTATGTTTCTAAGCTTCCAAACTTCACCACTTGCCTCTTTCCCTGACTGAACTTGAGAATTCTGATAATATTGTTTATAACAACTAGATTGTGACACATTAATTATAGTTTCTGTAGTTTGTTTTCCTTTAAGCCAATATTTATATTCTATTTATAACCATAGTTACAATGTTCTAAAACAGCCTAGGAGACTTAAAAATACGTTCTAGTCACACACATAAGTGCATACAGGCAACCTTGTTTGAAGAGACTTAGGAGAGAGGATTCCGGTCTGAGGCTGATGCCTGGCAAATGTTTTCTGAAGCAGATTGGACATCATAATGGGAAAATATTGACTATGGCATGTGATTGATAGCGGTTTACTAAAAGTATAAAATAATAAAATAAAAATGAGCACAGTGTGATAGAAACCAGGGGATATTAAATTAAGGAAGATAAACAGGTTTAAAGGAGGCAACTGCCTCAGACCCCTATCTCAATGAAGCAGGAAAAAAGGAGGTAATTTTTTTTTTGATAAAGCAATTACAATTTAAATACATGTGCTAGGATTCCATATCTGTTTTAGTTTAAGTAAAGAATTTTAGCTGGAAAGGTCTAATAAGATCTGAAGATAAAAACTAAAAGATGTCTGGGTTTTGCCATCTTTTTATGCAATGTGGTTTCTTCATGTCACTAAGGAATGTTTTATTCCAGAGTACAGCCCAGTGGAGATATGATCGATGCTGACACTGCTTTCCTATGTCTCTTTACAGTGTTTACCTGAAATATAAGCTGCAATTTGAGTAAATACATTGGTCAGATAAGAACAAAAATTAAGTAAGTCTGAAAGTCTTAAATAAAATGCTTGTTGTCTGGTTACACTCATTTCTTACAGGAAGGCTGTGAACAAACAAAAAGTAAGATTCCACTCCTGCTTAAGAAGACAGTGGCATTTGATAGTGGCTGGGAGAGGACAGTTGGATTTATAAATGGTGTTAACTATGTTATATCGACTACACTCTAGAGCAGGCGAGACACCCAAGATTAGTTGTTTTGCACAAATGGGACTTGATGGGACAGAGACAGAGAGAGAGAGAGAGAGAGAGAGAGAGAGAGAGAGAGAGAGAGAAGAGTTGGGTAGCTAGGGAAAGGGCTAGACCTGGAAAGAGTTGGAAAAAATGGGATGAATAGTATCAACACGTATTACATTAAAATTTTGAAAATAATATATTTTAAGGGGTAAACATAGCTAATACCTTGTAAGCAACAAACTTAGACATTTCAATTTTGTTCTATGACTTCAGACACTATTCAATTGAAAAGACCTTTCTCTTTTCCCTATTTTAGCTTCTTTTGTGTATGTGTAAGTATATAAATATGTGCATGTGTGGTAGGGCGTAAGAATGGTCTGCATATAGGACTGTCAGGGGCAAATCTGAATGTTGTTTCTCAGGCAGTGTCAATCTTGTTTTGTTTCGTTTCAAGACAAGGCTGTCTCTCTCAACCTGGATCTCTCTGATTAGGCCAGTCCAATGAGTACTAGGACTTTATCTGTTTCATTTGCCCAGTGCTGGGCTTACAAGTTTTAGGACCTCCAAGCTGCGCCTCTCCCCTTTATTTCTAAATTGTTCAGATTGACCTTTAATCCTCAAGCATGCCTGCGAAGTTCTTTACTGACTAAAGCTACCATTCCTGCCCTATTCCCATTTAGTTTCTAATATATTTTTGTCAACTCAAAGCTATGTTATTTCAGACAGATAAAACACCACAACCCTCATCTTCCTAGGGGCTTAATGAGGGAATGGTTTTGAGTTCAGAGGCTGCGCCCAGCTATGTCTTTGCTCCTCAGTCTGCCCTCTATTCTTGCCACTCTACTCTTGAAGTCTGTGTCCTAATGAGGCTGTCTTACCTCAAGGTTGTTCTGAAAACAGAAGTGCTGGCTATGCTTTGTGTTTTTTATGCTTACCTGTGACTTCCTGTGAGACTCCTCTCAACTGTGATGATCCAAGTGGAGTCATCGGTGGCTGTCATTTGCTGAAAGCCTTTTCCAAAAATAATTAAAATTCCAGTGGAACAACCAGGTAAGCCTGGTGAGTTAAAATGTGCATATTAAACTCCAACTGAATTGATTTTTTTTGTGATGAGAATTCTGCTTTGCTAATAGCCCTTAAAATAAGTGTTTTCATGGCTGTTAGTGTGGGTCATGATGGTAGGAAGGCCAAATATTGATCCTAGTCAGTGAAACCTGGTGGTTACTGTGAAATATTTAATAAAGGACTACTAATATAATTTGAGTGAGACTTCTTTTTTCTGATTCCACATTCTTGAATTGATTAAAATTTTTTCATGAGGAAAATTTCTGCATACAATGATACTGAGGGTAATCATTCTTACACATTTTTGAGATTCATTTTTAAACATTTTGTGTCAGTTATGAGGCAAATTGTAGATTTTTATTGGTTCCTTGAAATTGGAGAATACATGGGATGTCATATGTTCTGGCTGACAGATGACAACACACCCATGCCCTGTGGAGACATTTGAGTTATAAAAAGACACCTCATGGGCTTTTATGAATGTTAGAAAAGCCAAGAATGCACTGTATAACCAATATTACAGACTCTAAAATTTTCAGTGACCATCAGTCACCAAAATGTACATAGAGAAACGTACACTGTAGTTTTGGGACTATAAAGTGAAGTAGACATTCTTGAGAGGAATTAGAAATACTCCATTAAATAAGACATGCATATTCTTTGAGACTTACTAGTTTCACTACTTGTAGTTTACACATGTTTTCGAGAAACAGGTTATAACACATTTTCTCTATTTTTTTACTTTAAAAATAATATTATTTCTTTTTATTTCATATGAATTGGGGTTTTGCTTGCTTATATGTTTGTGTAAAGAAGTCAGGTACCTTGGAACTGGAGTTATAGACAAGTTATGAGCTACTGTGTGGGTGCTAGGAATTGAGCCTGAGTCCTCAGGAAGAACACCCAGTAACCCTAAACACTGGGCATTCTCTCCAGCCTCAGATGACACTTTGATAGCATTATTTGGGGGAAAAAGGCAATAATGTCAACACATTGTACATGTGACTAAAAAGTTTAAAATGTGAGACATACATGTAATGGAATCCTGCATAGTACTTTTAAATAAAGACTAATTCCACATATAAGAACATGTAACTAAAAAATGTTACTGGGAACATTAAAAATTATAGTAAAACAGTATATTATATATAGAAAAGTAGTTCACACATTTATTTGTATACACATACATGTAGTTACAACTTCTCAAATGTCTTTGGTGTTCATATTTGACATAATTTTAAAGACATGGTGAGAAAGGAAATCACTTAAAGAATGACAAGAAACAGTATTTTTAAATTAAAAATGTAAGTATTATTTGAAAAGTAATTATAGAATATTTTTAGAGAGAAATAGTGCCAATTGCATCCATCACTACCTAAAAATAAATAAATAAATGAGTGATCCAAATATGCAATTATCAAGAGAAGAGAGCATATAATTATCAAGATTGGGAGGTGAATATATTGATGAGATGAGTTTTGTAATATTTCATCTAGCTGACAATTTTTAACCCAAAACAAGATTTATTTTTCAGGATTAAATAGAATATGGCAATGGATATTGAAAGACAAATAGACATCAGTGTACTGAACAAAATCATGAAGGCAAGGGAGATTGAAAAATGCAGGTATTGTACTTGTACAAAACACATCCGCTTAAAGACAACATTGTCTGGGAACTTTTCATAGTTATTATCTCTGGAAAAGAAAGATGGAGTTCCAAATCTGAGCAACAGGCAGATCATGAAAGACATGAAAAGTGAATGATGAATTTTCTTCCTGAATAAATGCCTTTTCAAAAGTTAAAGCATGAACGTGATTTGTTCAGACTGCACCAGTGCAAAGCATACATGGGCAACATGGGTTAGCAGTAAGGAATTTAGGAAACAAATTAAGGAACATGTTATAGAGAGACCATTTGTCGTGGGACTTTGTATCGTGAAGTTACTGGAGCCAAATGGGAAGAGGAAAGATTTGAAACAACAACAACAAAAGCTAAACAAACAAACACTAACCAATCAAACAAACAAAAAAACTAAACAGAGACTGCCTTCATTAAATTTGATCAGTAGGCAAGTGTGTGGGGAACATTTTCTTGATTAATGATCAAAGTTGAACTGTCCAGTCCACTAAAGGCAGCGTCACCCATGGAAAGGTAGGCCTAAGTACTATAAGAGAGCAGGCTGAGCCAGCTATGGGGAACAAGCTAGTAATCAGCTTTCTTCCATAGCTTCCTCTGAAGTTCCTGCCTTCAGTCCTTCTTTGACTTCCTGTATTGGCTTTCCTCAATTATAGACCATAAGTTGTAGGCCAAATAAGTCCTTTCCTATCCCTTATTGGTTTGGGTTAGCGTTTTCTCACAGCAACAGAAACCTAATGAATGCACCATCCCATAATCTTACTGAAAAAAAAATAACTGAAGTCTGAGACTCCACAAAACTAATGAAAAAATAAAAATTTGGAGACTGGAAAGGTAGAATTCATACAAGTTAAGATAAGAGACATATTGGATAATATTTAAAACTTTCATTTCAAGGTAAAGGATGACAAAAACAAGAGGAGCTACAGATGATAAGGGATACCGTAAGGTTTGAAGCTTCTTATGAGATAAAGAAATGTCTAAATGGTTCTACACAGCAAGGGCTGAAATTCTGAAGCAAGCACGACCTGAGCAAGGCCAGCCATGCATGGTGTGGTGTGGATGAGATTTCTTGATGGTGGGGATTGAGAGGACATTCTGAATTAGATAATGAAACTCAAGAGAACATGAGTAACAGGCGGTAGCTAACCAGTGTAATAACACAGAAAGTTGAGTTTTGGTACTACCAATATATTTGGAAGAGCCCCAGATATGGAAGTATATATAGTCCTCCTTTATTGCTCCCCAGGGAGCGTCTTGTAGAATGATGAGCATGGTATGTACCCATGCCTAACATCCAACCAACGGAAGCTGAGATAAGTAAAGTGTGTTGTTGAAGACTGCTAAGCTTGTGACACTTTCTCCCAAGGCATTGATAAAATAATGACTCAGAAATACTCTCCTTGCTTGAACCAATGCCCTCAATTTGATCATAAAGTCCCTCTAACTGCATCTACTTGGTGATAGGAATTAGCTCTCTCTTAAGATGACATAGGTTGATGAACACATATCAGTGACTTTGCTACTGTTGTCTGTATACATCACACTTAACCAAACCATATTCTTTAGACCCCTTAAGATAGCCACCTTGACATTCATGTGTGAAATCTGATTCACTTTTTCATTGTCTCCTAAGAATGATAAATATAGGAAGGATGAACACTGGAGAACCTTGCCCAGGACATTCCATCGTAAAGCTGTGGTAGAGTTTCATAAATCTATTTGAACACTCTGCTTCATTTCTGATAAAGTAGCAGTGGGACAGTCCAAATTATACATGAAGGGACAAAAAAAACCCCTGATATTATAGAACACTTGGGAACAAGAACTTAGGTATAACCTTAACAGGCTATGCCCACTCTTGTGCCCTCAGTGACAGTCTCAAAGCACCTACCCTTCTATGCTCAGCAGGAAAATCAGCATGACTGCAGCCTACTTGCACCATGCTCTCTCTCTGAATTTTTCTCAAGAAGCATTTAAAATACACTTACCAAATGGGAGTGTGAGCTTTGCTCATTTTATTCAGAAAAATTTCACTGTGGATCTTGCCCACAAGTATCTTTTTTTTTTCTTCCTCAATCATCTGTGTTCTCTCAAAGCCAGACACATACACTGAGTGGCAGACTCATTTTCTTCCTGCAAATCAACATTTCACTCAACTGTGTCAAATTGTTTGCAACTTAACATTTCAAACATAATAGTATATTAACTTAACCCATACTATTTTGCTATAGGGTTCTGTGTCTCTTATCTTTTGAAAAAGTAGCACATGCAGTTTATTTTCCAAGTTAAATACTTGAGGATAGCCTAAACTGTTCTCTCTCTTTTTTTAAGTTCTTCCAAAGATGTCAACAAGTTCTGTTTTCTCAATTTGCTAAATATGTTTCAAATTTATCTTGTGTTCTCCATTAGGACCAGAATCCTTTGGCTTGGGCCCCCTTATGTCTTACTTAGAATACTAGCAGAGCTTTCTAATTGACTCAACTGATCCCAATCTATCAGGTTACCCACTGCTCAACAGCCAGTGTGATCTCTAAAACCTTAAAATTGTCTGTGGATTATTTTTTGCCTTGGGGCAAAAGTCTCTTAACTTTTGGTGTGTAGACAAGGATGTTCACAAGGTGTCTCTTTACCACGTTTCCATTTTCATCTCTTACTACAAGCTCAAAAGACAATTCACTCAGCTGTCAAAATTTCTGCAATTTTCCAAGAGAGGCAGACTCCCTGGCTGGGTTGATTCCTTTTCCATACTGCTTTCATTTGCCTGGAATGTCTTAGTTACATTGTCAATTTTAAGTGAAATCTACTAAGACAGAGTTAGAATATCACTCTTTAAAATTTTTTTAAAGCTTTTGTTTAATGTTATTGTGTGTAAGGTGAGTTGGTGTGGGTACCTTGGTACATGTGTGGACTGTGGTGGTCCCAGGACATATTTGGAGTCAGTTCTTTCCTTTCACATTTATGTGAATTCTGGGGTTACCCTCAACTCGATAGGCATGTGTGCTGATGTCTCACTGGCCTAGATCACCTTGTAAGCAGGCTTTTCTCTAATTCTGAGATTGTATTACATACTTCATTCAAATATTGCAACTGTGGGTGTGTAAAATAGATATGTTCAAATAAATGTTTTGGTCACTCTTGAATGCTCCCTACATTTGCTACACATTTTCTTTTCTTTCTTTTTTCTTTTCTTTTCTTTCTTTCTTTTTTTTTTTTTTGATCGTGGGGGTGATGTTGAACCTAGTTGCTTTGATTTCGGTGTTTTCTGTTTTCTTTTTTTCTCTTTAAAAACAGAAGACAATAACAAAATGCTCTGAATGACTAAATAAGTGAAATGCAAGGAGAGCATTATTTTAACATGAAACAATAAATTGTGGTGTATTCTAATTTACTTTTTATCTTCACGCATAAAGATTGTTTTCTTTATAGTCTATCATAAAATTACATAAGTGGTAAATGTGAAGTAGGTAATGATCAAATGTAAAATTGTTTAAGTGACTATTTTTTTATTTTTATTAATTACAGTTCATTCACTTTGTATCCCCCCTGTAGCTCCCTCCCTTCTCCCCTCCCAATTCCACCCTCTGTTCCCCTTCTCCATCCATGTCCCTTCCCAAGTCCACTGATGGGGAAGGTCCTCCTACCCTTCCTTCTGATCTTAGTCTATCAGGTTTCATCAGGAGTAGCTGCATTGTCTTCCTTTGTGGCCTGGTAAGGCTGCTCCCCACCCCCCAACCCCAAGGAAGAGATGATCAAAGAGCAGGCCAATCAGTTCATGTCAGAGACAGTCCCTGTTCCCATTACTATGGAACCCACTTGGACACTGAACTGCTTGGAGAGTGGCTCAGAGGTGAAGAGCACTGGCTGGTCTTTCAGAGGTCCTGAGTTCAATTCCCAGCGATCACACGGTGGCTCATAACCATCTATAGTGAGATCTGGTGCCCTTTTCCGGCTTGCAGGTATATATGCAGGTAGAAGACTGTATATTATTTTTTTAATTTAATTCATAGTATATAATAACAAGATAAAACATGAATGAATTTTTGTATTTCTATTTTGACTAACATATAAAGCAATAAAAAAGATAGACATGTAATTTTTATTCAATAGAACAAAATATTTCACACAAACTTTTTGGCATAAATAATTTTTCTAAAATTTCTTTAAAAAGTGAAAAAAGCAAACAGTTCTTCAAGAGAATCTCTTATTTTCCTACTGCCTGATCCAGTTAAACTTTTTGAATAGTGCTTTGCAGGAGGTAGACAGCAGAGTGGGCTTGTCTTTCTTCCTCAGGTTCTTCTGGAGGTGATATTTCAATCAAAAGCAACCCTTTGTAATGTAGCATCCAAAACAAGTGACTGAGAATCCAACATATGAGAATCCGAAATACTTGCCCAAGACTGAGAATGTAATGTTTTGCCCTCAAATACATTTGCTGCACTTTGGTATGAAAATTCATCATAGAGTGAAGGGGGAATGCACATATTTGTTACCATTTTTCTTCTGTTGTAAAAATAATGCATAATTCAAACTCACCCCTTTCTGAATTTTTAATCATCAACAATATTTGCTAAATGAAATATCATTTTTCCTTCTCTTTACTTTCCATGGATAGAATTTCAGCAAGATGGAAGTGAAATTTTACTCAGGGATGAACCACATAATCACCCATCTTTTCTTTTTGAACTAAATCATTTGCCAGAACAGAGAGAAGTCTGAAAACCTCACAGTAGCTTTTAATGTTGTTTCAGACCTTTTGATTTTTAAAAGCCTGGAATTTTAGGGGGGACACAGGAACAACTTAGCTTCATTATGTGCGATGTGAAACGCCATGTGTTCTCCTTCCCGGAGCCTCACTTCTCTGCATTCCTGGTGTATGATGAATTCTGTTCTCAGTTTACAGGTATGCAGAGTATTTTGGGTCATGTGTAAGAATTTAACATTCTAGAAAAGGCAAAAGTGTTTTAAATGGCCTCTTCATCAGACAATTCTGGGGATTCAGAATCACACAGAGACAAGAATTATTACTCAACATCAGTCACATTCATTTGTCTCAATATCACATTTGTTGATCTTGACATTTCTTCGTATGAAGAAAATTAGACATTAAGGACTTCCAGCAAATAACATACTTAAATAATGATCTACATTTAACTTGTGAGTACATGTGAAAATCAGCATTTCATTATTTATTGAGGACAGTATTTCTGTTTAGCTAATTCCATAGTGTATGCTCTCTAAAACTATGAGTTGTAAGTGTTTTGTGGACTCAACTTTCCAACTACAAACTATTTGTTTTCCTTACTAATATAAAGTAGGATAATCATTGAGACCTTATTTTCTTCGTTTCTTTACATATTCTGCATAACGATCCCTGATGCTCAGGAGGCTTATTTAGAATGTTAGTGGGCCCTAAAAACGCGTGAACCGCAAATAAAAAAAGTGACCAGAACTCCAAAGGGCGGAGAGTAACTACAAATTAAATAGCCCTCCAAGTTACCAAGTTGTTTTATGTTAGACCAGGTACTTGATAAACCATTAAATGTCTCCAGTGATATTCTTGAAAATTTAGCAGAAAAGCCATGATGAGTCAATGACACTTGTGTACTAAAGAGATTGCTGTATGGCTAGCAGTCTCTGCCTGTGTTGGAGAAAAACAGGCACAGTGTAAAAATGACTGTATATATCAGAACATTTGAAACTTAATTTCAAAACAAAACAAAACAATGCTTTAGTGGCTAAAAACAATAAAAAAGTAAAGAATGGAGTAACATGGACTGAAATGTATTTGTATTACTATTACAAAGAGAATAATAAGAAAATGAGCAATAAAAGAATATTTATCATCAATAGGAGCAAGTTGTGATAAAGAATTCAAATATTTAAATAGCTCTGCCAGACAGTGTTACATCATCATAGTTCTAAATCAAGGCATTGTATTTTTGTTTTGATGGGAGCGATACAAGAGTAATAGGGACTAAAAAGAAATTAAATTAAGCATATACATGTGTGAAACTGTTAGTTAAATTAAAAAAAAAAAGCCTTTCCAAGACACAAAAGTAAAACATGGAAAAAAAGAGAGGCATGCAGAAGAAATCAAGAAGAACATAAAAGAAGGAAGAAGTAGAGCAGGGCCTGGCTGTCTCTGACGTGGACTCTGATGCCTGCTTTTTGATCTCTCCAACCCTGGTGGTGCTGTCTCACCAGGCCACAGGGTAAGAAGATGTGTTCAGCCCTGATGAGACTTGATGAGCTGGAGTTGGTGGGTTGGAGGGCTTCCCTTTACTGAGGAATAAAGGAGGGGGAATGGAGGAAGAGGAAGGGAAGGTGAGACCGAGAGGCGAGGAGGGAGGAGGCTGCTATTGGGATGTAAAGTGAATAAACAACTAAGTAAATTTTTAAAAATCACTCTATATTCTAACAACATTCAAATAGAAGAAGGCAGGCACAAAATTATGTATTCATAATTCAACACAGTAGTTCTCCAAATGCCTCCATTAGCTTTCATTTTGTCAGTGCTTGCTGCGAGTGGTTGCCCATGATCCACTTGAGTTTCCTTGCAAAATCACCATATTTTCTTGACCATTGTCTCTGGAGGTCTTCTTCTCTTTCTTCGTTTTAAACTTCTTATTGAATAAAATGTATTATGAAATTATCTCATCTAAATACATTGATATATTGCTATATCTAGATATACAATGTATACAACAGTTTTTAAAAAGCCTCCAAGATTCAGTTTTTATTCACTCCTCTGACAGTCTCTTTTTGGTCTCCCCTTTAGGCTATGCAACAGGCATTTCTTACTTTATTTTATTTTCCCACTTTAGGAATTAATGCTATCTTTCTCAAGCATTCTTGACCCCCAAAGATAAAATTAGATTATACACTGTAGTTTGAACTCGTATACTGATTTTAATGAAACAGTTCTTCTAAACAATGTTTAATCTTTCCAGTTATGATATATTCTAATATCTTCATTCAGTTTCCTGTTTATGCTACCAAAAAGAACATATAGTGGATTTCCAAATCCCTGTTCAACATCCAAGAAAATGTATAGTATAGCATATTCTTACTGTTGCTGACATGGAGAACACATGGGAAAATCCAGGTAAAATAAACAGAACACTTCATGTACCTTTTTAAAGTGCCTGCTATCATTGCTACTCTAGCTAATAAATTGTTGTCCATGCAAATGCTTTTCACTAAAATGATTTTCCTCAATTGCCATACCTATATTTTATTATCAACTCCATCTTATTTTTCCAGGTTTACTCGGAAACTCCCTCCCCATCTCCCCCTCCCTCCCCCCCCCACTTCTGAGTCTGGACTCTTGACTGGCCTCCTTCAACAGCCAAGTAGAAAGTTTAACTTTATAAAGCAGTTTCATATAATGCAATGGCACAGTCACACCTGTAATAACATATACCTAATCACTCATAAACTCACATACCATGGTTGCTCCACAGACAAGGCTGACATCTGATCGTACCTACACAATCACACACTCACATAACACTGCTTATCCACAGATGGGCTGGCATCCGGTCATGTCAGTAGGCCCATACACGGACATAAACTGATCTGCAGCTGGGCTCACATCTGACCCTTTTTCTACAGTTCCACCTGGAAGCCTAGACTTCCCTTTTATCTTATTTTTCTAACACTCATTTCAAATATTTGTTGACCACCTATCTCTTCCTGAACATACTCTAAATTCATATAATAATGCCGTTTTTAAACTTTGTATCTCTAGTTCCGGTAGTAAAGTGTTTCCAAATAAAGCACAACAGAATGGAGGGTGATGCAGGCTGATAGTTGCCCTCACGTGACGCAAGCCTGGGCTTATTTGGGAGGAACAATAGGCTTCTTTTGAATAAAAATCTTGGCATCATAAGCTGGCAAAGAGAGGCTCAAGAACAATGGACCAAGCTGGAAGGAGAGGATATTTACTAGGATGGTGTGAATGATGATGGTGACTGACTGGGCACCAGTGCCATCAACACTTTGGCCCCCATTTTACTTAATCTGGGAAACATATTCTGGATTTCAAAGTCTTTTGTCACATCATTTTGGGTATCTGAGAATACAATCAGAGTGATTTGAGTAAAGCTGATGCCAGAACCCTGGCAGTGTGAGAAGAAGAAATTCTCAGCTCTACTGTGATCCCATGTTTTCCTTTCTCTCCTTTTTTCCCCCTTCAGCTATTGGCAGCTTGAAGCAGGCTCCATGGCAAGAATGCCAATGTAAAGAGACAATGCAGAACCTCTAAGACCATTGCAGCATGGAGCAGAGCAGGTCATGCTGGGTCAACAGAATTGTTGCAGAATACTTATCTTTTGAGTTTATGAGTTCCTGTGAGACTTCTTGAATAGGCCCAGAGATAAATCAGAGTCTTTGAGGATTTAGAGTGAATATATGTTTAGAAAATATATAAAAGCAGGACAAAATAAATATAGTTTTAAAACATTAAGATATATTTTATTTTTATGTTACAGGAGTTACCAGGCCACAGAGGAAGACAGTGCAGTCAGTCCTGATGAGGCCTGATAGACTAGGGTCAGATGGAAGGGGAAGAGGACCTCCCTATCACTGGACAGGGGGAGGGGCATAGGAGAAGAAGAGGAAGGAAGAGTGGGATTGGGAGAGGATGAAAGAGGGGTCTACAGCTGGGATACAAAGTGAAAAAACTGTAATAAGTAATTAAGTAAATAAATACATTTTAAAAGGAGTATAAATCATTATAATTATTATTTAAAATTATGATCAAATGAAAATTTTGTAATATATTACTTATTATTTCCAAAATGGGTTTCCAAAGAATAAAAAAAGAAAGTAGTATGAGCTCTGCTGGCAATCCCAGAGGCAGCAGCCTCATGCCTTCTGTAAGCCATTTATGAGGCCCTAGCGCTACCTGAAATTCCAGAGGCAGCAGCCATAAGAGACTACTAGAGACCTTCAAGCCTGCTGACACCAGGAACAACCAAATGACTAAAGGCTACTATAAGAACACACTTAACAAAACCAAGGGCAGTATGGTATCACCAGAACCCACTTATCCTATTATAATAAGCCCTGGATATCCTAACACAAATGAAGTACAACAAAATGATCTTTAATCTAATCTTCTGAAGATGATGGAAGTCATTAAAAATAAATGAATAAATCCCTCAAGAAGATACAGGAAAATATAATCAAACAAATGAAGGAAATGAATAAATCCACAAAACTGGAAAATGTAAATGAAATGGATGATTTTCTTGATAGATTCTCCTTACCAAAGTAAAATCAAGACCAGGTTAACAATCTAAATAGTCCTCTAACTGCTAAGGAAATCGAAGCAGTCATTAAAAGTCTCCCAAACAAAAGAAAGTCTAGGTCCAGATGGTTTTGATATAGTATTCTACCAGACTTTCAAAGAATAGCTAATACCAATACTGCTCACACTATTACACAAAATAGAAACTGAAGGAACATTGGCAAACTCATTTTATAAAGCTACAGTCACCCTGATACCTAAAACAAACAAAGATTCAACCAAGAGAGAAAAACAAAAGGAAAACAACACCCTTCATAACACCCACAAATAATATAAAATATCTTAGTGTAACCAACAAAGTAAAGACCTGTCTGACAGAACTTAAAGTCTCTGAAAAAAAGAAATCGAAAAAGATATGAGAAGATGGAAAGATCTCCCATGTTCATGGACCAATACGATTAATATATAAAACATGGTCATTTTACCAAAAGCAATCTACAGATTCAATGTTATGCCAATTAAAATTCCAACACAATTCTTTACAGACATTGAAAGAACAATATTCAATTTTACATAGAAAAACAAAAAGCCCTGGAGAGTGAAAAAAAATCCTGTACAATAAAAAATAAATAAAAAAATAGAAAACCTCTTGAGGTATCATGTTGTGCCAGGTTCATGGGACCTTCAGGGACCACCAGGAGACAACTTGATACAATAGCAAGAGAGCTTTATTACGAGAGAGATTTAATTCGGGACCCAAGTCTCACTGGCATAGCAGTAGAAAGTGGGACCCTGAGCTCTGAGTGAACAGGATTTTAAAGGGAAAGTCTGTGATTAGGGGGTTTCTATGACAGCCAGCAGGAAGGCATATGTTTTTATGACAGCAAACAGGGAGGGACATATGCCTTGACGTTACAGGATTAGGTAAAAGTTAGAGGGGCGAGGTGACCTTCTCTGAATCACAATTACCTAAGGCATATGCCTCTCTGATGGACAATTGCTATTCTTCTAAGCCATATCTGAAACATTGGGGAGAATTTTCCCACCTGATTCTCAACCAGTTCCCATTGATGATTGCCAGGGAGTTTGTCTCTATTTTCTATGAAGCATTTATTCTGTATTATTTCCTGGAGGCGGTGGCTAAGAAAGTTAACCTTGTTTTCTGCTAGGTGCACATTCTGTGATATTTTTGGTGCCTGAATTCAGTTCTCAGTCAAGATCTTTATTTCAAAATGGAGTCATATTCAGGCTAACTTAAACTCTTCAATCACTATACCTGACTTCAAGTTGTACTACAAAGCAATAATAATAAAACTGCACTGCATAGTATTGGCATAAAATCAGACAGGTTAATCAATAGAATTGAATCAAAGACCCAGGTTTTTTTTTTGACAATGAAGCCAAAACCATACAATGTTAAAAAGAAAGCATCTTTAACAAATAATGCTTGAATAACTGGATATCTGCATGTAGAAGAATGCAAATACATCTGTGTTTATCACCGTGCACAAAACTTAAGTCGAAGTGGATCAAAGACATCAACATAAAACTGGATACACTAATTTTAATAGAAGAAAAAGTGGAGGAAGAGCCTTGAACTCATTGCCACAGGAGACAACTTTCTGAATACAACACCAACAACTATGGCTCTAAGATCAACAATTAATGTATGGGACCTCATGAAACTAAAACACTTCTATAAGGTGAAGAATACTGTCAATTGAACAAAATGGCAGCCTACAGACTGGAAAAAGATCTTCACTAACTTTACATCCAACAAAGGGTTAATAGCCAAAATATATAAAGAACTAAAGAAATTAAACACCAACAATCCAAATAATCTAATTTTAAAATGGGGTGCAGAGCCAAACAGAGATTTCTCAACAGAGGACTCTCTAATGGCCAAGAAGCATTTAAATGCTCAAAGTCCTTAGTCATCGGGGAAATACAAATCAAAATGACTCTGAAAGTCAATCTTACACCCCTCCTATCAGAATGACTAAGGTCAAGAACTCAAGTGACAGTATATGCTGGTAAGGATGTGAAGCAAGGGGAACACAACTCCATTGCTGGTGGGAGTGCAAACCTTTGAGGCTCCTGGCGACTCTAGTCGAGACTCCTAACCTCAAGGATATGGAGACTGAAGTGTCCACCTTCAATATCCAGGCAACACTTTCAGTGGAGAAAGGGGTACACCAACCCACTCACAAAACTGTGACCCGAAGTTTACCCTATCTACAAAACATTCAGGGATAAATATGGAAGCAGAGATTGAGCGAATGGCCAACCAATGACTGGCCCAACTTGAGAGAGCCAATCCTCACATTATAAATGGTACTCTGCTATACTTGTGGTCAGGAGCCTAGCATAACTGTCTTCTGAGAGGCTTCATACAGCAGCTGATGAAAACAGATGCAGAGACTCACAGCCAAACATTACGTGGAGCTCAGGGAATCTTGTGGAAGAATGCGGGGAAGGAGAGAGGGACCTGAAGGGAACAAAATCTCCACAAGAAGACCAACAGAGTCAATTAACCTAGGGCCCTGGGGACTCATAGACACTGAACCACTCTATCTAAATATGTATATATATTTACATATACATGAGAAATGTATATACTTGTATACTACATATTTTGTATTTAAACACACATGTATATATAATTATTACCCATAAATATGTGTTAGATTCATATTTTTTAAAAACAAATTTCAAACTCTTGATATGGCCAGATTTCTCCATAGAAGTAGAGGTCAGGTGTGGATTAGAACCATCAGTTCATATGAAACTACACTTTTGTTTTCAAGGATAATTTTTTTTCAGTTAACTAGAAAAAAGAAAAAGAAACTTCTCAGCCTAGAGAGGAAACAACCATGTTTATGTTTTGTTGTGTTTTCTGAGGTGAGAGGCTGGAGCCAATATGGAGCTGGCTCAGAACAGAAGTTGCAGAAAATAGCAGCTGAAATAACAGGGTCTGTGCAGTAACCTTCACGTTCCCTTCTCTAAAGGAATTATTCAAATGCATTTTTACAATTATCTTGGTGTTTACTGATTCGAGCATTATTGGTACCAGACAGACATTACCAGCCTAATTTTCGTAGCAGTAAATAGTAGAAAAGGGAGATCTGTACAGATACCGGGAACCTTGGGGAGCAGAGCAGGAATGTCCACAGGGGTGCCAGACCAGCTTAGCAAATGTTTTCTCGGTTTACATGAAATTAAAGTGGTTATTTACCTCCTTGGAGTTAAGCCCATTATCCTAGAAACAGTAATTTTGTGGGCTGTTAAAATTTTCTAATTTTGGAAAGTAGGTTTTACATATACTTTTAAAATTCTGGATGCATGTACATGTCCTCACACGTGCCAATTGAAAAACCTTCTCAATGCAGTAAAAGTGGCATTTTGAATTATGATCAAACAATTTGTTCTGGCTCTGCTATTGAAACATGATTAAAGTTGGATAAATGTATTGGCAGATGTATAAATCGACTCTGGAAATGGCTCTCTCTCTTCCTCGTGTGTATAAACATTTATCTAGAGAAGTTATTTATCATATATACTTTCTGAGGGAACATAAAACAAATAATGACCAATAAAACTGGGTAAATAATTTGAGTCTAGAATACTATCATGACTATAATTTATGTGAATAAGTGTCATGCATGTTTTTAAAACAACCCCCCAATCCTCATTCAGAAAGACAAAAGGGATAAACATTGGAAGAGGGAGAAAACAGGGAACAGGACAGGAGCCTACCACGGAGGGCCTCTGAAAGACTCTACCCAGCAGGGTATCGAAGCAGATGCTGAGATTCTTCCCAACTTTGGGCAGAGTGCAGGAATCTCATGAAATAAGGGGGAGATAGAAAGACCTGGAGGGGACAGGAGCTCCACAAGGAGAGAAACAGAACCAAAAAGTTTGGCCCAGGGGTCTTTTCAGAGACAGAAACTCCAACCAAGGACCATGAATGCAGATAGCCATGCGCAGAGATAGCCCGTGGCAGCTCAGTGTCAAAGAGAGTTCCCCAGTAACAGGAACAGGGCTGTCTCTGACATGAACACAAGTGCTGGCTCTTTGATCACTTCCCCCCTGAGCAGGGAGCAGCCTTACCAGGCCACAGAGGAAGACAATGCAGCCAGTCTTGATGAGACCTGATAGGCTAGGGTCGGATGAAAGGGGAGTAGGACCTCCCCTATCAGTGGAAGGGAGGGGAGGGCAGGAGAGGAGAAGAGAGAGGGAGGGTAGGATTGAAAAGGGATGGGGCAGGGGGCTACAGCTGGGATTACAAGTGAATAAACTGTAATAAATAAATTAAAAAAACAACAACCCCCAAATCCATGTGGCCAAAGTTTGGAGAATCACTTTCATGCTCCATAAGATGTCAGCCATTACTCCTGCTCATGTACTTTTGCCATTCACTTGGGGGATGTAGTACAATGATGTTGAATGCATTCTGATGTTAGCTCTTCAAATCCTGATTGTCGCAATCTCATATTTCTGGTTGACTCTTCAAGATGATAGATAGGCTTAGAGCTGATGATGAGAGAAAAAGAAGGCTTACCCTCTTTTAAACTACAATTTCTGCTACACCACGGAAAAGTCTAGCAGAAAATATGGGCATTACTAGGACATTGAAAGGAACTTAAAGCAGAAAAGAATGCACTGTTGCAAACCACCCAAGCACAGTTCAATTTTCCTGTTTACAAATGCAATCTGCAAGATACAAATTATACAGCAAACATTTCAATGTGTATATGCTGGTGGACACAGGAGGACACCTGGGGCTCACTGGTCACCCAGTATAGCTTTCTGGGCAAGCTTTCAAAATTGAAAAGGTGTCCTGTCTGAAGAACAATACCTGGCCTTTAAATGTACATGTACACACATGTATCACCACGTGCACAGTTTGCCTATTATGTAAATATAATTTCAATAACATGTGAATTATGTTGAGTCCTCAGTAATCAATGAAGCTTTAGATGATTATGTATGTGTCCAATGAATTCATCAATTTTATTCTCTAGATGTTAGTTTTGTGCCACCAAAAGGAAATCAATTAGCTCCATGACTTTTCTAGCTTGAAATGACAAGTATGAGTACATTATTTAGGCTCAAAGATTCTCACTCAAAAGCATTTGATGAAATATTTGAATTTAAAATTGCCTTAAACAATAAAAATAAAATAAAAATTAAGGAAAAGAGAAATAGAAAACAAACCAATGACCAACAACAATGAAACAATCACCAACAACGTAATATTGCACTTGGATCTTGTCTGAGTCCACTAAGCAAAGTTTAAGTTTCTATAATTTTTTTTTAGTCGGGGGAGCTCTAAGTCCAATTTATTTTAGGCAGAATAACTAATGCAACAGCTAAAGCAGTCCTTGGAATTCTTGCACATGGACTTTTGCATTACCCTGAACATCTTGTGGATTAAAGAAACAGAAAATAGTGTAACACCTTTTACTTTTATTTTAAATGTGGGACTTTAAATTTTAAGTAAATTTTCTAAAATATGCCTTTTGTATATTCAATTACTATAATCTGGGCCACACTGCTTTTCTCTTTTTACATGTAATGATGACTGAATGGTCTTGGAAAGAATGTCTGCCACCAGTCACTCACACACAAATGAGACAGGGCTGTTTATGTTACAATGTGCAACCCTAAACGTTATTCACAGAAGCCTTGCCTCATTCACTCACCTATCACATTCTCTGTTTCCTCCACATGGATAGAATTGCCCCTGCGATTCAGATATACATTTGAGATTGCTTCAATTTTTAGGTATAAAATTGATCTTTTGGTTCATTCCCACATGTTTTACAGGAATGCTGTCCATGCTTGTTTTTAGAGAGCTTTCACAAATGTATAGTTTGAAATGAAATTTTTCTCTCATGTTCCAACATCTTAGAAAAACAAAAAATACATACATATTCTTTCCGCGTTTTCAAAAATCAGCATTACATTAATGCTTTTTTTCACAGATTTTTACTTTTCTAAATTTCTAGTGAACTTAACTGTTGAAAATCCCTCATATAAATAAAAGTAAGATACATATGCATATGAATAAGGGAAGTTCAAGTGATGGAGTTATCAAATGTGCGTTATAATGAGGTATTGGCAATAATGTATACTCTGGTTTTTTAATGAATTTAGTGGGTCTTCATGCAAGACCCACTTCATACAAAACAATGTGATTTTTCATACCTAGATATCAATCTTCAATAAATATTAAACTGGAAGAGAAGACTTATGCCTGAGATTCTCTCTTTTAAGTTGTTGAACAGGGCTGTCCAAAACATATAGTCTATTGCTACTTTCTTGATATCCCCTAGAGATGGAAGGTAAGTCCCTATTGCTGAAGATACCATACACTTCAGAAACAGCCCAGAGACCCCTGAGCTGGAACTGACCTGGAAGATCCCTTGCAGACTAGCTTTCATGGTATCAGAAGGCACTGTGCAAGTTTCTAAGGAGAGAGGCATCCCACACTCCTGCTCACTGTGGTGCCTACAAAGTACCTAAACGAACTGCATGGCTTGAGAACCCTAATGATTTGGTGCGGTAGTGGCTCACATGCCTTAGTGGTAACCAACAGCTCTCTAGTTTGACTTAAAATCTGTTCAACAACAAGGAAATCACGCTTGGTACTGGAAATCTAGCTAACTATTCAGCGCTGGTAAAAATCATGATTAATGGAGGAGAGTCTACATGCATTAATTTACTATCCCATCATAGCCTCTAACAACAATCTATAAACATTTGTCCTCATACCCACAGGGTGACCAAGTACGGTTAACCCCTCATCATGGACATTTCTCTTTGTAACAGAGACCACTACAGAAAACTGTAATCAATCAATATTTAGAGTTGTTTATCTCAATCCCAGTCATTTCATCAAAGGGGACTCTAGCAACTCAGGCTCAGGGAACATTGCTGAAGAGGGGAATGAAAAGCTGAGTGAGCCAGAGGATCAGAGAGTGTTCTGTGAGATTTTGATTCCTAGTAATGTCAGAAGCTACACCCATAAAGTGTCATCAATGTGATTACCCGAATGCGAGCTGAACAAGGGCGATGCCAATGGACATGTCAAAGTGCTTGGGGAAAAGCCCACAAGGCCTCAACTCTACACAAAGAACTACAGGCAACTTAGTAAAGTTGGGAGTAAGAGAAGTGGTCTTCTCTAAGGAACAGCACACCAATTGGTTGTCCAGTGAGCCAAACAGTCACTCCTGAAAACATATATACAAGCAACACTACATATATGCAATATTATATATATATATATATATAATATATATAATAAATTATATATGCAATAATGATTAGTTTAAAAATGAGGCCATGAATTAGAAGAAGAATAGGAAGGATTTGGATGGAGGAAATGGGAAGGGCATACACTTTTATTATAATGTTAAAAATAAAAGTAGAGAAGTAAGTCACAAAAAAATGCCTTGGGCTAGAAAGATGGCCCCATGGCTAACAGCACTTGTTGCTCATACAGGGGACCAGGATTAGAGCAGCACCAAAATTACAGCTTACAACTTCTCTAACTCCAGTTGCTGGGAGGTGATTTGATGCTCTCTTCTTACCTCCTTTGTCACCAGGCACACACATGCTTCACAGATACACATGCTGGCAAAACACCCATATGCACACATTTTTTAAAAAGTAAGCCTAAGAGAAAATATTTTTCTCAGAGACAATTTCATCTTATGTTTAAAACAGGACTAGGTGTTCAGCAGATGTTCTCAGTGGATGAGCAAATTTCTTGAGCCTTTCTAGGTTCAGTTTCAAGCACACAGATAGAGCCACAAGACTCTGCAGAATGTTATCTTAATTCTTTTCTTTTGGAAGGCCTTATATGCACTTGTCTCACAGTATTTTTAAAGTATCTCAGGTGCTTAGTGATCATACTTTAAAGAAAATCAGGCACATTATTGACAGCATCTATATTTATGATTAATAAGGTAGTAATGAATTTGTTTCTTTAAAACTGGGTATGTCTGTAGGATTTATGTCATGCAAATAAAAATACGATAGAAAAACTTATTCTAATGTAAACCATAAAAGGCCTTTTTATATGGGCATAAGAACACTGTGCAAAGTATGCATTATGTTAATAGTTTTCATCTAAGGGTAACAGAATGACAGTTTTTATTTCTTTTTACATTTTTTGTTTAGGTTATTTTACTTTATTTTATGTGTATGAGTGTTTGACCTTCATGCATGGGCATCATGTATGTGCTTGGTGTCCACGGTGGTAAGAAGATCCTATTGGGTCCCCTGGAACTGAAATTATGCGTGACTGTGAAGGAGTAAAACCCAGGTCTTCCGAAGAGCAGCAGGTGTTCTTATCCACTGATTCATCTCTCCAGTCCCTTGATTTATTTCCCTTTTTGTTCAATATTTCCAATCTGAATAAAGTGGTTGCCTTATTTGTACATTAAAAAGCAAATATACAGAAATATATTGAACAACTGGCAAAAACAAAATCAGGAATAAGATGCAACTGGAGTGATCAGATTATTTTGTTGATTTTTGTAACCACTTATAATATTATATATTTTTAGGATTATTATGGGATATGCCAAGTTTTCAGAAGCGAATAAAGTGTGCTTCCTACCATTAATTTTGTAAGACATATTTAAATTGAGACTAATTAAAGATAAAATAGTATGCATATAATTACAAGAAGCAAGAGATGCAGAAATGAGGAAGTTCTTCTAGAATTGTGATCGACAGCAAAGTTTTGACAGTAAGATAAAAGACATGGACATACAGATGTAGACGAAGAATCTGGAGAAGGGGAAGTAGGTAGAATTGAATAAAAATAATATCTGAAAGCTATTAATAAATAAGAAACATACCAATATTCTGGGTTCAGTTTACAAAGTCAATAGAAGGGTAGACCAGAGATCAAACCAGTGGCCAGTGATGAATTAGGTAAAGTAGACCACAAGGCTGGTCATTAGCACAGTGGTGGAGACAATGAATGTGGTTTGAACTAAGTTGGATTTGGGAAACTTGTATTCCATTTGAAACCAGTACATTAAACTGTAAGCTACATCAGGTGGGAACAAGTCTCCCTGTTATCTCTCTCTCTCTAACATATCACTGATGGTGTTTTGGACACCATCAGGTAATGTTATATTTTGAAGGTACACTGAGATTGTTAGCAAAACAAAATAGAGAAATACTTAAAATCGTCTATTTGTTGCATAGATTTCAGGAGGGAAGGTGATAGAATCGTATCAGAAAGCGCTATGTTCATCTTTTTAAGTGTGCCTTGTTAATAATAAATTTGAGAAAGGAAAATAGGGTGTGGAGACATAAGGAGAGATACTGGTCAGTGAAGATGACACATGGCCCCAGGCTCTCAATCTTCCTCTTTTTTATTTCCTCCTTCCCCAATTTCTTCTTTTCTATGCCCCCTCCCCTTCCTGCTCCCTCATTATTAGTTTTATCTAACCTACTGTCTGGAACATGTTTTGATAATTTACTGTATTCAGCTCACTGTCTCTCTATGTGTCTCTACTATGTGCAGACTACACTTGTCGATTCTGTTGAGAAAAGACAATGACATTTTTGTTTTAAGATTTTAATCTTGTTTTAATACTTACACATATATGTATTTAATACTTAATAATACTTGTTTTAATCTTAAGTATATTGTTGTTTGTTAGTTTTTATTTTTTTGCCTGCATACATGTCTATGCACCAGTTGAGAATAGTTACCTGCAGAGGCCAGAGGAGGTCATCAGAATTCTGGGATCCCAGGCATAGCTGGTTGTATAATGTGGTTCTAGAAGCCTCACTCTTGTACTTTGGAAAAGCATTGAGTGTGCTTAACCACTGAGCCATATCTTCAGGCCCAGAAATGCTATTTAAAACCATAGTCGTTTTTTTTTTTTACACCTAAATCTCCTGTTTAAAAAAAGTAAATTACTTATTGATATTATCCCTTTGTAAATAATGTAAAAAAACAAAACTTAAATTTGATTTTAAGAAACACAAACGAATTAATTGAAACTGTGTTTTTCCTCAGTAAATAAATTTTAACCCCTAAAAAACAAAACAAAACAGAAAAAAAAAAAACCCCTGTAAGTTAAATGGCTACGAAGCTGAGAAAAGAGGCTTAAGTGAGACAGAGAAAACTGAGGTATCTTAGTGAATATGGTAACCAGAATCAGTGCCAGGCATGTAAACTCACTTCACAGTGAGAACTAACCCAGCCTTTTAAACTGAAGCATAATGTGAATAGAGTTTGGGCAAGTTGTAATGAGAGCCAAATGTGTCATTATGATAGTAAAAGCTGGAGGAACCTGAGGATTTGATTGTTGCTTTATCTTCCTGAATGTTACTATGAACAACTAAGTAGTAGGACCAGTCTATGAACTGAGAATTCTTGGATCCTGCTGCCTTGCAGAGATTTATAGAGCTGTATAGTAATGCAATAGACAGGATATACAAGAGTTGTATGAAGGAATAAGTTAAAGCCCAACTTAATCAGCATTGCCAATATCATTTTAACATTAATTTGTAGCACTAAAGTTAAAAAATATACATTGACCTAGTAAAATTAAGGCAATCTATGATACAGTCATAATGAATTTATTCCTATGCAATTTTGACATTCGTACCTTAAGATCAGAGGTTACAAAAATATAAAATGGATAGATTTTTTAGGTTTCAACATTCTTCAAATGTTGAAAATCACTTAATTGGTACTCTTGTTTCTTGTGTTGAAAGAGACAGAGAGAGAAAAATGTGACTATGCACTTACAGTCATCAGATTGCCCTAATATTTCTTCAGTTTTATACTTAGCTTTTGATATTGTTATTATCAAAGAGCACAATGAATTTTTGTTCTCCTAAGCTAGTCAAAGGGTGATTTTGCTTTACTATTTTTTTTAAAGAAAAAAGTTGAAATCCTGGGTTTTGTCTACAGCTCATTACTAGAATGCTTGCCTTGCACAACTGAAGATCTAAGTTCAACAGCCATTATTGAGAAAAACTCCTTTTAAATCTATTTTCCTAAAATTAAAAGTTAATGTCTACTTAAAAGAGAATAAAAGCATTGATCTGGAAAAAAAATGAGCCCAGTTGTTAGTAATTACTATTTTAAAACAAATCAGAAAAGCTGTTTTTAAAATTGATTAGAAAGACTATACTAATCATTAATAAAATTTCACATCTGCCCATGTTTTCCTAGTACATTCTTTCTCAGCAAAGCTATCAGATGGCTAGCTCTGAAACTGAGAATACTCATTTCGCATGTCTATTTTTAATCACAACACAACATGCTTGAAAAGTGATTAGTAATGACCAGACTGCTCCTTGATGGCTGTTGAAATATTATTACAGCGTTTACGCGTCATACACACTAGTGTTAAAATATACTATTGTGCCCTTATACTGTGCTTATTATTTTTAATTTACTATGAGTCCAAAGAACATATAGGACTTAATGACATGGGATTGCCATTTGCCTTTTCAGAGAAAAGCTTTGAAACTGGCAACTCAATCTTAAAAGATGAGGACTGTAAAGAAAAGCCACCTCCTCCATCCTGTTTTTTCTTCCTCCTGATATCCCATTTATGTCATCTCTGTACGGGTTTAATTTAGAATAAATCAAGACTTCAGAATCAGAAACAGCTTTACACAGTATTTAAATCAAGCCCTTCAGTCTATTCAGATGTCATCCTACTCCATGTTATTGCTGGAAGCAGACGCCAAGTCCAGACTTGACATTATTATGAGAACACAGCTTTTTCTTGGCAATCCAAACTGCCCAGAAGTTGCTCCTTATAAGTAGGTGATATGTTTTTCCTCATTACTTTCTTATCATTGGCTTAAATTTTATCTGTTGGAATCACGTGGAATAAGACCTTGCCCAATTTTGTGTGGGTCAGCTGGCACACACAAATCATAAGGCTTGGGCTCTATTTATAACTTACTAGCTGTTATATGCTTCAAAGAGCTTTTAAAAATAATTTATTTATTTTATTAATTACATTTTATTCACTTTGTATCTGAGCTGTAGCCCTCTTCCTCATCCCCTCCCAATCCCACCTTCTCTTCCTCATCTCCTCCCATGACCCTTGCCAAGTCCACTGATAAGTGAAGTCTTCCTCCCCTTCCATCTGAACCCAGATCTCATCAAGACTGGCTGTATTGTCCTCCTCTATGGCCTGGTAAGAGTGCTTTTCCCCTCAGAGGGAGGTTATAAAAGAGGCAGCCAATCAAGAGCCATGCAAAGAACCTTGAAAGCAGTCTCATCATAATTTTTGTTGTGTAATAAAATTTTTGTCACGTAATAAAATTTTATTTTGATTCGCTGGGGAGATAGGTCAGTCAGTACAGTGCTTGTCATTCAAGAATAAAAACCCGAGTTTGGTTCTCCAGCGCTCATGTCAGAAGCCAGGAGCAGAGGCATATTTCTACAGTCAATGTCTACAATCCCAGTGCTGAAGAGGTGGAAACGCCACTCTCCTGGGGGCCAGTGAGCCGCCAGTCCTGAAAAATGGATGAGCTCTAGGTTTAGTGAGAGACTTTGTCTTTAAAAAGATAGAGAGCAATTGAGAAAGGTGTCTAACCTCCACGGCACATGTACATACATATACATTATCATGAATATATGTACACACACATAAATGCGCACACACACAATTTTGAAAGATCGTTTTCCAAACATATAAACTCATGACTAAGTATCAAGCTTTTGTCATGGGTGTTCTGTGGCTTTTTGTTTGTTTGTTTATTTGTTTGTTTTTCGGTAACATTGTAGAATCAGTAGTTTTTGTGAGACTAACATTAATTTGTTGAACCAAAGAACTCCCCTTGAGAACTAAGGATATGGAATCAAACCGGAATATATTCCCTACAGGCTTAGGATTCTTTGGTATGTTGGCACTTGGAACTTGAGACTGAGATCAGAGTAGACTGCCATTAACTGGCTAACTGTCAGCAAATGTAGCCTCATGTGGGGTCTTCACAGAGGAGCTCTGAAGATTATGAAGGAGGTGAGTAAGTTATGATCCCAGCAGTGTCCTAGCCCTGTCAGCAACCCAGTGCAGTGATTACCATCAGCCTGAGGGTCAGAGGTAGTCTCCATTCTAGCTTTCCATGGATGTCTGTGGTCAAGTTCTTTCACTTCTCTTTACTTATTGATCAAACGGAAAACAAAGACAAAACCAAACAAAAAAACACTTCATAACTTGCTTTCCCCCTCTTTTCTTCCCTTTGGTGTTTATCCAGTGCTGTTAGGAACTTCTTTGGCAGACATGTGTTCTCCTCCTTATGCTGTGGTGGGAAAGGTGGTCTTCCTCATCTTAACAACCCAGTCATTCTTACAGAGCGTGTTTAGTGACAGGCGCCATGTAATGGACTAAATTAACAAAAGTTCCTCACCTTGAAACTGCAATGTAGATATTTGGTCCCAGTTTCTACTCTATTTTCTCTCTCTTCTCCAAAGTCCCTGATGACCACAAATCTAATTCTCATGTCTGTTTCTGTGGTAGAATAAGGTTGATTTTAGCTCATAGGGAAGACTTTTTAAAATATCCAATTTTGACAAAATGATTATGATGTTTTTCTTAAATCTGAAAGTGTAGAAAATGAGGTATATGACAACAGCAAACTTCATAATTTCAAAGCAGGTAAAGCAAGCATTATCCTTGCTGTATGTGCCTGCAACACAGAGTGCTCCTCCACCCTCACTAATACAGAGAAAAAAGAGCACGAAGGCAAATACACAAAGCTTGGCACCAAGTACACAAAAGGAAACCTGCACATTGGTAAACAGTAATTAAACTTGGGCAGACTTGGTAAATGTTCAACTTTAGACAAGATTAATTTCATCCTTTGGATATCCATGAGAAATAAATATAAAGAATAATATTCTGTTGTCCTGACTTCTGCTATTTCCCTTTTATTCTGAAACTTGGACAAATGCAGGTCTCCAAAGTCATGGTATAAATAACCCAGTGCACACAGTGCCTCTGACTGCTTGAGGTTTGAAAACCTCCCCTGTTTTCTGTCATGACATAAAACAACACTGATTTCAGTTACGTTTGTCCATTGATAGATGGGGGTGAGGCCATCCATTAGATTATGGGAAACATGCCAACAGCCAGACTCTCCCTTCAAAAATGACTCTCCCTACCCCAACAGCCATTAAATACCAATAGCTCTTCAGGTATGGGTAGAGCCTTTTGAGCTCCTTCCCATTCATACTAGAGTTTTGCCTGGCCTGATTGTCAGCAGATCTTATTCAGATATCCATAGCTAACGTGATTTCATGATTGTAACAGTCATGAAATTTCCATTAGATAGCATTTCACAGCTTTCATCTTCATCCTGTTCTGTCCTCTCTTCCTCAATTCTTTCTGAACTTCAGTGGGGTAGTAGGTTGATAAGGATGTTCCAATTCGGGTTGAAAACTCCCAGGTATATATTCTAAGCACTTTGTTCAATTACAGGACTTTGAATTAACTGATGTCTGCTGAAGAAAGAAGTCTTTGTAACTAAGACTGAGAAAAGCAAAAATCTATGTAGGTAGTCTATCATTTAGAAGGCAGTCTGATAACATGTCAATTTATTGAAATAACAAGAATAGATTTTTCCCCTAATTTCTATGACATCCCAGGACATGGACAATTGGACAGGCTTACAGTAGTATAAATGAATGCCCTCCTGTAGAACAGGCCTCAAATCAAATCAGAAAGTAACTGATCATCCCTATATCAGTCACTATTGAAGCAGAGGGCATATCCTGCATAGTGCAACATGTAGGTTCCACTGTTGGGCATGTCCATTGGTGTCTATCCTCTCTTAGCAGTATGCATAAGACCTTCAGGCATAGTAAAAACTATCCTACAGGGAAAAAGTTTCTCAGTCAGCTTAAGATTGACTTCTCTGGCCTTCAGTGAAAGTATGTGACGTCTTCAGCAACAGGGTCTTACTGTGTATTTGTGATGGACAATCAAATGCAGGAGCAATAGCTTGTGTTGTATTGGAGAACTCTAGAGTCTATCTGACTAGTAACTTACAGTGAAGTATATTATTCTTAGCATTGAAATTTTTGTTTAATAGTCTATGTTTTATGCGAGTAGTATTGTCTACACATGCATGGTGCTTCCATTCAAACAAACATAAAAACAAACAAACAAACAAACCCTTGGCCACCATTCTATTCTACTTCTAAGCTTTGAGATAAAACCTTCACAGACCCCAAGCCTATCATATGTGTATATGGAGAGCTTAGGGTACTTTACAGTGATCTGCTTTTCGGACTAGACAGGTTAGTAAAAAGAATGAAGCCATGGAGCTGGGCAAACAGGCTATTAAAATTCAGTATCCTTCTTTATTCATGTGGAGTTTTCACGTTCCTTGAGCTGTGAACACAAGTAAGAAGCTACATAGACTATGCACCACCACTGTCCCACCTCATGCTAGGGTGTTTAAAAAGGCTTGTGAATCTGTAGATAAGAGCAAAAGTGCCATGTTAGCTCTTGCAGAGGTTGGCAAAAGTTAGCACACTGTTGTCTCCTTTCAGTTCCTTCTAGACTTAAAGGAGGATCACTTCCCAATCAGACTCTGAGAGTATCACTTGCAGGTGTCACTGTAAAACCACATTATAGAGCTTCAAAAGAAATAACAAAATGGTCTTTCTTGGAACAAAGATATCAGGGATGGTATGAATGGGTCATTTGGCTTGACAAATTATGACATAAATATTTCTAAGGACAGATGTTAGTCAATGGTAACACGGAATGAAAAAAGCCTTGCTTAAAAGAATATTATATATTATCACATAACCTGCTTTGTAACCATTTCTTTGTCAACTGGAAATGGTTAGATGTTCACTGAAAAGCAGATGCATGTATTTTTGTCTGCATGGCAGCATACAGAACAAGAGCCAGAACTAGCCTTCCTCATTTACATTACAATAATGTCAAGACACTTAAACCTGCTTTAAAGAAATTGCAATAAAATATTAGTTTATTTTAATATATCTGCTGTGTATATCCGATATAGTCAGACCTCTACTTACAGGGCTAAAAAAAAATCCACTAAAACTCAAACCTTCTTCTTATTGAAAAGTGATTTATTTCTACAGCACACTCCACAATTACACCTGCCTGTTTGGGTTATTGAAGACTCAGAATTATTTAGAATACAAAAGCAAAAGAACAATTACAGAGATTGCCACAGACCTGTTCCTTATTAAGTTTCTCACAGGTGCAGAAAAGCTACCAGAGGAAAGGGAGCAGGGGAATCTGAGAAGTGATTAAAGAGGTCACAGTGACTAAGAGCCACAAGAATCTCCACTTAAGAAGGAAGTTTGGGCTCTCTGAAAGACTATTCAAAGGGATCCCCCTTTGTCTGTATAGCACAATCTAATATGACCATTGAGGACATGTATCAAAAGACCAGTTAAGTACATCAAAATAGACATTCAAAGTTACAACTAGTTTTAACAACCAACTAGCTTCAGATGTACGGATTTATTTACCTGTATGTAAATAAATCTGTATATCAGATTGTGTCAGAGACTCCTCATATCTGTTCAACCCATCCTCCCAAAGACATGACCAAAAAGATTCAATTAATTCTGTATTATGTGTAGAAGGAGTTGTTACTTTGCAAACTTCCTAAAAGCAATCTGACACAATGATTTAAGAGAGATTTGAATTCAGATTCATTTCCAGTGTCTTCTATAAAAGATTATAGAGACGTTGGAAAGAGTACATATTTTCTAATAGAGAAAAAATGTCAAGTGAGCAATGTAGCTCATATAATAAATTGGTTTTTTTAAAGTTTAGACACAATTTGGTTAAATGACAAAACACTCCTTAGCTGATGACTACCTATTTATTTTCCTTAAAGGGTCAGTTGTAAAAGCAAACCTAACTTACCACTAATATACTTTCATTGAGGTTTGTTGGGTGTGTATCGCATCTGACGCTGGAGTGCTCTACTTAGAGTCTTTAATGCAGCCTATCTCTACTCAAGACCCTCACAGGGAATGGGAGGCAACTGGGCATTTCTACATCTCTACATCATTAAATTTTTAATCAAAGAGGAGCCCACTTGACTCCTAGCAACTCCTATTCTGAAGCTATACATGAGGAGTTAGAGAAATAAAAAAATTATAGAGTGGAAAGATTGTGTATGTGTTGGTGGGGAAGGAGGGAGGGAGATGGGAAGAGAAGGAGGTAGAGGGCAATGCTGAGGATAAGCAGAGGGTTGGGGTTGGAGAAGAGGAGAAGACAGATAAAGAAAAGGCTGAAGTACATTTTCTCACCCTGATTTCAGCAAAGCTGTAGTAGCTACATAAACAGGACCCCAAAATCCCAGAGGAACAAACAAAAGCGGGCATGCACGCATACTGGCACACCCACCTAATTGTTCTGTCTTTAATTCCTTTCTTCTGAGTGGCCAAATACAAAGGATGCCCAAGAACACCATCATTACTCACTGGAGCATGCTCCCTTTTCCATAGAACTGAAAAAAGTGTGCCACACACTTGGAAGGCAACCACACACAGGAAGCTCTCACGTGTCAAAATTCAAAGGCCTTGACTTTTCCTTCGCTCACCTAAATGGCTAAAAATCGATATGCCTCAAATACTGTTGGACAAGCTATAAGTGAATGAGTCAAACACGACCTAAGTACCTAGAAGAAGGCTGTTTAAGCAGAACTTAATGTATTATTTTGATTATGATTACAGTTGTACCAGATAAACATGTAAAGTTTTTTTTCTTTCAAAAAAAAGGCTAAAACCCAGCTGCAGACTTTTCCTCAAAATGTTGTTTGCAATTTTTTATTTTGCAAATGTTCAGAGAAAAGAAACATCATGTCATCGTTCATTAAAATCAACCAGAATACTACATACAGACCCCTTTCTAAACATTTTTTTTCTAAACCATATTACAGATTTTGTAAACTACAGCTCTCATGAATTACTTATGTTGATGGGACAGAAAATTAAAAAACAAACAAACAAACAAAAAACTACTGCTTACTCAATGCTACAATATGCTAGGTCATAGTCCAAACTTAACTTTTAAGTATGTAGGGTTACTAAAACCTATGAAAAACTTATAATCAACCCAACACATATCATTATTAGCAAAAACTCTAATATTCTATACTAATGAAAACTGGTCTAAATTTCATTCCTTCCCCCTGGTTTTGGTGATGGTAGTCAGGGGGTGGATACTAGTTATTGATTTATGATTATCTATAAGAAGAATAAGACTTTAGGAATTTTTTATTCAGGGTTGATCAAATTTAGGGCAATTTCAGAAATCTTACTTAAACATTTCCTACAATAGCCATAAAAACGTTCAGGTCTGGTAGTGTTTGTCTATGAATCCCAGCGCTGGTTTTGCTGAGGCAAAAGGACTTTAGGAAGTTCCAAATCCTTTATCTCATGAAGCCAAGGGAACAATAACAATAGGAAAAAGCAGGAGGAAAAAGGAAAAAAAAAACGGAGGAAGAGAAGGGGAGGTGGAGAAGGTGGGGAGGTGGAGGAGAAAGAAGAGCAGGAGGAGGGAAGAAGAGAAGGAGGGAGAAGAAAGAGAAAGAGGAAAAGGAGGAGGAAGAGGAGGAGGAAAATAAGGAGGAGGAGAAGGATGAAGAGGAAGAAAAAGAAGAAGGAATCTTTATGTGTTTAATCATAGAACCAAGAATTCAGGGAAACATGAGATTAGATCTTATATTTAAACTTACCATGCAAAACACTAGGCAGACAGTTTAAATTTCCCTTTTTCTTAATGTTTAAGGAATGATTTTAGAAGGAACTAATTATTTTCTACAGGGAAATTTTTGGTTGGGAAATAGAAAACCCCTCTAGGAGGGACAGTGTAGTGGATTTTTCTTCCACTAAAGCAAGTACTAACTGTTTCAATACTTGTAAACCCCACTGAAATCCAAAACTTGGTGAACACAAACACTAATAGAATGAACTTTTTGTTTAAGCTAATCTGATTTTTACTTTGAAGTATTACTAAAGCGAGTTGCAGAAAACAATTTTATTTCAAGTCTAGTTTGACATATACATTGTAAAATATCATCAATCCATATCCAAAATCATTCTACAAAAATGATACAGGTATTTACATGTTATCATCATTTTTTCCATCCTCTATTGTGGTGGAGTGTTTTTTTTTATTCCAGCCCTCACAGTTTTTAAATTTATGTATTAAATTTACATTTCAGTCATAGGCCCCTCCCTCCTTTCCTCCTAGTCCCACTGTCCTGCATCCCCTCTCCCTTCTTCCTCAGAATAGGGGAGCCCCTGTATCTACACACAGCAGCTCACCTCTTCACGTGAGAACTGAGTTAGTCTTCCTCCCCTGAGGCCTGGTAGAGAAGTCCCGTCAGGGGAAAGTGATGAAGAAGCAGGCAACATAGACTGTGCCAGGGATATTCACCTTACTAGGAGGCCCACATGAAGCCTAAGATGCCCATCAGACTTATCTTCTTGGGGCCTGTGCATTGTAGTATGTCTATCCTGTACTATACGACTAAAACCCACTTATCAGTGAAAATATACTATACGTGTCATTCAGAGTCAGTGTTTTATTCAAGTGCCATGCATTTGCCTCCACATTTCTTGGTTTTGTTTTTAATGGCGGAGTATTATTTCATTGTATAAATGTACCACAGTTTCTTTATCCATTCTTTAGCTGAGGGACATCTAGGTTGTTTCCAGTCTCTAGCTATTACGAATAAAGCTGCTGTGAACATAGTTGAGCAAATGTCCTTGTTGTGTGGTGGAGCATCTTTCAGGTGTATGCCCAAGAGTAGTATAACTGGGTCTTGAGGTATGGCTCTTCCCAGTTTTCTGAGAAAGCTCCAGGGTGATTTACAAAGTGGTTGTACAAGTTTGCACTCCCATCAGCAATGGAGGAGGGTTCTCCTTTCTGCACATCATTGCCAGACGAGATTCACTTGAGCTTTTTGTCTCACATTCTGACAGGTGTAAGATGGAATTTGTAAAGTGGTAGTTGCACCCCTCTTGGTGTAGCTCTCTCACTAAGTCCACAGAGCACTGACTTTCTAATCCTAAGTCCTTACTGGGCCCTTGCTGTTAGCTGAGACTCAAAGGCTTTGCATTACGAATAATAAGAGCATTGCATTTTTCTGACCAGTGAAATACACAATCACATATGCCTTTTGCAATCCTTTTATTTTTACTACTGGAAACATAGTGAAAACAAAGCGTGTGACTGCCCTACTCTTTCTCAGACAGGTTGGTTTGCAGGACTCAATGATAAGAGAAGGAGGGTAGAGTGTCCTCAAGCTCTCTTGGCCCTAGAGTTGTGTCTTAACTCTATTTCTTCTCTTACAACCCACCATAAAAGAATTATACACATCTTGTGACTAGTAGGTGAAGCATACAGTTTCTCAATATTCAGGAGCATTCCTTCAGTGCTTCTGTTATTTACACTGCCCTCAAACCAGCTTCGAAAATGAGAAAGAGGCCCATCCTCAGTGTAAATCTTCAGCCCTCACCAACTCCTCATATTGATGAGGTTTTGGCATGCCCAGAGACAATGTACTGTTCTCAGTGCCTCAGCTTCATAGTCTGAGTCATGTGACTCTAGATTTTTTTTTTCTGACATGACAGAATATCAGAAATAAATGAGTTTAAGAAAGAATGTTGTGATTGCTCCTAGTTTCAGAGGTGAGCCTGAAGTGGTGCTGAAATATGAAACAAGGAAATTGCAGGGAAGAATAGGTTACTTTGGGTAGCCAGACCACAGAGAAAATGAGAGGTATAGACCAAAGACAACATACAGTCTTCACAGCCGTTCTTTCTTCCAGTGATGCAGTTTCACCATCTGAGTTTCATCTCCTCAATTCTACCACCTCCCAATAAAGCCATAAAGCCATGAATCAGGACTTTAATGAGTTTATGATGTTTTAGTCCTCATGATCCAGCAACCTTTCAGGAATGTCTTCAGCTATGTGCCAAGCCTTCAACACTTGCGACTGTGGGGTTATCAGTTCACATCCAAACCGTATCTAGGCATAGAGAGAGTCAAACGGTGAAAAGAGGAAAGTGTCAAGCCTAAATATTAAAAATACCTATACCTAAATATTCTATTATTTCATATTTTATTACCTTAGTTTAAAGTGTTTTGTTCTTTCAGTCAGTATCTATTCTACTGTGTTATTGAAAAGGGTTCCCTCTATAAATGGATGGTTTTATGTAGCTCAGGCTATCCTTCATCTTACATCAGAGCAAACAATAACCTAGTACTTCAGCTTCTTTTACCATTATCTCTGATGGACTGAGATTCTAGACATATACCAAGTCTAGTTTTATGAGGTGTTGGGGTAAAACTCAAGGCTTTCTGCATGCTACAGACCATTCTACCAATTGCATTCTCAGCCCCAGGACCTGTTCTTTATGTTTTCTTTATAATTTTCTCTTTGGGCTTTTTGCATGATAGACAAGTACTTGCTCTACTGTTGATCTATACTGCAGGCAATATCTTTTCACTTTTTCTTCTTTATCTTCCCTGCTTTTTTCTTTTCTTTCTTTTACTTTCTTTTTAGTCTACATTATTCACTTGTTCTTCTCCTTCCCCCCGTTTTCCTACCCTCCCTTGCAAATTTACTGGAACGATAGATCTACATTATGTTTTTTTCCTATTCTGAGGAAGATATATTTGCAGCATTTTTACTTTAATAATGAAACGTCAATGCTTAGACACTCTTACCTGCCCTAATCTCATTCTTAGTAGTAAAATATAGTGTGGTATATGAAGAAAATCTTTATTAACTTACTATTTATTCATTACTTTATTAATTGATGAATCCATTCATTAAAATAATGTAACTACCAAATACTGTTAACACTAGGTATTTGATGAAAACTGATATAGAGAGCTATGAGGACTGTTAAGAGAACATTTTCAAAAGAAGTGTTCTTTTAATTCATATCTAGAAGATTGACATTGTTCAATTGGCATTATAACAAGAGTGACTTATTAAAAGAGTGGAAATAGAATATATAACGTCAATTTGTGAGAAAATACATTTTTTCTTAGAATGAGATTGAATTAAGAATAGCAAAAGAACAATAGAAGATAATAGTGATGGTTAATATCGTCAACCTAACAGGATCTAGAACCAATTAGAAACAAGCCTCTGCAGAAGCCAACAAGAAATTACATAGATTAGGTTAACCAAAAAAGAAAGCTTCATCTTAACTGTGAATGAAATTATGCCTTAGGCTGATGTCCTAAACTGAATAAAAAGAAGACAGTACTCTAAGCATGAGAATTCTTGCTTCTTGCTTCTTGACTGAAGATGCTATGTAACCACTTGCCTCAAACTCCTGCCACCATGAACTCAACCCCGCAATACACTGGACCTTCAAATCACGACTCCAGAATGCCCTTTTCTCCTTGAGTTGCTTCGTCATGTGTTTTGTTGCAGCAAAGAGACAAGAAACTAATATATTAATAATATAGAGTTTTAAATAGAATTGTGACCATCTAATTTATCTACTTTGTAGATCAGTTGTGTTCCTTTGTGAAACATTAGTATCAGTTGTTCCAAAATATAAATTTTAAAGAGAGTTCCATGGCTTCTTGAATGATTGCTTACATTTACTAAGCCAGTTGAAGAACACAAAACAAGAAGAGTGGTAAGACAGACTCCATAAAGCACTATATGATAGACAATGGAAGTGGAGGTGTCAAGGGTGCTACCAAGTCTTATCATAGTACTTTATATAGTTCTGTACTTTCTGTTGCTGTATCGGGAAACTAGAAAATACAATTGTTCATTGTACTCCACAAAATCTGTATTTTACGTCTTCTTTCAGAGTCACTCCCCTTAAAAAAAAGCCTAAGATGGTTGTGATTTACAGTATATCCACTGCAAAGTAAGAAAAGGACTTTGGACCCTTCCAGCAATGTTTAAATACTTTCATGATGTTTTTCCTAAGGAAAATGTAACCAGTAGAGTCTTTCCCCCTGTTTCCTGGAGGAAAATCTGGCAGTGTGTTTGAATTCTTTGGTATAAAGATACCTTCTAGAATGCTAAGCAGGGTTTGATTGCCAACAGTCTGCTGCATGCCATGATGAGGATAAACCAGTTCCTCACAAGTGAAAACTCGGATTATGGTTGAAAATATGTTTCTGCATAAGATTCCAGGTGGCCCTGAAAAAGCAGCCACTGCTTATCCATGAGCTGTTTTATCACAGAATAGAACCACATAAACACATATTGACAAAGACATCTTTACTGTTATTGTAAGCATGTGTCATAATATTCACAGATTCTCTCTCTCTCTCTCTCTGTCTCTCTGTCTCTCTGTCTCTCTCTCTGTGTGTGTGTGTGTGTGTGTGTGTGTGTGTTTGAATAATCAGTATTTCTAGGGACCAACTTGCACCTTTGATTACAGACTCATTCACACAGAGCTTTTGGCCAAATTCCCATAACTACACAATGGCTGCAGATACATATCACTTATTTCGTTGACTCTCCATTGTCTTTCTTTCCATTGATAGCAAGAACAATCTTTGTACTTGATGATGTACCTCAAATACCTACAACATAGTTTTTACCCAATGTTTGTTACATACGTGATTTTTCTGGTGACTCTCCATCCAGATGAAGCTGAAGGATTATCTCTGGAATGATTATGACATTCTTTCTGAGAAAGCAACACATTTTATGAAATCCTATCATCTAGTAGATTTAGTAAAACTCTTTGGCTTCAATTTTTAAAGTCTCTTCCAGCTTCTACTTGTTCCCTATGGTAATCTGATGTCTACTCACAGAAAAGCAATAGCATGCTCTTCTACATGATACTATTCTCCCAACCAAATAAGTATTTCCTGTGTATTGTTTGGTTTTGTGGAATAATAAGGGACTACCTCAAAATGCAGTATACTGATTAAAACAGCACACATTTTTGTTCTATGTAGGAATTTTATTGGGCAGTTCTGACCCAGTCTGAGCTCACCAGGACAGCAAAAACAAAATTTACAATAAAAGATCTTCTGGGGGTATCACTATCTCTTATATCAAGTTGTATTACTGAGCAATAGTAATAAAAACTTCATGGTATTGGCATAAAAACAGATAGGTCGATCAATGGAATTAGGTTAAAGACCCAGAAATAAACCCATCTATAGACACTAGATTTTTGACAAAGAAGCCAAAACCATATAATGAAAAATAAAGCATCTTCAACAAATGGTGCTTGACTAACTGGATGTCCACATGTAGAAGAATGAGCATAGATCTGTATTTATCACCCTATACAAAACTTAAGTCCAGGTGGATCAAAGACCTCAACATAAAAGCAGATACACCAAATCTAATAGAAGTTTGTTCATATTGTGGATAACACTGATGGATTTTCATATGTGGAACCATCCCTGCATCCCTGGGATGAAGTCTATGTGGTCTTGGTGGATGATGTTTTTGATGTGTTCATGGATTCAGTTTGCAAGTATTTTATTATTTTTGCATTAATGTTCATGAGGAGAATTGGTCTTAAATTTTCTTTCTTTGTTGAATCTTTGTGTGGTTTAGGTATCAAGGTGACTGTGGCTTCATAGAATGAGTTTGGCCATGTTTCCTCAGTTTCTATTTTGTGGAAAAGTTTAAGACGTATTATTATTAGCTCTTTTTTGAATCTCTGATAGATTTTTGCCCTGAAACCATCTGGACCTAGACTTTTTTTTGGTTGGGAGACTTTTAATGACTGCTTCTATTTCGTTAGGGTTATAGAACTATTTAGATTGTTAACCTGATCTTGATTTATTTTTAGTAAATGGAATCTATCAAGAAAATTGTCCATTACATTTATATTTTCCAATTTTATGAAGTAGAAACTTTTGAAATAAGACCTAATGATTCCTTAGATTTCCTCGGTGTCTGTTGTTATGTTGCCCATTTCATTCCTTATTTTGTTAATTTGGATATTATCTCTATACCTTGGCTAAGGGTTTGTTTATCTTGTTAATTTTCTCAAAGAACCAGCTTTTTGTGTTGTTTTCTTTATTTCTGAGTTACTGATTTCAGCCCTGAATTTGTTTACTTTCTGCTGTTTACTCCTCCCTGGTGTGTTTTTTTCTTACTGTCTGCAAGATATCTGTCCAGGCCCTTTTGGCTTTTAAAGTCTCTGTTGAGAATTCTTCTGTATTCTAATAAGTCTGTCTTTATATGTTACTTGACTATTACCTCTTGTGCCCTTTTACTATTATTTGTGTGTGTGTGTGTGTGTGTTTGCACTGCACATTTAGTGGTTTTATTATCTTGTGGCAGGAGATTTTCTTTTATGGTCCAATCTATTTGGTGTTCTGTAGGCTCTTTTTATGCTTATAGACATTATTTTTTCTTTAGGTTAGGGAAATTTTTCTTCATGATTTTGTTGATTATTTCTGGGCCTTGGAGCTAAGAATCTTCTTTTTCTATTCTTATTATTCTAGGTTTGGTCTTTTCATGGTGTCATAAATTTTTTGGATGTTTTGTGTTAGAAATTTTTTATAGTTTGAATTTTCTTTGACAAATGCATCCATTTCTTCTATCATATTTTCTAGGCCTGAGATTCTCTCTTCCATCTCTTGTTGTCTGTTGGTGATGCTTGTGCCTGTAGTATCTATTCTCTTCCCTAGGTTTTCCATTTCCAGAATTGCCTTAGATTGTTTTCTTTATTGGTTCTGTTTCCCTTTTCAGGTCTTGAACAGTTTTATTCATTTCCTTCTCTTGTTTGCTTGTATTTTCCTGTATTTCTTTGATAAATTTCTTTATTTCCTGTTTAAAGGTATCTAAAATCTCCATAAGATTAGATTTAAGGTCATTTTCTTCTGTTTCAAGTATGTTTAAGATATCCAGGGCTTTTTGTTGGGTTTTGGGGGTACCATCTTGCCCTGGGTTTTGTTGAGTATCTTCTTACCCTGCTATCTTGTCATCTCTTTGTCCTTGATGTTGGAAGACTTAGAGGCTTCTGATAGGGCTCTATGGCTATCACCTTTGATAATCTCTGATGTCTGTGGCCTCTGAGATTGCAGGCAGAGCTTGGACCCAGGAACTGGCTTCTGCAGGTAATGCAACAAGACTCACCACTGCTTGCAGTCCCGTATGGCTGGTGCCTCTGGGATTGTGGGAAGAACTGGGGCCCAGGAACTGACACTTAGTGGGCTCAGGACAGACCTCACCTGTGCTGGCAGCCTCCAATGGTCACTGTCCTTGGGACCACAGGAGATCAGGCATCCAGGAGTTGGTGTGTGGAGGTCACAAACCAGACCTCAACCACTACTGGTAGACTCCAATGGCAGTTGTCTCTGGAACTCTGCTGGTAAACCCTAATGGTTGCCCTCACTGCAACTGCAGGCAGAACTGAAGCCCAGGAAGTGGCCATGGAGGGCTCCAGGCAGACCTCACCTCTGCTGGCAGTTTCCAATTGCCGATGTCCCTGGGACCACAGGCAGAACTGGCACCAGGGAATTGGCATGTGGAGATCACAGAACAGACCACAGTAGCAGTCTGTGCTGATAGTCTCCAATGGCTGTTGTCTCCAGGACTGCAACTGGAAATATATTCTTAAAACCTGAGTCAACATGAATTGAGAATACATTATCCTAAGAATCCAGATAAAGATGAACATGTTCTCAAAGGCAGTGGTCTTATTTCTTCTGATATTCTTATGTTCAGATATTTTTCATTGTGATAAAACTAAAGTGCTACATTTTTCTGAAGATTTCAATCTTTTTTTTAAAATTGTTAAAAATACATATAAAAGTCTTTTTTTTGATATGTTTTAAATTTTGAGTAAATTTCATTTTCTTCCTCCCATTCCCCTCTTTCTCCCGTTGAACTCTTCTTCTCAACATCTAGCCCTCCTTTTTTTCATATCTTCTTTTGTGTGTGACCCACTGAGTTTAGTTAAGTTATTTTGCCTAAGTGTTGGAGGGGGTTATTTGCTGGAGCATAGACAACTTATCAAGGGCTATGGCACTGAAGAAAATGCAAATCCTTCCCAACAGCCATTAATTACTAAGCATCCCTCAGTGAAGGGTGGGGACTTGTAGTCCTTTCCCTCCGTTGTGATAAATTATCAAGGGCTCAGTATTGTGCAGAAAACAACTTGCAGTGAGTTCCTGACTACAATGAATATGTCTTGTCTAGAAGAGACCATTTTGCTGACTATTTCTCCATCATCTCACTTTTATTTTCTTTTTTGTCCCTTCTTCAAAGATTCCTAAGCCTTAGAGGAGGTAACATAGCTCCTGTAGGCCTAGCATTCCACCATCATTCATTAATGGCCAGTTATAGGTTTCTGCGTTAAGCTACACCTACTTTGTCAGCAAGGTCTTCTGGTGAAGCCAATAGGCTACACTCACCTACGAGTATAAGAATGAGTATTTAGAAGGCAATTTGACAACATGATCATTTTATAGAATAATAGTAGTAAGTTCATTTTAGAGTCTGTGGCTTCAAACACTATGGATTTTTGATCAGTTTTACATCTCCCTCCTCCAGAGCAAGCCTCAAAAATTCAATCAGATAGTTGGTTACACCATTACAACCATGTCATTATCACATTAGTGGTCACATGTTGTAGAGGACATGCTTGGTTACAGATAAGCATCAGATAAACCAGGAATGTTAATTATGAAGGGTTGTTCCCTGAATGGAGGAAATAAATACCTGTTTTCCACCCAGAAGTCAAGGAGTGAATATTGTTAGTGACCTCATGACCTTTGATATCTGTAAAGCCAGAACTCAGCCAAATTCCCGTAATGTTTATTCCAGACTCTCCCTCTCTAAGACTTTATCTTTAGCTTATTTCCCAGTCAATAGAACTTATCATTAGGGAAGATGTCACCTGTACTTTATATCCTGCAGACTTCTATGCTTTATTCATCAGAAACCATACCAGATTGTAGGCCCTTAAGCTTTTGAGCCCATCTTCAAGGTCACATGTAATTTGCAAAAGAGTTACAATGTAGTCATGCTGTAAGCTTTATTGTGAACATAGGATTGGACGGTTGTTACCAGGAAACTTTTTTTCCAAAACTATACTGTCTTAAAAATGTCTGAAATGAACTGCCTGGTGTCAGACTCAAAGTTTGAAGCAGCCCAACTAAACCAGGCCACATTGAGTTCTCCTTTTTACCTTACACAGATCATCCTGCTGGCTGTGACCCTTGCACCCACCTCCCTACACACATATAACATGTTTTCTGGAAAGAGAGTGGAAAGTATATTGTAGCTTGCAAAATTCATAACTACATGAGTTCACTGATGACTATTCACTCCAAGCAGTCTGCATAGTGCCTTCTGCTGTGAACTTGATTCTTGTATAGGCTATAGCCACATTGTCAGGTGTTTTCAGCAATTAGGACTTAGCATCAAGCTCTGTATTGTTTTGGGTGTGTCTGTGGCTTCCTTGAGAAAATGCCTATATTTTGGGCGATGTGTTTGGGGACTCCTTGAGGAAAGACTTTTAGGAGCATAGCACATACTGGGTACTGGGATTTTTGTTTGATAGCCCATGGCTTCTAAGAAGAGCATAATCCATGCATGAAGATTAGTTCTTTTCTCTCTTTAGGTTGTATTTTTGATAATATTATGACATAGCAGGTTTCCATATGACTTTTTCCTACAGCCTTAGTTTGGATACCTACTATCTATCATCCCTGTTCCTCTTTTCTATTTTCTCAGCCCCTCCCTGCATAGACCATTCTCTATTTGGTATTTCTACCCCATATACTTTCATATCTGATTTGTTCTATTATTCCTTTCCTTCTTTTGACTCCTTTCTATCCTAAACTTTACCAGCACTCAATATGAAGCATACTATTAAAAAAATTGTCTTTCTTGACCTGGGATACTTCACTCAGTATAATGTTTTGCAGATTCACTCATTTTCCTGTGACTCTCATAACTTCATTCTTCTTTACAGTTGAATAAAATTCCATTTTGTATATGTACCACATTTTCATTATCCATTCATCTGTTGATGAACCTCTGGCTGGCTTTCATTTATTAAACTTCATAAAACTGTATTTTTATAAAATCCTTTGGCACAGATGAATACTAAAACTATGATCTAATATGCTTACTTCTTGAATCCATATGGAAACTTATTTTTGCTGCTCCTGGGTAAGGTTGCCCCGAGATTTATTCTTGCCTGCATTTAATAACCTTTGTTTCACAGAGCACTGACTCCTACATTTTGCATTTCCAAGTTTTCTGAAAAAGATGACTTTATTCTTCCTTGCCCAATAGACTGAATTAGGAGGAGACATTGGAATGGGACAGAAGAACAAAGAGGGTGATTTATTCCTCCTTAGGAAGAGTCTCAAGCATCTTTATCTTTTCCATTATTCCCATTTCTACCAATAATAAAACTTGGCTTTCCATATTTCCAAATTTATTAGGTAATCGCAGCCCTTGAACTTCAGGAAAGTCTCTTCTATTCTTCCTTCTTCTGTCCTAGGAGTACTTGATGTTTCCAATTACTGACAATCTTGGATGTGTTTTACCAAACTTAGACTTATTAGTTCTTTCATAATAAAATCCAGTACATTACATTCTTTCGGTTTTTTTTTAATGATTTCAATTTTTTAGAATGAGTGTACATTGAAATGCCATTTTAATCATTTTTCTAACTTTCTAAGCAAACTAAATATAAAATATTTGGAACAGTAACTTTTTCTTATTATTAAAAACAGTTACTTGCATCTACTTTGTAAAAGAAATGTAAGAACATGCACTTTTGTAATATAAGTACATAGTCTAAAACCACAAGATAGTCTTATTAAGTGATTCTTCTGATTTGACTAAAAGGTATTGGGATGAAGATACAACTGAATAAGATGTAGCATGTATACATATAAATTAGATTAAGTGTGTATTGTATAATCCCCCAAACACGTTCTCCTACATTTTCAATAATGAATAAATCATATGATAGCTTGATTAATATATGTGTGTTCAATTACGGGATTTTGCACAAAACATTTTAATTAGCAAATTTTTAGGAAAGAGAAAGTTTAGAGTGCTTAAAAATCTATGTAAAAGGTTTTAGCTCATTTATATTCCTTGTGTCTCTTTAATGGTTTTTTTGAAGAGACAATGTAAGAATGTATCTCTCTAGCATGTTCTAGTCAATTCTGCTTAATTGTGTGGATTTAACCACCATATCATTTCAGTTCTGTGGTTTATTTATATAATAGTTATATATTTTGTATAAAGACATCATTCTTTTGAAATTTAAAAATATTCTACAAATCTCTGCTAACTAATTGTTGTGAGACAGGAGGAGGTTCTTGGCCATTATGACATTACGGCTAGGTTAATGTTATGGCTAGTGAATGTTATGACCTATTGAACCATTGCAGCTCGTTGGTGAGATTCAAGCAAAGTGATTATTTATTGTAAGTAAAATGCAAACACAGTTTAGCCATGCCAACAGGCTCCCTGGGAACTAAATTACCAACACACGTGTGCATACACCCATACACACACATACACACATGCCCACACACAAACACATACACCCTACCTACACCACCAAAATATTTAATCTATATATACAATTATTACTAACTGTAAAAAGTAATTATAAAATGGCAAACTACATATATTTAAGCCACAAAACTTATTTACTTATCTTTATTTTTGAGATACAGAAGAAATGAAGTCCAAATGAGTGTTGTAGCTGCTGACCAATGGAAACTAACACTTGTAACACTTGTAGAGCCTTGGTATGTGAGCTTTCATTATTCCATCATATTGGATGCTAAAGTTTGATTCTCAGAAACATATCTCGAGCTAGGAAACTGTGGACCTAACCAACTTTACTGAAGGGGAACTCTAACGGTTGATGGGCTTGGAAGGCTCCATGGAGCTCATGTAATAAACCTTGCTCTTTGGAGTCTGCCCCTTGCTGTAGTGTCTGTGGTGGTTTGAATAGGTATGGCTGCCATAGACTCATGAGTTTGAATGCTTCTACCATAGGGAGTGGCATTATTAGGAGGTGTGGTTTTGTCAGAGTAGGTGTGGTTCTATTGGAGGAAGTGTGTCCTTGTAGGGACAGGCTTTGTGGTCTCCTATGCTCAAGCTAAGTCCGGTGTGGCTCACAGTCTCCTTTTTCTGCCTGTGGATCAAGATGTAGAACTTTCAGGCCTTTCTCCAGCACCATGTCTGCCTGCACACTGTAGTGTTTCCCACCATGATGATAATGGACTAAACCTCTGAAACTCTAAGCCAGCCGAATTAAAGGTTTTCTTTTATAAGATCTCTGTTCCAGGAGATCTGCGTGTCCCCCTTTAAGCCCTCTTTGTTGCTTAGCTTCTCTGGGTCTGTGGACTGATTGTCTTTTACTTTAGAGCTAATATTCACTTATAAGTGAGTACATACCAAGTTTGTCTCACTGTATATGAGTTACCTCACTGAGTATGATCTTTTCTAGTTTCGTTCATTTGCTTGCAAATTTCATGATGTCATTTTCTAATAGCTGAGTAATACTCCATTGTGTAAATGTACCACATTTTTTCATCCATTCTTTGGTTGAGGGACATCTAAGGTATATCCAGTTTCTGGGTAATATGATTGATTTTGGAACAGAGTCTCGTACTTGAATCTGGGGCTTTTCCGTCAGGTTAAATTGTCTATGCAACAGTCCCTGGAATCTCCCATCTCTACCTCACCAATGCTGTGATGGTACACATGCCTGGCTACATTCATATTTTCATGTGGGTGTTGGGTATCTCATTCAGATCCTTATGCTTGTGGGCTTGTGCTATAGAACCCAGTTCCAAGATAAAGGTTTGAAAATGAGAGGTGGACTTATGAAGCCAAGAGGTAACCACCATCAATACTTCCTGATGATTGAACATACAAAACCTGCAAAGCCCAGGGGTAGCTACAGTCAAAGCTTCCCTGACAATATAATAAGTTTCTCGGAGGTTTGCAGTGAGAGGTGAGTGCAGGCATAAGGTAATTCAAATGCTGACATTTGTACCCCTTATATCTGGTTGTGGGCCTTGTTTTAAGAATCTCCTGTCTCAATGCTGTATAAATTCTGCTCTCCAATGGCCCCCTGATATGCCAGTAAGGCAGCTTAAGGCCAGTTTCCTAGAAGGGGAGAGAATAGGTTTGCACTCCTGCCTGGAGAGAAGGAGTTAGAGGAGGAAATAAGGGATTCAACCATGGGAGATGCCAAAGTAAAATTAGGGAAGGAGCTGGATCAAAAAAGCTACAAAGTGCAAATATCTTTGGGATATACATTGGGAGGAAGACAAATTAGCTCAGAGGGTTAAGAATAGATCAATGACTGTTCATCTCTTGTGCTATGAAGCTTTTAAAAATAATATGAGTCTCAATTATTTGTATGATAGCCAGGATTAGAGAGAAACTGAGAAACAAACACAGTTTTGTAAAAATAACATTAACAAGTAAGCATAATAAAGAATTGAATTCATATTTATTTTTGAATTCAAGTCCTCCATCTTTTCTCCAGCAGCCAAACAGTACATGCCAATCAAGTGAAACGAAATACATAAGCAAAGTATAAAATTCTCTGCTTTGATTTAGTTGTTGAGGGCAAAATGAAGTGATTATTATATGCAGGTTCTGTGACTGAGGTGCAGCCTTGATCACATTTTGCCAAAAACAACCAACTTTTAAAAAATGTTGTACATTCTTATTGGATCACTTTGAAATATGAAAGGAATCAAAGATTAAAACACGATATAGGACAATCTATTCTTAGAAAAATACATGGTGGAATCTCCTATAATCATAGCCCTTACAAAGCTGTGGGAAAAAAATTATAAGCATTAGGCTAGCCTTACCTAAATAAATGACATTTTGGCTCAAAAACCAAAAGAAACATGGTGAAAGTTAGAAGAAAGGTTCACGGACATGTAAGCATTTGTATGTGCACATGCATTTGTATTATGTATAACAGCTAATGTAAAGTATTAATTAAATAAATATTGTGATATGTCAAATCAGAAAGCCACTATCTGAGAAGCTATTAGCATTTGACAAGTGCTTGGAGAGAATCTGTCTTCACTGATTTTGTGAGCCCCGGTAGGTCAACCATGTGATAGAGCAAGCCTCGTTCCCAGGATTAGCTAGCAGACAAAATTGAACTTCATCAGGAAAGAAAAAAATAAACATCAAAATTGTGTCAGAAGAGATAAGAGGGTGTGAAGGATGGCTATTTGAGGATTCAGGATATGGAAAACATGGATATTTTCAAAATATATTGTATGAAATTTTCAAAGCTCAGAATCCAAGTGGGTTCCCTAGTAAGGGGTACAGGGACTGTCTCTGACATGAACTCAGGGGATGGCTCTTTGATCATCTCCACCTGAGGGGGGAGCAGCCTTACCACTCCATAGAGGAAGACAATGCAGCCAGGCCTGATGAGACCTGATAGACTAGGGCCAGATGGAAGGGGAGGAGGACCTCCCCTATCATTGGACTGGGGGAGGGACATAGAAGAAGAGGGAGGGAGGAGGGGTTGGGGGGATGAGGAAGGCGGCTACAGCTGGGATTCAAAGTGAATAAACTATAATTAATAAAAATAAAATAAAATTTAAAAAGAAATATATAAAATTAAAAATAAGAGAATGGAAGGCATGACATTGAGTGGGGCCATTTTAGGAGAAATATGAGTAGGGTATGAGGGAGGTAAGGAGAGTAGATACATCTTTAGTTTTTACATCTTAATTCTCAAACATAATTTTAAAAGGGCAAAAAGAAAAATCATCTAAAATTTGAAGTAATATTAACAACATTAAAATAGGAAAAATTATTAAATCATAGGTAAATTTTAAAATATAAATTAAAACATATCAGTATAGGAATATATAAGAAAAATAATCATTATGCAAGCGCAAGCATAACTACTTATATTATTCAATACACTAAGCATTGACTTAGAGTTCTGAGAAGAAAGAATGGAATTAATTTATTTTTAAAACATAAGATAATTTTCCCAGTGGTATGTTCAAGGACCTTTGACATGAATCAAAATGTGATGAAAGGTCCATCTAGATATGATTTTGTAAAAATCCTAGTTGCTGCTACATTAGTAACCATATTAAAATGTAGTGAGCTCATTCGTTCTGTCTGCTAACTAGCTTGATTTAATCAATTCACAGTGGATACATGCACCAAAACACAGAACTATACAGGAGTGTCTGGAGAGGGTAAAGGGAAGAGAAAAGTGTTGTAATTAGATTACAATCTTAAAAAAAAAAAAAGGACAAAAACCGTAACACTGAGCCAGGTGCAGAGGGATTCAGAGTTGAAAATCAAGTTATCCTCAGCTTTAGAACAACATTGAGGTCAGCCAGGTCAATACATGGCCATGTCTGAAAACGATAAAAACAAAAACAGTAAGACATATCATGCTGAACACTGTAATCATACACAATTTTGTAAGTGTAATAAAAATATAAATTAAAAACAAAAATTATTTCAAACATCAATAACAATTATCTGACAAATCTGCATTTCAGTTAGGGTTCAGCTTACTGCTCTTCCTTCAGTCACCAGGACTTTCTGAAGGTTTCAGTCCTCACAAGGCGATTTCAGTCTCTGGCAGGAGCTGTTGGCCATTCTCAGGCATCCCTCTCTATCTCTGTTTACCCTCCCTCATATGAACCCAATTATCTGGCTATCAGATATAAGAAGGGTTAGAAGGAAAGGAGAAATTATAAAGTTTTTATACTTGTCCCATTGTGAAGGAATTTATTTTATACTATCTGTGATTAAGAAAAGAACAAAAATTAACAACTGAAAAGACTAGGGCTATGATGCCTGGTTTGGTAACTGGAGGGCGAGGTAGTACATTTTAGAGTCATGGTTGGCCTTTGTGGTAGTCCTTAGTTGTTGAGGCAGGAACTCTGCCATAGGTAACATAAACACCAACACAAACTAGATCTGGCCACAGACCATAGTTTATCAGTGCCTGCTCTAAAGTCTTTATTTTGGAATTAAAAGAAAAAGAAAAAAAGGTGCTGCCTTATTGAGAAAAGGTGGCAAACGTGGAGGGGTTTTAAGTGACCTAAATTTTCAAAGCCATGTTATAGTAAGTGATACATTGATGTTGAAAGTTGATATGTCAAACTTGGTGACATCCACATAGGATTTAGAAAACTGGAGGCAACTATGTGCCTGTATGACTCTATCATTTAGAGCAAATAGAAAAAAACTAATCACAAACAATTGTCTTGGAAATGAGATTAAAGTGTAATGAGAAAGAGTGAGAACTAGCTCTTTTTATAATATTTCTATGAGGAAAGTCCTAAGTATAAGTTTATTAATTTGATGAAGATTTTTAAACACTATGACATGATATAGTTTCAGAGATAGAATTCCCATTCAAAACCACCCTGAGATTTCACCTTACACCAACCAGGACGCTAAGATAAAAAACTCAAGTGACAACACATGATGGAGAGGTTGTGGAGAAAGAGGAACCCTCCTCCATTGCTGGTGGGAATGCAAACTTGT